>JAVLUX010000024.1:12060000-12370000 GCA_032164185.1 Moxostoma hubbsi | reverse complement strand
AAACATTAAGTGTTAGCAAAATGTCCATTGTTCTGACCATTTAAAGCCATGCACCCTAATTTCAAAATGTTTCTAGCTCAATTCTTTCTCTTATAAAGGAATGATATTAACTGGAGACTTCTGGTTGGTTCTCCTTGCATCTCACCCAAGAGAAAGTGTTGAGTAATCTCATGTGTCTACACACACACACACACACACACACACACACACACACATACATATATATATATATATATATATATATATATATATATATATATATATATATATATATATACATATGTGTGTGTGTGTGTAGACACATGAGATTACTATTAACATGATATATATAACGGGAGTACAAAATATTGTATCGTATTGTAATGTATGATATGATGCTCACGATTCACTACCATATGTATCGTACATAAACAAACACATTATAGTGTAATTAAAACCAAGCAGCGCAAAATTGAGGGCTACAAAACATTCTCATCCCGGAGAAGGTGGACTGAGTGCTCACAAGAAAACAGAGCAACAGATCGATGGCAAATGCCAAGTAGATTGTTGTGTTCAACTTGTCGAATTTGCCAAACAATGGTGTCATCTCCCTACGCTACAATACATCAAATATGTAGTTTTATTTATGCTGACAAATCAGTGGATTTGCAATGCAGAAACAGCAGCAGCAGCAAAGTTATTCCTCTCCCAGTCAACACGGAGCATGACGCTAATAAGTAACAAAAACAAGCTTATTCAAAAATCTGATAACATAAGAAACCCACGATTGAATGAGACATATTATTCTCTGGTTCTGCCGTCAAAATATGAACAGGTATGAGTACAACACTTGCGCACATGTTATAAGCTGGTAATAATGCCGGTACAGTTTACATGCAATGTGAAACCAGCAGAAGAGGCAAAAAAATTACGTGCCGATCGATTTTTGCTCAAACCGCTAAATAATATTGGAATATGTAGAGTACATATATCTTAAAACCAGAGGTCAGGCTCCTTTCGAGTTTTTTTTTTTTTTCTCACCACTAAACAACACTGAAAGGAGTTCATATGAGTTTGTCTCATTACAATCAATCAAAATAAATGCAGTGCTGTTGTTGTTTAAGTTTATTTATTTATATTTGAATTGTTTAATAATTTTGAGTGAAAAATATGAGGCGCATTTTTTTTATTTATTTTTTTTTACGTAACATCATATAGTGAGGCTTTGCATCGTATTGTCTCTGTGCTCTTAATGTGTGTTAAAAATTGTCTAAACTGTTTTTTGTTATTTCTCACATTTGAGAAAATGTGAAAGATCCCTGTGAATAAGTCTCCCAAGCTATGAAAGCTATAATGAGCAATAACATTTTCTTCTGGACTGTGCTGTTTGCCAGCATGTGATTTTACCAGCCTGATCCGTGAAAATTATATGACTAAGGCAACATATTTGGCAAAACGAAATTATCTTGGCAATTACACATATCGCAACCGTTCCAAGGTGAAAAGTCCACTGAGTGATGCTAAAAGCAAGATATTGTTCTCCCAAACAGATGAGGTTTTTAAAGGTAATGTTCTATCAAGTTTTAGATCAAGAAATCCTACCTCCCTTCCCTTAACTTCAAAGTTAACCTAAAGGATAGTGTCATATAAAGCAAATGAGACATGACAAAAAGAAAAAAAAATTGGTGAAGCGACCACATAATTTTTCTAACTATCTTTTAAATATAGTTGATCACATAATGCAAAAGTTAAAATGTATAGCCTTACATGTCTGGATTAGCAGAGAATAGTGAGGCTCAGGAACAGGGGTGGAAAGAGTACTGAAAAATCACACTCAAGTAGAAGTACTGTTAATTCCCAAAAAATTTAGTGTGAGTACAAAAAAAGTAGCTGTCCTAAAAAACTACTCAAGTAAGAGAAAAAGAGTAGCTCATTTAAAATGACTCATGTGTAGTGGGTATTGAGTACCAAGTTGCAAATCCTATGCCCCATTATAAAGAACACTGTATGGCAACTTTTAAACTTATCTATGATGAACACTACATTAATCTGGTAAGACCCGAGGTGGGGGTTTTTGCATTTATGATAACAAAACGTGGTGCACGGACACCACCATCACCAAGAGTCACTGCTCAACTAACCTTGAGTATCTCATGGTTAAGTGTAGACCTTTCTATTTGCCCAGAGAGTTTACATCAAATGTAGTAACAGCAGCCTACATACCACCGGATGCTAATGCTAAGATTGCAATGAAAGAACTGCATTCTGCTATCAGTAAACAACAGGCAGCCAACATTGTCGCAGGTGACTTCAACCACTCGAATTTAAAGACTGTACTATATGAATTCCATCAAAATGTATCATGCCCCACAAGAAGAGGAAAGACTTTAGGCCATGTCTACACAAATAGAGCTGATGCATACAAAGTTACTCCTCTCCCCCATCTAGGACACTCAGATCACCTCTCTTTGTTTCTACTGGCCAAGTATTTAGCACTCATCAAACGTGTGAAACCAACAGTAAGGACAGTCAAAATGTGGCCAGAGGGAGCTGACTCTGCACTTCAGCAGCATTTTGGAAACACTGACTAGAGAGTGTTCGCAACTCAGGCCACCCACGACTCCCACATGGACATTGATTCATATGCCTTCTCCGTTCTGGACTATATCAACTAAAACATAAATTGTGTTACCACCCTCAAATGGATTACCACTTTCCCTATCCAGAATCCATGGATGAACAGTGAGGTCAGACTCCTGCTGAAAGCATGAGACATTGCATTCAGATCAGGTGATGCTCAAGCCTATAGCTCATCCAGGGCTAACCTGAATAGGGGCATCAAAAAGGCCAAGCATAACCACAAGCTAAGGATTGAGGATCACTTCAAGAACAACTCTGACCCCCGACACATGTGGCAAGGCATCCAGGCCATCACAGACTACAAAGCTACTAACTCCACCCACCCTGTCACCAACACCTCCTTGCCTGATGAGCTGAACCACTTCTATGGTCGCTTCGATAGGTATAACAAGGAAGTGGCCATTAAGCCTGTGGTCTCTGCAGTTCACCAGCCCTTCACACTCTCCACCACTGATGTGTGTGTGGCACTGAGTAGGATTAATGCACGCAAGGCTGCTGGTCCTGATGGTATCCCCGGACACGTACTCAGGGCCTGTACTGTGCAGCTGACTGAGGTTTGGACTGACATATTTAATCTGTCACTAGCCCAAGCAGCTGTCCCTGCGTGCTTTAAAACCACCTCCATCATGCCGGTGCCAAAACACTCCAATGCAACAAGCCTTAATGACTACCATCCAGTTGCACTCACCCTCATCATTATGAAGTGCTTCCAGAAGCTGGTCCTGGCCAATCTCAAGACCTGCTTACCACCCTCATTGGACCCCTTCCAATTCACCTACTGTCAGAACAGGAGCACAGAGGATGCTCTATCTCTTCACTCTGCCCTGTCCCACCTTGACAATAGAAACACCTAAGTGAGAATGATGTTCATTGACTTTAGTTCAGCATTCAACACCATCATCCCCTCCAAACTGATCACCAAACTCAGTGAACTGGGCATCAATTCCTCCCTGGATTCTGGACTTCCTAACACAGACCTCAGTCTGTTAGGTTAGATAATCACACCTCCTCAACCATCATCCTGAACACCAGCGTACCACAGGGATGTGTGCTGAGCCCTCTCCTTTACTCCCTCTTCACCTATGACTGCACACCTGTACATGGCTCTAACACCATTGTCAAGTTTGCAGATGACACTACAGTGATTTGTCTCATCAGCAACAACAATGAGACGGCCTACAGGGAGGAGGTCCAGCACCTATCATCGTGGTGCACTGAAAACAACCTGGCTCTCAACACTAAGAAGACCAAAGAGCTCATTGTGGACATGTTAGACAGGAATAAGCTGGCACACACACACCTATTCTCATCAACGGGACCGAGGTGGAGCGTGTCACCAGCTTCAATTTTCTGGGTGTCCACATCTCTGAGGACCTCTCTTGGACCCTCAACACCTCTACCCCGATCAAGAAAGCTCACCAGTGTCTCTTCTTTCTGAGGAGAATCAAGAAGGTCCACTTGTCTCCTCAGATCCTAGTGAACTTCTACTGCTGCACCATGAGAGCATCCTCACCAACTGTGTCACAGTTTGGTACAGCAACTGCTCTGCCCATGACCGGAAAGCACTGCAGAGGGTGGTGAAAACTGCCCAATGCATCACCGGTTCCTCACTCCCCTCCATCAAGGCCATCCAGGGCAAACAATGCTTGTGTAAGGTGCGCAGCATCATCAAAGACTGTTCCCACCCCGACCACACACTGTTCACCCCACTCCCCTCCAGGAGGCGTTTCAGGTCTCTCCACACCCAAACCAGCAGGTTCAGAGGAAGCTTCTTTCCTGCGGCTGTCACCCTACTGAACTCTAGCTCTGCATTCCGGTGACAATTGACCCATTTTCTTGTTTCCTTGTTATTGTTGTTTGATTAATAGCCTTTATATGACATAGCCTACTAGACAGTGCTCAATTCGGTTACATGTACACTTCAAGTCCAACATTTTGAATCAAATACGCTTTTTGTCCCACTATTTAAATTCACTTTAGACATAAATGTCTGTGTTTACATTAATGCCTCATCAAGATGGGTATTGGGAAAATTATAATGTGTATTTGATAATTTAGGCACGTATTAGCATTAGCGCTCAAACATTAGCCGCCTGTCAATCAAACAACTCGCAACTACAGATGTCAGGAAATAAAGTCAATCTTTTATATTTAATTTAGATCAACCAACCAGTGGTGCTCTTGCTATCATGATTGATGTAATTAACACCCCTGCACTAGATGTATAACATAGGCTAAATATAGAAAATTAGTCAAAAGTTTGATCGAGGATATCTCTCTCTTTTCAGATAAACATCTAGATAATTTTATTGCCCAGCTCTATTGATAACATTGCATTACTCTCTCATAGCATCCCAATAATCTCAGTGATAGTTGAATTACAGGCTACATTATAGACACACAGAATCTAGTAAGCAGAAATATGAAATTTACCTCGATATGTTTCTTCAAATTAGAAGCAGGAGAAATGCTGATATCTGGCTTGAGCAAGCTAAACTCACATGACATGATCATACAATAGTCCTTTTTCATTGCGAAAAGTCCTTCCAGGTGTAGTATTATACATGCAGAAGAATTGCAGCAAGATGATTTAAATCTAGGAAAACCCAACCTTTGCAATCCTGGAATTCTTCAACGTCATAAATTAAATGGCCCAGGCATCAACAGTCCAAGCAAGGCCCCCTCAGCATGACCTTCTGAACTTCCACACAGAGTTAAAGCAGACTTTTCTTTGAAAGGTTTCCAAAAGACCATCAGATTTGCATGACTCTCATACTAAAACATTTCATGTTAATCCAGGAACTTTTTAGACAAAGTCACAGTATTTTACTGATTTAACCTTCTAAAATGTATAGAATGCATTTAAATCCATGATTTATATAATAAAATATAAATACCTAACTAATACCTAGCCTTGGTAGGTAATTCTGACAATTGCTTTGAACTGTGGTAACTTGTATAACTGACAAATTAATGATTATAGCCTTATGTATCTCTTTAAAATGTGTGTAATATTTTATCCATGTTGTATAACCAAGGAATTAACCAGTATGATTTGTAACCAGGGATTCTCGTTTTTTGTTACCTACACGTATAATATTCATGAAAGAATGTCAATTTTGATATGCAAACACTCGCTTGGTTACATAACAGGAAGCTGATGATGACAAATATCATGTCTCTTGTATCATTTTCAAGATATAAAAGTTAAATATGCACTATTTTTGAGCGGGAGAATTGTAACGCTCCGAAACAAAGAACCATAAAATCAACTGTCGAAAAAGACAGCCCAGTTGACCATGTGACTCTGAAAAGTCACTTCTGATTGGCACAGAACACCTTTGGGGATTCTAACAATTTCAGATGTATCCAAACAGGAAGAACACACTCTGACTCTTCCCTCGTGGTCTTTGTGGATCTCTTCGGAACCAGATCCATGCCATGTGAGGTCCAAGGAAGCTCGGGACTCAAAGTCCCAAGGAAGCCTCTCACTCTCTACGGTTCACACACCCATGAGAAGGCCTTGCTTCAAAGCCAACCTCATCATTCATCCAGACAATTTGATTTTACAGAGGTCCAAAACATCAACGTAATGAACTTTCTACCAAGAGCCAAGAACCAAGCAACACAAAGAACGCGAGGAAACACAAAGACACGCAAGTACATCTCTACACTTTGCCCAAAGTGCTGGTTTATTAGTTAAATACTTTGGTAATCCGATAGCAAATCGATGTAGACTCAAATAAGGATAAATGGTTTTTAAGGCATTGTCAACAGACTCCATAAAGTTAATTTTCACTGTATTGATCATTTATTTCACTTTCTGCTACTCACCAACCTGTCTCATGTATATACATTTGTATATTAGATATATGTTTAGAATAGCAATAAAGTTTTTCTGTATTCAAAGATGATTTGACTGTGGTATATTTTGATAAATAATCTCATTCCTGTTTCTAAAAGATTTCGCTTCAAAGCTGTACCTAAATACACGTGATATTTTCAATAAGTCATGAGAATAATAATACTCCAACAAGAGAATGCATCATAATTCCTTTATTAAAGCTTTCTCGTTACAGTAGAAATTGTGAGCGGATACAACGAGACGTTGTATTACAATTTTAATGGTGGAGAATTTTATTCAGTCAAATAATCTAGTTATTTGTTTTTTATTTAATTTATAAGTGTTGTCGAACGTGACTAATTCCCTTATAAATTTCATTACATAATAATGTAGAAAAAGGACAGTTTAATTTAGTTCATAGCTCACATATTTCAAGAATCAAAATTCCCTTACATATAATGGTGTGAGAATTAGGGCAATTTAACAGTTCCCTTCTAAACATAGCATACCAAATACTTTTACACAGGTGTAGCGGATTATGTTCAGGAACTATGCTTGAGGCATTCTCCACAGATGGTGGTAGATCTGCAGCTGCCGTTCAAGTTTTTACGTGTGAGTTGATTTGACAGGAGTCACAAGACTCTCCCTAGTCAACCATGTTGATAGATAAAAATAATATCAGGACAGTGAAGTAGCAAACACAGACGGTAGGAAAACATTGCAGTAAAAGTACAGTTACAGCACTTAAATGTACTCAGGAAAAAGTAAAAGTACAACTCTAGGGAAAAAGTAGTTACAGTAACAAGAGTATTTGTAATTTGTTACTTTACACCCCTGCTCAGGACCAAAATGCAGAGTGAAAATGAACAGGGATTTTTTTAATAGAAAATAAATAAAAAAAAACAAACAAAAACACCCACAAAGGGGAAAAAGGGTAATCCAGGTTGGGCTGAGGGAAACAGGAACCGCCACACGATGCATGCTACAGGTGACAAAAATAAAGACAGGACACCTCTGCAAGAGTTCGGCCACACATAAACATGAAATCTCAATTATGTCCGAACCTCATTATAACGTGAAGACAGCTTTTGACCTGGGTGCGCAGTGCAAAGTGAGCGCAACACACATCCGCAATACGACATTGTGTCGATATAGTGACACTAGGGGTCACTCTTGGAAGCCCCAAACACCTCTAATCTTTGAGAAAAGGCCAATGAGAATTTGCATGTCACACCCCTGGACATATGGGTACAAAAGGAGCTGGAATGAATACACTCATTCAGGTTTTGTGCTGAGGAGCCAAAAAAAAATTATTGTGAGCCACAGGAGTAGGGAGGAAGGACATCCAGGGTTCACGGATCCTGAACTTGCATGGGAGAAGAAATACACATCTTCGCCTCAAAGAGGGGAAAAGGTGATATACGGAATCGATACACCTGGCCAGCTGTTCCGTATTACCAAACTTACCTGTTCATACCTGATAAAACACGGGATGAAACTGGCTCAACTCGGAGATTGTAAAATCTTACAAAGGTATTAGGCGTTGCCCAGCCCACTTCTCTGCAGATGTCCTGGGGCAGCGCTTGCAAGGTTCACCACCTGATCCCTGAAGGGGGTCATGGGAACCTTGGGCACATAGTCCGGCCAGGGTCTCAGGATTAATTGTGAATCTACCGGGCCGAACTCCAGGCAAGTTTTGCTGAGAGAGAACGCTTGCGGTTCCCCAACCCTTTTGATGGAAGTGAGCGCTTTAAGGAGAGGACTTTCAGCTCGACTGACTCTAGCGGCTCAAACGGGGCTCTCCAAAGGCCCAGGAGGACTAAGGAGAGATCCCATGAGGGGAAGAGGCATGGCCTAGGAGGATTCAGCCTTGGGCACCTCTGAGGAAACTGATGATCAGGTTGTGCTTCCCTAGGGACTTACCGTGCACTACGTTGTGGTGTGCCTCTATGGTAGCCACGTATACCTTCAAGGTAGAAGGGGACAGCCACCCCTCCAGCCTCTCCTGCAGGAAGGAAAGCACTGACCAAACTGCGCATCTCTGGGGGTTTTCACCTCAAGAAGAACACCAATTCACAAACAAACGCAAATTCAGGGCATATAGCTGCCTCATAGAGGGAGCCCTGGCCTGAGCTGTCGTGTCTATGTCCAGTGTCCAGGTCTTCCATGTCCTGTCCAAGGGCCAGATGTGGAGTTTCCAGAGGTCTGGGTGCAGGTGCCAGATGGTGCCCCATCCCTGAGATAAAAGGTCCAACCTCATGGGAATTTACCAGGAAGGTGCTGTTACAAGAAGCATGAGGTGCGAGAACCAAGACTGGGTGGGCCAATACGGGGCTACGAGGGTGGCTTATTCCTCGTTCTCCCTGACCTTGCACTGGTGGGAACGTAGATTTGCACAGCCCCCGGGCTGTGCAAATCTATGTGCCAGCTCGTCTGTTCCGAGGGGAGCTCCCATTAAGGAATACCAGAGCGGCCAGTGGGAGGATTCCTAGGATTCCGTTCGCAGGGCCGTGGCTGCAAGTGTTCGTATTTGGTTCGTATTTTGCTGTGATAACAGCAGTCATAAACACCGATTTTGTGACCAAAGGAGTGAGCAGACCGCTCTTTTTTGGAAAATGTGGGTGAAAACAAAACTAAAGGAAACATAGGATTAACCACCCAGCCCTCCACCTGGGGATGGAGTGGTCTGGTTACCAGCTCAACAGTAGTAGTGAACATCTCCCTCCCTGGGTCGTCTGTCTCAGTGGCACTTAGAAGCCTTCCGGGTCCTTGTGCAAGATCGTGAGGCAGGGGAATCAGCTTCCTGTAGGGGGCTCTATGCTGAGGACAAGAACTGGGCTTGGGCTGTGGCAGAGCTCGCCTATGCCCTCGGCGAGCAGACAGGGTATGGGATCTTGAGCCATGCCAGGGCAAGAACAGCTGGGCAAAGTCCTCGACGGAGTCACAAATAGGCTGATCTGGGAGATTTGTGTGTTGAGAAATCAAACCTTGTCGGCATTCTTCATCTCGACCAGATTCAGCCACAGGTGGTGCTCCTGGAACACCAAGGTGGACATCGCCTGCCCGAGTGCTCGCGCCGTGACCTTCGTCACCTGAAAGGCGAGGTCGGTTGCCGATCGGAGCTCCAGCATCACATCGGGATCAGGACTACCCACGTGCAGCTCTTTCGGTGCCTTGGTCTGGTGTACTTGCAGGAAGGCCATAGCATGCATGGCAGAGGCAGCATTTCCAACGGCACTGTAGGCTTTAGCCACCAGAGACAATGTAGTCTCACAGGCCCTGGAGGGGAGAACCGGACAATCCCACCTGTTGGTGGCGTTTTGCGGGCAAAGATGCACCACGACCGCCTTATCCACCTGAGGGATCTCTGCGTACCCACTACACTGAGGAAGCTCTTATTATCACAGGAAATCCTGTAACACTGAAGAAGGCCGACATTCTTCTTTGCTCTCATGTGGAACCTTGGGGTTTCTAGTTTCTACACTATGTGATGAGAACATCACTCTGAGCAAAGTGCTGTTGGTTGGTCCTTTACGCTTTTTGGAAGAGGCAGATACACTGACTACTGTAAATATCTCACCACCTGAGATCGTTCAGCAAGACTGTCTGTCTAAACCACAGATCCACCGTGCTGCTCCCTTCCTCTGCCTCTTATATCCCTCAACTCTCTCTCTCTCTCTCTGCCCCTCCAATTACCTAAGTCCCCTTTTTGTAATTTCACTCATCTGTCCCAACCTTCCCATGCTTTTATTCTTCTTTCTTCTGCAGCATTTGGAAGGTGTTTGTGTCCCTCTGAGCCTTTTTCTCTATGATGTTCTCCGGCTGTTTATTTGAAGTAATTTCAAATTCATATGTGTGTCACAAGGAAACATGAAAGAGTTGCAGAAGGGGCTCAAAGGTACTGAAACAATCCAGATGTAACGAAGGCAGCTCTCGTGGGAAAGGAAGACATTCGTCAGATCGAACCCTTGAATTAATTTCAAGTGAGAGAGAATTAGAATGAGGCGGGAGGCGTGCTTCATTTGTATCAGATGGTATTAGTGCCATACGTTAATTACAGCAGAAGAACTGGATGAAATTGAGAGTCATTTGTCCTGCACAATTTTGAGTCTGGTTTTCAAGTTTGCCCCAAAAGCTCCACTCAAGAGCATGGACAGCCGTGGGTCTCTATACACTAATTATCTTTATCTAACATTACCTGGCTGATAAGTGCAATGCATTGTGATGACTCAGGGTGCTTTGGATTCATTTGTTTGTGGGACAAAGCCTATATTTTCTCATGCCTATTGTCATTGCCTGCAAATATAAACTGAAGGACAAATGGATGCCACTCTGCTGATGGTACACTTAAACAATGTGACCTTGTGATATCTTAATTCTTACTCTGAGGCACAATAACATCAGTAAAAGAACAATAAGAGTTCAATCTAATTTCTTCCTAGCTAAAGAATGTGAATATTTAGATATGCTGTATTTAACAGATATTTCTGTCAGCACATTGAGTGTTAAAACACCAGATAAGGACATTTATTAAATATTTTTTAATGTGATATAGAAGATAATTTTTAGAGGTTTTCACAAAATAAAATCTATATAGTTTTCATCCATAAATGAAAAATTTATCTATCTATCTATCTATCTATCTATCTATCTATCTATCTATCTATCTATCTATCTATCTATCTATCTATCTATCTATCTCTTAAATGCAAATAATGTATGACAGTTTGTGCTTCTTTCCAAAGACCTGACCAGATATTTCTTGACAGCTGGAGTAAAAACATGCTGTTATGTAAAAGATGTTATTTACATCTTGTTAGGTAGTGTTAGCTTTATCTCATCTTTTCAAGACTAAAATTTACACTTTAAAATTCAAATTGGAATTTACTTTAGAAATCTGCCCCAAAGTAAATGGAAGAAAATCTCTTGGGTTTAATTTAGAGGGAACATCGCTTATTTGAATACTGAACTAATAACTAAAGCAAAATTTTACAGTTTACAGGTGGCGTTTGAACAAAGGATAGTGGAGAGTGACAGAGGAATCTGATCTGTATATAACTGAGACCAGGCCTGAACTTGCAATCCCAACAGAAGTGTTATGGCTCCTTAAGCGTCACAAGCACATACACTACCACTGTGCCAGTCGTCATCACTCATGATCCACAAAATACACATCAAACATTGATGAATCCGATAATATTTAACAAAATTAAAAACCGTTTTGACAGTTGAAGAAGTGCATCATCCAGGTACTCGTAATACTCTGAAATTTTCAGTGTTATCATACTACTCGCACTACTTACACTACAAATTGGTGTAGAATATTGCTGAAGTGTGTGGTTTCGGATGCACCTAAAACCTGGCTGAACTCTTTCATCTTCTCAGGAGGTAATTAAACAGGAGCATGACAATAATCAAGTTGTACAACACACGTGTCCATAAAAACAGTGTCAGTCTGTAACTGTACTAATTAGATTCAGTACATGATATGGGTGTGATGGATGGAAGAATAAGACCTGCAGGTTTTAATGCAATTTTCCACACCATCAGCTTGGTGCTGTGGCCTTTGTGTAGACCAGCTGCAGGCAGGAGGTGGGACCTGACTTTATTCCCACTGCTGACTCAGGATATGGAAGCCCACAGCACACCATCAGCTAGCTCCGGCCCAAACAAGGAGACGGAGAGAGGATGAGATACAGTTTGATAGGTTAATGGCCCTGTGCACCCCCAGCTGCACTTTCTTTTATAGTGTCCAAATGGACAGAGCCTGGTTATTGAAAAACACATCACAGAAGAGGGCACAGACAATGGTCTAGATTTCCTTAAAAGTCCTACTTTCTTTAGTACTTTTATAAGAAAGTTTTTAGTTTTTTAAATATATATTATTATATTATATTTATTTCCCCTGCTGTTGTTTTAGAGCAGTAATTACTCAAAGGAATAGTTCATTAAAAAAATGAAAATTCTGTAATAAATTATTCACCAACAACATGAAGGAGAGTAAGCGATGACATAGTTTTAATTTTACGTGAACTATCCCTTTAATCAAGTTCCAGGGGGTACATGGATAGATTTAGATTTTGTTTTGTGAAATATCTTAGCCAAAGCAATATGAAAATAAATGTAATATGTAAAAATAACAGATTCTATTTTTCTCACACTGCTTCAGTTTACTTGGTGAGTCTGTGAAAGTGTGTCTCTGCAGAACAAAAATTGGCAATTTCCAATCTTTGGGAGTTTTCAAGCCGAGATGGGCATTTTTCAACCACTTTACATGATTTGCCTACTACACTGAGATCCTTAATTTCAATGGATAGTCAAATTCCCACTGATTAGTACAGTGAGATTTCCTACTTTCATTGGAGAATTGATAAATGTACATCCTTGTTTGAAAAAGCCCACAGACTGAGAAACGTCTGTTACTGTTCCACAGAGACCTTTACTTCAAGTCTATTAAAAAGTGAATCATTCCATCAAATGCCATTGTAATCATATTAATGATACTGTTAAACAATTGTGAGTTATAATGGATCACATTTCTGACATATGGGGCTGTGGGGGAACTTTTAGCACATTAATTCAGGATACAATTATACACAAAAATGCACAAAAAAAAAAAAATAGCCTGGGCCTGAATTACCTATGTAAGGAATCCCTCATAAGTAAACATGACACAGCAGAAAAGAAACCAATGGCATTGTTCTGCTGCCATGGAAACCTCTTACGAAGCCTGTGAACCAAGTGAACTCTTAATGGGTTCTGGGCACAAAATCTGGTTTTCTGAAGCCAAACAAATTGTTAGCATGCTCTTCGTCACCACAAAGGTAAACCTCAAATCAAAATCTCTATTAAATAAACATCACTACTATATGATCTGAAATTGTCATGATGGACAATGACAGAAGAAATGTGGAATAAGCAGGAACATATAATTTTTTATGGGGCTAATGTCACATCCCTTCATTTTATCACTCCTGCATGTTCATGGACTCTTAGATTAACCCCTTCTTGGACCTTTTATGTTGTTGTCCCAGAGCCAGCATTTGAAGTCAAGTCTATCCCAGAGCCAGCATTGCAAGCCTCATCCATCCCAGAGCCAGCGTTGCAAGACTCGTCCATCACAGAGACAGCATTTGAAGCCTCGTCTGTCCCAGGGGGTGGGTTCCACTGGACTCAGAGCTCCATTCAACAGAGACCACTTCAAATCAAGTGACTTCAAGTCAAGTGGTTTTTTATTGTCGTTCAACCATATAAAGAGACAACATTACTCCAGGACCATGGTATTACATAAAATGTCTCGGGTTACTTAAGTGTAACCCTTGTTCCCTGAATAAAGCGGAACGAGATGCTGTGCTGAGAAAAGCACTTTGGGAACATCTATAGGTGTGACCGGCTGTGAATATGCGTGCAACACATCAATGAACATTGACTGGAATGTATTGCCTCTGCCGGTGTAATCATTGGACACAGGAGCATCATCAGGTATTTTGTATGAAGAGCAGTCCTGGGGAATCCCAGTGCGGCAGTGAAGCGCAGCATCTCGTTCCGCTTTTTTCAGGGAACAAGGGTTACACTTAAGTAACCCGAGACGTTCCCTTTACAAAAAGCTTCACTTATGATGCTGCACTGAGAAAAGCGCTTTGGGAACGAGAATACCTACGCCGCCACACTGTGGCTGTCCGGACCCCCTACGGTTGTGTAGAGTGATCACAAGGGTGTGAGAGGGCTCAGATATGAGCTTGAGGTGTCGACTCAAGGACATAAGAGCCCAGAGTGGCATGAACATGTGTGCGGAGAGGACCAGCCTGCCGCATCACAAACATGCTGCAGAGGAACCCCTCTGGCCAAGGCTTCAGAGGAGGCAACCCCTCTGGTAGAGCGAGCCCTGGCTTGACCATACGCCTCGTAGGCCAGGACAATAGCGTCCCTCACCCAATCCGACATAGTCTGCTTGGTGGCGGCCGCCCCCTGTTGCGGCCCCCATGGCAAACGAATAATTGCCCTGACTTACGCCACTGGCTAGTGCAATGACATAAGTCTGAAGGGCACGGACTGGACAAAGTCTGTAAAATCTTTCCTGCTCCGGCGTAGTGAATGGCGGGGAGCAGAAGGCTTCAAGAGTGACCGGGTGTAAGGTCGAGAAAGGCACCTTAGGCAGGTAGTCAGGGTGAGGGTGCAAAATTGCTTTGGTCATTCCTGGGGAAAACTGTAGGTCTGTAGGTCCCCAATTCTCTTTAGAAAGATAATTGCCATAAGAAAAAACACCTTGAGAGTCAGAAGTCTGTCAGACGCTGACTCCAGAGGTTCAAAGGGGGTCTCAACCAGACCCTCAAGGACTACTGCTAAAGTCCCATGAAGGGGTCCTGGTCCTAGCAGGAGGCCTCAGTCGCCAAGCTCCACGAATGAAACGAGCGAGTAGAGGATGTCTCCCCAACGGCACCCCATCCATCAAGGTGTAGCAAGCCGAAATGGTGGCCACATAAACCCTGAGAGTGGCAGGGCATATGTCTGCTGACAGTTTTTCCTGCAGAAAGTCCAGAACTGAAGCAATCTGGCAGTTAACTGGATCTGCATTTTGTGTACTGCACCATTCTTCAAAGACACCCCATTTATTGATGTAGATCCTTCTGGTAGAGGGAGCCCTAGCACTTAAAATTGTATCAATAACCTCAGGTGAAAGCCCTGTGTCCCTCAGTTAGTACCCTTCAGGAGCCAAACATGAAAGGTTCCACAGCTTGGGCTAGGGATGAAATATTGTCCCCTGTGCCTGAGACAGAAGATCCCTCCTGTTCGGAATCGCCCAAGGTGAGAACCACACCCTGTTCGGCCAGCGTGGCGCTATCAGTAAGAGGCAAGACCCTTGGTGGCGAACTCTGGCCAAGACTCTCGGGAGCAGAGAAACCAGAGGAAACGCATACAGACTCATTCTGGGCCATGTAAGCGCCATCGTGTCCAGACCCAGGGGGGCTGGGTGACTCAGAGAGAAGTAGAGGGGACATCGCGCTGTCTGAGAAGAGGCGAAGAGGTCCACTTCTACCCTGTAAAATCTCACCCAGATTTGCTCTACTACTTCGGGGTGGAGTTTCCACTCCCCTGTCTGTATTTTCTGTCTGGACAGTAAATCTGCTCCCACATTCAGGCATCCAGGGATATAAACTGCCCTGGGTGACAGGAACTTGCTGTAGGCCCAGAGGAGAATCTGACATGCCAGTTGACGTGAACGTAGACCTCCTTGATGATTTATGTAGGAGACTGTTGTTGTGTTGTCCGCCTGCACCAGGACATGGTAGCCTCTCAGATGCTGGAGGAAGTATTTCAGGGCCAGAATGACCCTCCCATTCCCCTTGGGCTCGACGACCACTTAAGACCACTCCCCAGCCCCTCAGGGAGACATCTGTCGTTAGCAACCTGCGATGACAAGACGCACCTAGAGTGGGACCCAAGGTAAGAAACTGGGGTCTGAACCACATAGAAAAGGAACGAAGCCTGCTGCGCGAAACCATTATTTGCCTTAGGGGACTGACCCTTGGATGAAATCCCCTGGCTTTTAGCCACAGCTGAAATGGTCTCATGTGCAGAAGGCCCAAAGGGATCACCGTGGATGCTTACACCATGAGACCTAGTATTTGTTGATACTGACGAACAGTGCAACCATGACCTAGCCTGACTTTGCTCAGGGTGTTCTGAATGGAAATGATTCGAGCGAGAGACAATAGTGACCGCATCGTGATCGAATTCCATATAACTCCCAGATAGGTAATTTCCTGAGTGGGAGAGAGAATGCTCTTTTTGACATTGCGTCTCAGACCCAGAGAAACCAGATGAGCTAAGACAATATCCCTGTGCTGAGCTGCCAGTTCTTGAGACTGTGCTAGTATCAGCCAGTCATCTATTTAATTCAGAATGCGGATGCCTCAGAGTCGCAAATGAGCCAGTGCGCCATCCATGCATTTCGTGAATGTGCGGGGAGATAAGGCTAGGTCAAATGGAAGAACCCGTTACTGGAAGGCTTTGCCCCCCGAAAGCGAACCTCAGGAACTTCCTGTGATGTGGCAGAATTTCTATATGAAAATAGGTGTCTATAAGATCAATCGTGACCAGCCAATCTTGATGTTGGACTTGTGACACGACCATCTTGATATTTAGCATCTTGCACTTGAACACCCTGACTGAGCGGTTCAAGCCTTGAAGATCTAAGATCGGACGCAACCCCCCACCCTTCTTGGGGACCAGGAAGCATTTGCTGTAATAGCCTGACTCTTTCTCTGGAAGGGGAACACATTCTATGGCCCCTTTGACCAAGGATTTTGCAGTTCTTTCCACAGTAGACATGCCTACTCCGGTTTCACGGTAGTGGGGACAATGCCGTTGAAACACGGAGGGCGGCGAGCGAATTAAATTCTGTAGCCTTTTTCTACTGTTCTTAGGACCCACATAGAAATATCTGGCAGAAGTTTCCACGCTGCCAGGTTCTCTGAGATGGGCAATAATTTTGACACTTCCTGTTGAGGGGATGTCGAGTGTTCCGCGTCCTGGACTAAGGCAGGAAGCAGCGGTACACCCAACTTTTTGTTGGAAGCCTCTAACTCATGAAACATCAGAGGCAGCGGGAATGTAGAGGATTCGTGGGGGTACCGGGAGGGGCGAAGTGGATGATACACACTCCCCGTCCTGAGGGGAGCTACCACCACAGGGCTGGGCGCAAGACCAAGGGTTTTTTTTTTCCTCTTATAAATTTGTCCCCTGAGGTCTTGCTTTGGGGGCTGTTGAGGGCGACGAGCCTGTCCCCAGTCATTACAAGGGGGAGCATGACTCGCCTTGCTTTGTTTCTGAGCCTTCCTTCTAACAGGACTGGGGCGGGTCTGGGTGGCCAACGGCAGATCGCAATGTTCGCACCCGCCCCATCCCAACGCCAGAGCAGCATGCTCTTCCCCCAAACAAACAAAGCAGAACTGATGCGTGTCCCACTCGGCCATAGAGCGGAGACAAGGGAACACACATTGTTTGCCCTGATTTTCAGTCTTTTTTTTCTTTCTTTCCCCCTTTTTTTGAAAGAAGAGAAAAAGAGAAAGGTCCTCTGTGCATTGCCTAACAAATTATAACTCCTAGCAGAGGAAAGAAATTTTGACAGGCTCATGATAGCACACAAACACAGAGTGATCTGAAGACAAAAGATCTGACGATGCTCCTGTGACACATCAATTTATAGCCCTGCCCCAGGTGTGTTTAATTATTACACCGGCAGAGGCTATAAATTCAGGTCAATTTTCATTGACGTGTTGCACACATATTCACAGCTGGTCACACCTATAGATGTTCCCAAAGCGCTTTTCTCAGCGCAGCATCATAAGAGAAGCTTTTTGTAAAGGGAACAATATAGGACAAACACAGAACCACATGAGACTACTCAGACTAAATAACTTTTTCCCCAGCCTCGGTGGTCCTGGAGATCTCCTTTATCGAGCCTCCCACGGCTCACCTTCTGAACCTCCTACTGCAGTGCTCACGCCTGTCCGGAAGAGGAGAAGAGGGGCTCCTACTCCCCTATCACGGTCTGTGCTCATGACCACAGAGGTCTCATGATTGTCCATTCCTGTACTCACAGCCACAAAGACCGTTCCCCTGTCACTGCCCGTGCTCACGACCACGGAGGCTGTTTTCCAGTCGCTGCCAGTGCTCCTGACCACGGCAACTCCGCCCTCTGAGACTTCCATGACTCCGCCCTCTGAGTCATCCTTGGCACCGCCCACTCCGCCTTCGGCTCCTACTCCAGAGACTCAAATCCCCGCTCTTCCTGCAGCTCTGCCCGCTCCACCTCCAGCTCCTAATCCTGAGTCTCAAATCCCTGATCCTCCAGCGGCTCCGCCTCTGGCTCCTCCTCCTGAAATGCAAACCTCTGCTCTTCCTGAACCTCTGCCCACTCCACCTCCAGCTCCTTCTCTTGTATTTCAAATCCCTGATCCTCCTCCAGCCTCGCCCGCTCCACCTTCAGTTCCGCCTCCTGGGACTCAACTCCTCAAACCAATTATAACTTTCTGTTTGTCCGCAGGCTCCTCTTTGGCTTTATTGTCATCCTCCATATCCTTCCAGGTCTGCCTGGCCCTGCCCTCCTTTCCATCCATTAATGGGCACCAGAAGACACCCTTTTAAGGGAGGGTGGGTTCTTTCACATCCCTTCATCTCACCACTCCTTCATGTTCATGGACTCTTAGTTTAGCAAGCACATCATCATTAGTTTCACCTGCTCTCCATCAGTGTTCACAGCTGTTTCTCATGTCATTATTTTCCATATGTATATACAGTATAGCCCTCATGTTTCCCTTAGTATTCATCGATTCTTGTTCATATGTTTGTATGTAGTGGTATTCGCCAGCATACTGCTGTTGAGTTTGAGTTTCCTTCTGCATATGTTTACCACCTTCATTGTATCCTCTTCTTTTTTTTTATAATTAAAGTTCTGAAATTGGTTCCTCACTCTCTCGCCTCTTCCTCTCCTAACAGCTAAGTGGCTATTTGTATTAAAACAATTAATATTTTTATTATGATATTCCAAAATAATGTTTTGGAATGTTGAGAAAGGAAAGCAATGTGGAAAAGTTGACAGCAGTCTGACTGAATTAATAAAGATATGCTATCCTCTGCATTCTGTATTCAAAATCTTATGACAAGGAACAGGGAACTCATTATAGAAAAACATTGTGTAGAGATGAAAACATCCTGTCTTCCATTAGCAATTTTTTAGGTGTGCTATTCCAACCCGATATCACGCCGAGGCGTGAAATAGACACGCCGGTCCACTCGCGGATGCGTGTCGGTGTCACGCTTTGCCTCCTCCAGGCGTGTACATGACACGCGCGCGTCTACGTAGAATACCGGCAGGGGGCGATCGTTTCCTCAACGCCAACAACTCTCCGCGCACCAAAGAGGAAGTGATACCGTTGTCGTCGCGTTGCACGTTCGTGCGGGCGGGATGCCGGCCAATTTCGCCGGTTACTTTCACTTGTGACCATATGTGACAAATAAAGGTTCATTACAGTGCTGCTTTCATGAAGAAATCCTAACGTTGCTGTAGCCTAATGTTGTTATATGTGTGTGTGTGTGTGTGGGCTGTCGAGTATCTTGTGCTGATGTAAATAAATAAATAAATATATATATATATATATATATATATATATATATATATATATATATATATATATATTTTTATTTAAAAAGTGTATTTATGTACAAAAATATATATCCTGCTAACCGGAACTGGAGAACGCGATATATCGCTTCCTCTTTGGTGCGCGGACAGTTGTTGGCGTTGAGGAAACGATCGCCCCCTGCCGGTATTCTACGTAGACGCGCGCGTGTCATGTACACGCCTGGAGGAGGCAAAGCGTGAAATAGACACGCATCCGCGAGTGGACCGGCGTGTCTATTTCACGCCTCGGCGTGATACCGGGTTGGCTATTCAGTAATTTGGTTAAATCTGTTCTTTGAACAAATCACACAAGGAGTCACCTGTGTAATGAATGGGGCTGTAAATCAATAATAAAACTGTAATTTAATTAATTGCATGATGCGGGTATTAATTAAATGAATCACAATTAATCTCATATATCAATATTTGCCAATGAAAGATACATTAAGATAATTCAAAGATATTACAGTATTGTAACAGATGAATAAAACATTGGATAGACATTACAAAAGTTTAATTTCCATATCATTGAACATACCCCATCACTGGCCTTACAGTCCATTAGAGGTAGACTTTACACATAAGATGCGTCTAGGGTCCATCTGAGCAGTTATTTATTACTATTATTTATGTATTGATAGTCCAGGTACGCTGAATAATAGCTAAATAAAAGTAGTTGGCCAGTGCATCATATCTCGCTGTTTCTGCAGCATCTCACATTGTTTACGAGCACTACAATTTTTAAGATGATGTGTTGAGATTAAACACTTTAGCTTTTAAAATGATCCCAGGGTGATAAAGTTGGTTGAGAAAATGTCAAGAGTTCATGTCTGCAAATTCTAGGCAAAGGGTGAATACTTTAAAGATGCTAAAATATCAGTTTTATTTATTTTAGTCACAACATTATTCCCATAGTTCCATTTATGTTATTCCATAGTTTTGATGACTTAACTATTATTCTAAAATGTGAGAAAAAAAAACAACAAAATATAATAAAGAATGAGTAAGTGTTTCAAAAATTTGACCGGTTGTGTGGGTGTGTGTGTGTATGTATTAATATATATATATATATATATATATATATATATATATATATATACACTCACCTAAAGGATTATTAGGAACACCATACTAATACTGTGTTTGACCCCCTTTCGCCTTCAGAACTGCCTTAATTCTACGTGGCATTGATTCAACAAGGTGCTGAAAGCATTCTTTAGAAATGTTGGCCCATATTGATAGGATAGCATCTTGCAGTTGATGGAGATTTGTGGGATGCACATCCAGGGCACGAAGCTCCCATTCCACCACATCTTGGGTTGAGATCTGGTGACTGTGGGGGCCATTTTAGTACAGTGAACTCATTGTCATGTTCAAGAAACCAATTTGAAATTATTCGAGCTTTGTGACATGGTGCATTATCCTGCTGGAAGTAGCCATTAGAGGATGGGTACATGGTGACCATAAAGGGATGGACATGGTCAGAAACAATGCTCAGGTAGGCCGTGGCATTTAAACGATGCCCAATTGGCACTAAGGGGCCTAAAGTGTGCCAAGAAAACATCCCCCACACCATTACACCACCACCACCACCAGCCTGCACAGTTGTAACAAGGCATGATGGATCCATGTTCTCATTCTGTTTATGCCAAATTCTGACTCTACCATCTGAATGTCTCAACAGAAATCGAGACTCATCAGACCAGGCAACATTTTTCCAGTCTTCAACTGTCCAATTTTGGTGAGCTCTTGCAAATTGTAGCCTCTTTTTCCTATTTGTAGTGGAGATGAGTGGTACCCGGTGGGGTCTTCTGCTGTTGTAGCCCATCCGCCTCAAGGTTGTGCATGTTGTGGCTTCACAAATGCTTTGCTGCATACCTCGGTTGTAACGAGTGGTTATTTCAGTCAAAGTTGCTCTTCTATCAGCTTGAATCAGTCGGCCCATTCTCCTCTGACCTCTAGCATCAACAAGGCATTTTCGCCCACAGGACTGCCGCATACTGGATGTTTTTCCCTTTTCACACCATTATTTGTAAACCCTAGAAATGGTTGTGCGTGAAAATCCCAGTAACTGAGCAGATTGTAAAATACTCAGACCGGCCCGTCTGGCACCAACAACCATGCCATGCTCAAAATTGCTTAAATCACCTTTCTTTCCCATTCTGACATTCAGTTTGGAGTTCAGGAGATTGTCTTGACCAGGACCACACCCCTAAATGCATTGAAGCAACTGCCATGTGATTGGTTGATTAGATAATTGCATTAATGAGAAATTGAACAGGTGTTCCTAATAATCATTTAGGTGAGTGTATATATATATATATATATATATATATATATATATATATATATATATATATATACACACTGTATATCAAGTATATATTTTCATTTAACTATAGTCACTATAGTCACACATGTTCAAGTCACAAGCAAGTCTCAAGTCTTAAACATCAAGTCTCGAGTCAAGTCTCAATTGCAGTGCAGACAAATCAAGCAAGTCAAGTCAAGTCAAATCTGTGACTTGCCTTAAACAAATCAAGTCCTGATGAGTTTCAAGTAAAGTCGAGTCAAGCCACAGTACTAGGGAAGGAGCTGCTCTCCTCTCTAGTAATTTGGCTCATAGTCTTGAGTCTCAATGATAGTATTCGTCTAACTGGGGCCCAGGTCAGGAAGCAGACAAACTGGTTAATCCTAACATCTGATAGCTGCCTTGAGACATCACATAGATCACATAAACTACAACACATAGAGACTGTATCACCTAGATATCTCATAGAGACTGTGTCTGTTCCTCAAACTACCAAACACAATACCCTCACTAAATCATTTAGAAAAAAATTGATTAAGGTCAAACTTGAACAAAACAAACAAATTAAAAATGCACATCATATAAAACATCTAGGTTACGTATGTAACCTCCGTTCCCTGATGGAGGGAATGAGATGTTGTGTTGAAGAAGCGACAGTAGGGGTATCTCTTGAGCGGCGAATATGCCTCTGATCTATGAAAAAAGGCCAATGAGAAGATGGCAGACAGTATTTGATTACCCCGCTCCTGGACATACAAAAAGCAGGGAAATATGTCAAGTTCATTCAGGATTTTTCTGAGGAGCCGGAAATGGTCCAGACACAACAGTGGCTCGGCTCAGCGACATGGCCGGGAGGACACTATGTCTCGTTCCCTCCATCAGGGGACAGAGGTTACATATGTAACCTAGACGTTCCCCGTCTGTTGCTCACTTCGACGTTGTGTCAAAGAAGCGACACTAGGCATCCAATTTAAATCACGTCACGCCCTGTACCTGTTCTGCTGACACAGGAGCGGGCAGGTATTTTACATGCAAAGGTGACTAGCTGTGTCAGACTGCACGTACCCTTCCTCAATGCCCCATAAAGGTCGTCGGAATCCTTCTGGTTACCCTAAACGGGGGAACAAGGTGACGCTTGCCAACCCGGGAACGGGCCGAACCTAGCCGGGCCTCTTTTCTCTCTATGTTTCTCCGCATAGAGCAAGAAACGGCTGGGTCCCTTATACGCATCGATGGAAGGGGGTCTTATCCAGTTTCCTATTCTTTCAGGGGGAAAAGACCCTTCGGAGACCACATCTGCCCAGGAATGGGGAGGTAAGAATGGTGAATACATCACATTGGTTTTCAGGCGACATGTGGAAGGTGGCACGGTGGTAGATCCAGCCTCAATGAGGGGGGAGTTGCTACAACATGGCGACCGGAGGGCAGATGGGACTGCCTAAGGGAGACACGGGTCCACTCGTAAAGGGACCGTACCATGGAAAATACACACAGGGGGAGTCCAGGCAGGAGTCCTGAGCTGTGGAGCACCTATCCCAGTACAGGGTAGATTAAGTACCCACAGTGGATTGGGTTGGCGAGTTCCTCAGCTGAACTGCGGACCCAAAGGTGGGATCTCCTGGGAGAGAAAGCGCGCAGTTTTACCTAAGCCGAAGGAAAGGGTGCTAGGTTCAAGCGATCCACCCGGTCAGTCTGTCAGTTTGTACCGAGTTCTACCGGCTCAGACCTGAGAAAACACAGGACGAAACTGACTCAACCCTGAGATTGTAGAATCTCGCAAACGTATTAGGTGTTGCCCAACCCGCTGCTCTACATATGTCTGCCAGAGAGATGCCTCTGGCCAGTGCCCATGAGGATGTAACACTCCTTGTTGAGTGTGCTCGGACCCGCAAGGGGGGGAGGGGGGGGGCCTGGGTGTGATAGGCCAATGAAATGGCGTCCACCACCCAGTGGGAAAGCCTCTGTTTGTAGACAGCGTTCCCTTTCCGTTGTCCACCAAAGCAGATAAAGAGCTGCTCAGAACATCTAAAGATCTGCATGCGGTCCAAGTAGGTACGCAAAGCAAGTACCGGACGGTATCTTCGCTCCAGGAGGACGCCCTCGGCGAGCAGACGGGGCATGGCAGGATGTGTGAAATGGCCTCCGTCTGTTTCTTCACCGTGGAGAACTGGTGGGCAAAGTCCTCGACGAGAGACAGGGGCGTTGAGGAAGCGAACTTTGTCGGTCTCACGCATCTCAACCAAGTTCAGCCACAGGTGACGTTCCTGGACCACGAGTGTGGCCATCGCCTGCCCGAGTGACTGCACTGTGACTGCGCTGTGGTCGCTGAGCGCAGTTCCTGCAACACGTCGGGATCAGGGCTACCCCCATGCAGATTTTTAAGTGTCTTGGCCTGGTGGACCTGCAGGAGGGCCATGGCATGCAAGGCAGAAGCGGCATGTCCGGCAGCGCTGTAGGCTTTGATGAAGATGTCAATGAAGATGTCGTCCTACAGGCTTTAGAAGGGAGCACAGGGCGACCCCACCATGTGGTAGGGTTCCCAGGGCACAGGTGGAGCGTAATAGCCCTGTCCACTTGTGGAATCGCCGTGTACCCGTGGGCCGCTCTGCCGTCAAGGGTAGCGAGTGTGGATGAGCGAGTGGCTTTGTGACGAGTAGAGAGGGGTGCTCTCCACAAAGACGTCAGCCCATCTTGCACTTCCGGGAAAAACGGGACCGGAGGGCGAGGCTGTGAGCGGCGCCCAGACCCCAGGAACCAGTCATCCAACAGCGATGGCTGTGGGGAGGACGAAGGGTTCTGGGAAAGCATGTCGGTCATCTGCGCGTCAGCCTCAGCCTGGGCATACTGGCCCGAAGGTGGCAGCCCAGGGGAGTCATCCACGTCAGACGCCGCACTCTCCGATGCCTCAGATTTATTTTATTTATAGATAAAATTGAAATAATCAGAAATAAAATTGGAATAATGAAATCATCTGTTATAGCACCTCAGAAAACAGTGTCTAATAATTTTCCTCACGTGCAACTTCAATCCTTCTCTGTCATATGTCATGAAGAGCTAACAAAACTTATCGAAACATCTAAAGCCACAACATGTTTGTTAGATCCTATACCAACTAAGCTCTTAAAAGAGGTATCTCCTGTAATTTCAGAAACTCTTCTTAATATTATTAACTCCTCGCTATGCTTAGGACATGTCCCAAGAAACTTGGGAGAACTGGCTAATTATAGACAGATTTCAAATCTCCCATTTATGTCAACAATACTAAAAAAGGTAGTATCCTCCCAAATATGTTCATTTCTACAGAGAAATAGTATATATGAAGAATTTCAGTCAGGATTTAGGCCTCATCACAGTACAGAGTCTGCACTTATCAGTTACAAATGACTTGCTCTTATCATCTGATCATGACTGCATTTCTCTTCTAGTGCTTTTAGATCTTAGTGCTGCATTCGAAACGATAGATCACGACATTCTCTTGAATAGGCTAGAGAATTATGTTGGCATTTGTGGAGTTGCATTAGCATGGTTTAGGTCATATTTAGCAGACCGCTACCACTTTGTCTATGTAAATGAGGAATTGTCAAATCAAACAAAAGTAAAGTATGGAGTGCCACAGGGATCAGTTTTAGGGCCTCTACTTTTCTCCTTGTATATGCTTCCCCTGGGAGATATTATCAGGAACTGTGAAATAAGTTTCCATTGCTATGCCGACGATACACAACTTTATATTTCTTCAAAACCTGATGATATTTCACAATTCTCAAAATTAGCAGAGTGTATCAATGAAATAAAAGATTGGATGGCCAAAAATTTCCTTCTACTCAATTCTGACAAAACAGACGTACTAATTATTGGACCAAAAAACTCTAAAAATAAGCCACTACAATATAATTTGACTCTCGATGGATGTACTGTTACATCATCTTCAACAGCGAAGAACTTAGGTGTTATATTTGATACCAATCTGTCCTTTGAAAATTAAATTACCAATGTTTGTAGAAGAGCATTCTTCCACCTAAGAAATATTGCTAAATTAAGGCACATGCTCTCTGTTGCTGATGCCGAAAAACAAATTCATGCGTTCATGACCTCAAGACTAGATTATTGTAATGCATTACTGGGAGGATGTCCAGCAAGATCAATAAATAAACCTCAATTGGTTCAAAATGCAGCAGCCAGAGTGCTAACGAGAACCAAGAAATATGATCATATTAGCCCCATTTTATCATCGTTACATTGGCTTCCTGTTAAATTCCGTATTAATTTAAAAATTCTGTTAACTACGTACAAAGCTTTGAATGGTCTTGCTCCACAGTACTTAAGTGGCCTTCTACCACGCTATATTCCATCACGTTCATTACGATCGCCAAATTCTGGCCTGTTAATTGTTCCTAGAATATCAAGATCCACAAAAGGATGACTTTAACTATACATAAGTAATATTGTCATTATATTAATGATGTTAGTCAGAGGGGAACTGGCCCCACAGTGAGTCTGGTTTCTCCCAAGTTTATTTTTCTCCATTAATCAACATCTTATGGAGTTTTGTGTTCCTTGCCACAGTCACCTTCGCCTTGTTCACTGGGGTTATGAATGCAATTATTGATTAATTACTTATATTTAAACACAATTAACAATCATATTTTATCTAATTACACAATGATGATTCATCAACAATATAGACATTACAGTTTTATCGTCTGTTAATGCCTGATCTTCTGTAAAGCTGCTTTGAAATGATGTGTGTTGTGAAAGGCGCTATACAAATAAAATTGACTTGACTTGAAAGAATATTCATTCATTTTCTGTTATAGCATAATTTCATTTCATTTTTCATATACTACCTCCATTACTAAGAGACAAAATAAAGCAATACACTTTTAGATCATTAGAATTACAGCTTTAAAGCAAATTACAAAGACAAATTAGAGTCCCCACAATTGCAAGTATGGAGAGGAGAGAAATAATATTAAGGAGGAAAATAAGGATGGAGTGAAAGGACATATATTAGATGGAGAAATCAATAACATAAGATTAAGATTCTAAAATTTTACAGATGGGAACTGCTTAAAGAAGTAACTATATAATATTAAATGATGAAAATTCTTTCTGTTTGACAGAAATGTAATAAGCAATGATACTACCCTACAAAGGCAAAAATGTACAATTGAGTTCTGACTGAAACAGGTGTCTTATGATTTGTCCGGTGACAGAAGAGTTTGTCTCATATGCTGAAATTCAGAGAAACCATTGTGTGAAAATGAAGTAACAACAAAATCCACATAAAAATAATTCAAGCAATTTTTCTCATTTTCAATGTTAGTTAATGAGCCTTAGTAGGGTAGCAAAGGTTATTGATATTTTTTTTTACCAGTGAAACTATGTGTAATGTCATTTAGGGAACACAGGAATTTGGATGGATGAATGGATGGATGGTAATGCCATGTAAGCACCAAAGGTTATTTTCATGGCAAAAATAAAGTAGTTTAAAAATTAATGACAGACAATAAACAAAAAAATCACAGGACTGTAAAAAGTTGTATAAGAGATGTAAGACATGGAGACAAAATCTCTCATCGACACCGAATTAACAACAGGGAACACAGAAGCACGCCTCACGCAACAGTGCACGTTTTGATTGCTAAATGCAGGTGCGGGCGGGATGATTTGTGCGTGGAAATGGGAGAAAGAAATGACCCACGTGACATCCGCAAAATATAAATCTATTTAAAAAATAAAATAGTTTACATGTATTTAAGGTACAGAGTGTTATTTGTGCTCCATGCAGCAGAAAATCCCTTAGTGCTATGGATGTTAATGCTTTATTAAAGAAAGGTGCAAACAAAACTTTGAAACCAGCCAAAGATCAGATATTTGGCAATGTTAGAGTGATAACAATACCATTTTTTTGTTTGTTTTGTTTTTTCCCTCAGAATTGGAATAAAAATAGCCTATGACAACAGAGTGTGACTGAACCTTATGGGAGTGGGACTGAAAAATTTGCACACTGGCTTTGTGCTTTTGTGGGCTGGAGAAGGACAAAATGTGAATGTTGCAGGCGGGATTGGGACAAAATATAAAAAAAAATATTAAAATAAAAGAAAAATTGCGGGAGAGGGACGGAATCTCTTGCGAGTGGGTCTGAAAAATCCATCCCTCACAGACCTCTATTTTATAATTCATGTCCAGTATTTCACAAACACCTGCAGCGTGATTTTGGGTAGCTGATGTGGACAAATTGTGATTGCACAAAAATATCTCTTATTACCGTTCTCGCTTGTCTCGCCGCTTGTGGTGGATGAAATCTTTATTTTCAAAGGAGATTCTTTCGGGAACTCAACAGTCATCTGTCGTTTTGGCATGTTGTGAGTGCAGCGTTAACTGCACAGATGCAGATCAGTGGTGCTGGCAGGCTTACATTTTTGTATATGAATTAATCGATGCCACAATATTACTGTTTATAATAAGCTATTGAAAATAATACTAATATTCAAGTCATTGTCGAGTCATGCAGTTCAATTCAAGTCTCGAGTCGCTGGTTCTCAAGTCAAAGTCAAGTCAAGTCATTTTCTTCATTTAGTCAAGCAAGACACAAGTCCTTACATTTGTGACTCCAGTCAGACTCGAGTCAAGTCATGTAACTCGAGTCACCCACCACTATTAAATTGACAGACCTGGTCATGACCTTAATTCACTCCATACAACACAGAATTTTTATTTGTATTATTATTAAGTGTTCCACTTTATTCTCTGCATATGTAAACCTGTATGACGTATTGCTCACTGCGGTGGAATGCCATATAACCCCCAAGCCCCATATCCAGCTGTCATGTCAAGATAAACAGAGATAATGGCTTGAGAGCTATGACATGAAGAGTTGAGGATGCATTAACATAAGAGCCCAAAGGTAAACTGATTCATGATTTTAATTTGAAATTTTGCGATGCTCATGATTTTTTCATGACAAGCCTCCCCTACATGATCCTTTGAGATATTTTTGGTTTCTTCCCTCATGATAATAAAAAAGTAGCATAGTGGATTTGAGACACTAGCCAAAGAAGAGAATGCAATCACTCTGGTACAATGTTCCATTTAAATTTAGAGTATTCCAATATCGTTTGTGCTGGAAAGACTGCTACTGCATAAAGGCAGCTAAACATGAGCTTGAAAATGCTAACACCTTGAGCATAATGTGTGATCTATTTCACTTTAATTCAAGAGATAAGCGAAAGGACAGTTTCTCAAAGCACGGTGAAAATGAATAGCAAATGACGGCAGAGAGAAGAGGGGTAGGGGGTGGGAGGGGCCAGAGGATGTTGGATGTAGAAATGGAATCAATCACGCAGCAAATACTGTGGCAGTGAGGACATTGGGCCTGTCAGAATATTCCAGCTCCTGCATGTGTGATCTATCCGCAGCGACGTAGGGACTGTGGAGTGGAGAGTGGAATGACAAATTGGATGGAGATGGATAGGAACATTGAGAGCTGTCCTGCCAGATGGCTGTTTTGGAAAATAAGGTTGTTTTTTCCCTCCTGTTTTGAGATGAAATCATTTGACATGGCATATTCCAGAGGGCAGTGACTGAAGAGATGAGATGGTGACTGAAAGTCGAGAGACCTGGAACTGTGAAGGTCTAATACCTAAGGAAAGCTATTCTTAAGCATTCCCATTCTCAATAGTAGTTTCACAAAACACAATTTGAAATATGCAATCTTTGCTCATGGGGAGTTTTGCAACCAGGTTGTTTTAGGCCAATAAATCTGACAAATCACCCTGGAAAATGGCATCATGACATCACCAGTTGCTGATGGTACCACAAGAATGCACACAATCCCAACCCCCTTACTAGTAACCAGTGAAGATATTTTGAAACTGCAGCTTCCACACTACAAGCAAATAATAACTTCAATTATAAAACTACAGTCAAGCTAACCTTTTAAGAAAATAGTTATGTACACTACAAGTTACTAACCAAAAGAACTGTAGCTAACTACATTGAAGTTATTAAAATAAATATATTTTTAATAATTTATTATTTGTTGATTTATTAAAAATAATATCATATATTATTGTCTGAAGAAACTGACTCATTAAAATGAATTAACTTTATGAACTAAAATGAGTTCTATCACATATCCACTATCGTGTGCATATACAATTATAACAAATGCTATATCCCCCTTAATGTAGCCCTAGAACTGAAACGAATGCAAGTATGAAGAATAAAAATAGACCATGACGGAAATTTGAAAACTCTGTCCATCAGATCCATTCTAGTGCAACCCGTTTAGCAAATTATTTGTTTGAAGAGCAGATTAAAAAAATTATTGGGAGGTTGTGAGCTGGTCATAAGCCACTTGGCTCTGCTCATAATTCCTCTCACACGATGCAAGCTGCAACCACACGAGCACCCACGATCGGTCAAAAAATCAGTCGGGAGCTCACACGTGTGCGCCCGCCTTCAGTGAATTTCTTACTTTTTTTTTTTTTTTCATTTACATGAACTGTCGGAATAAGACAATTTACTTAAAATATTTAAACTTTAACCACAATAATAATCAAATATTTGTGATATATATATATTTATACAGATTTTCAATGGCCTTCATTGGCGAGATATGGTGGCGTTGTTATGACATCTACCAGCAGGGTCTAACTGGACCATGATACCTTGCCTGGAACAACAGGATAGCAATGAGAATGTGGCCAAAGAGATGTCCTTCTCTTTTAAAGAGACATATAATATTCATCTTATAAAGACATCTGTTGTGATTTCTGTATTTCACAGCAGTTAAGTTGCAAAAGATGTTGTGGACGTTGTTGCCTTTAAAATGCTGAACAAAATGGGGAAGAGACTTAAGCATTTGCTAACATATTTTGAGTTGAGGTATACACCAAACCTTTGAATTTGCATTTTTATTATTATTGCTTATTGATGTTTTTACAATCAGACAGGCCATGAGAAAAAAAAGCATCCTCGAAGCTGAGAGGAGCCTGATGAATAAACAATTCTCCTTGTTCATGCTATTCATTAAGTATGAAATGTTTTTTGAAATTCGGTGGCAACCAACTTCCATTTGTGGGAAATCAGCTTTCAGCCCTTGGTAATTTCCATCAGTGGGCCCTGACAGGGCACCTTGGCCAGCCCACCCCCTCCTCGCCTCCATCGCCCTGCAGCGATCCCCAAGTTTAATCCTCCTGCAGAGGTGTGAGTCAGCCAGCCCCCCTCACAGTCTGCAGCTGTTCCACTGCTCAATGCTTCCCCTGGAGACCTTGGTCGCCATTCCTGCCCAGCTGAGCTCTTGCTATTACCTCCACAGGCACTTTGTCTGCTCACATAACTAACACATGGCTCTCACTTGCATGCACACTCTCACTTTAACAAACACCTAATGAGAGAATAGGAGAACAGAGAAAATGTTTGAAATGCCTGGTTCATGAATGCACACATGAAGGAGAGTTGGGCTGTATAACAGGTAAAGGATGGGCAAGGAGGAGGTGGGAACGGGCTAAAAAATCAACATAAACTCTTAATGCATACATTAACTTAAACAATTAACTTAAACAAACATAAACAGACACACATGCAACACAGCCATGTCCATATCTCTCCCGAACTGGTGCCTCCAGCTGCCCCTTGTCTCGATCTTCCACTGATCAGCTGATTCAGCACCGGCCGTGCTTCATCACGGCCTGGACAATTGTGCCTATGATTTGACAATTATACCAATGGTTAGCCATGGTATTAATTTACCAGTAAAGTCAGACTTTACATGTGGCATTATCAGGAGGACTTTAAAATATCAGGACTCTTGCTAATATTAGCATTATTATACATTATATTCAGCATTATATACAGTTTAATATAGTACAATCATCTGTAAACCCTGTGCAAATTCAGGAGAAAACACTTTAAAAGCTGGCACACCTTGATTGCTGAGACTTCAGTCTGATATCCATGAAAACTGCACAACTGATTACATTGAAACTGAAATCATGGCACGATGTTGTAAAGTTTATTCAGAATGATTGTGCTCCCTTTCTCCATTGCGATCCGTTTGTGTGAAGTGGATGCGCACACTTGCACATTACAGTTTAACTGAGACTCGCTTGTTGTAAGAACAAACAGTTTTGCAAAATACATGACTGATTTTGAATTCATAACATGTTTACATTATAAAACACAGAAAATAGCAGTAAAATGATGCGCCGGAGAGAAACAACCCTCCCGCTTCAAACAGCACAAGCACTATGTCAACACACCTGATGCTGCAACTGCTCTACATTAAACTGTATGCTTATTATGATCATCTATCAAGTGATTATAAAGTGCTATTGTGCGCTGGATAACATGTTTTTTTTTTTGTTTTGTTTTTTTTTCTCCTTGTCTCCATTGTTTTTCAAACAAGTTTCATAAGTCAACACATTTTTCTCTGATGGGGCTTCTCCATGCTCACCGCAAATATCAAACTAAACGATAATTAAATTTGATTTTGATGATTTCCATTATCGATAATTTTCGATTTTATCAACAGTGTTTGCAGCCTTAAAGGATAGCTTGCATTAGCTACCTGTTAATGTATAATCCAAAATAATCGTGACTGAAACACAGGCAACTGCAAAGATGGCATTGGATTCTATAATATTAGATGCTTGGTTTGATTGCTAAATCTAGATCAGTGGTTCTCAACTATCCTGTCACAGAATCATAGACTAACAAATTATGATTGGACTCACAGCTTTTGATGTCAACTACAAAAGATGTAGAAAGCATTTTCATTTCCGTATTAAAAGTTTATAAGCTTATTTATTGTTATATCTTAACTATACCTGATTATATGTTTAGTTACATTTTATTATTTGCATTTAATAGGTCCATAATCCCATTAAAATCAGGTGGGTAATGACCCACCAGTTGAGAACCACTGATCAAAATAGTTATGGTTAAAGTCTATGGTTGGGGGTAAAGGTTAGAGGCAATTTTATGTTTACTTGGTATTTCACTAAACTACCTTTTTTCCATCTCACATTATCTCAGTGAACAGTTAAATCTTTCAGGGGGCAATTTATGTTGACATCTCCATGGGAGATCTTTTAAGTTTGAGTGACAGACTTCTTCTGGCTCTTGCTCAAAAGCATTTGTTTCTAAATCTTTACACTTTAGAAAAAGCCAGAAACACCAAGATTATATGAAGACTTCCATATCATACGACAACATTTAAACAAACCCATCACTATTACATTACTAAAGAAATACAGTTGATTGGCTCATTAGCACACTTTCCTTTGTCTTCTAAATCCTCACAGCAGTTGTGGCACCTGTTCAAATAAAGACTTTAATTAAGACTCTGTAAATAGACTTTGGTCTTAGTTGGTTTAGCAGAGCAACAAGACTCCTCACCACTTCCACCAAATGCTTGACGAGTTTTCTTTTCTGTGCTGATGTTTTCCTGATGAAACAGGAATGTAGAGCAAGACGAATTAAAGGGTTTGTCCACTTTTTAAGACATGGTTTCTTCAGCAATTGCATTATTCATCTCACATTTGCTTTTTCTGACACTGTTGTTTAGGTTTAAGGTTCAGGAAAGGGAAGGGACACTGGTTTTGTTAATTGAAAACTTGATCAAACATAAACATAAAACAAACTCATCTGCTTTTTTTAATCTCACATTAGCTTTTTCTGACACTGTCGGTTAGGTATAGGTTTTAGGATTAATGTTGGGAGGTAGGTTATGTTGATATAAAACTTGAAAGAGCATTAACATTAAAAACCTCATCTGTTTGGGAGAACATTATCTCACTTTTAGCACCACACAGTAACCATTTCACATGAGATCTGCTGTGACACGTAACGAACCACGTAATATAAATTAGCTAAAATTACACCATAGTCACATTATTATCTTGAGATCAGGCTGGATTTTAAAGTATTTTAATGGACAAAATATGGATATGCCTATAAGTATAACTTGATATCATCAGTATTTTGTGTTGGTTGTACCAGAAGAGAAAGAATATACATTTTAAATACTTAAATATGGTGCATGAGAGAATTTTAAACTAATACCACAATGAATAGACATGGACAAGTGCCACAAAAATTACCTTTTTATTTCTTTAAGCCATACTGATAAAATAGTGGCATACTACTGTTATAAAGGATATAATATAAACGAAATAGCCCCAAAAAAAAAAAAAAAAAAAAAAAAAAATCAACACATACTCATTAATAATCTCCTTCACTGACTTTTGTCAAAGCAAATCCTCGCAAATGCAACATTGCAAAAGCTTTCTACTGGAAGCACACGATAATGTGTTTTTTTGATAAATGCATGAGAGAAAGTCCTTTCAAGGTATCCAGACAAGCTATGATGAGGTGCCAAGCAAGATGAAAGAGAAGCATTTAATGCCACTAGATGGCACTTTCCACACTTCACACAAATCATGCTTTTCTCACACCTCTCATTTCAAATCTGAGATCACTGTGGGCATTATACAGCCATTACTACTGCATCTCATGCCTGAAAAAAGTACTCCATGGCCAAGCTGCCAAAATGCATTCCATTCTCTAATCCACATCCATAGAACATACACTATCCATTCAGTCCATTCAGCTAAAAACCTGTACTGCTCTACCAGACCCTTTCAAGTGCACATTAAAAGCATGCTATATTAATAAATGATAGTTTGGTGAAGCACGTTCCTTGAGAGTGTAACATGAGTTTGATGTGGATGGTGAGAGCTAGTTTAATTTATAAAACAATTATGCTTCTAAGGGTTTCTGCATGAATACTCTTCACGTTTTCATGTATGTTGTCTTCTTGTAACATCTTAAGTCCATCTGGGCCCTGTTGTAACCTTATTCTCAATATGTTATCCCAGTTTTAGACAGCAGGATGAGTTGTTAAGTATGTGTTCCAAAGAAGTTACCTGGCCTTTTGGGGATTACAGGAGATTATGGTGTGAATGGCTTAAGTCTGTCTACTTTGCCTCTTACTGTTTACTCTAGGCCCAGAATCCAGGGGCCAGCCAGCAATACTATCTACAAGTAAACAAGTACACGCCTTTTAAAATCAGCAATTAATTAATTCAATTAGGTGAATCATTAATGTTTTAAGGAACAACCAGACATACAACATTGTGCTTTAAATTGCAACACAAAGCAATGACAGATGGTCAGATTATTTAGAGGTGAGTGGCCTCAAGTTTAAATCTTTGTTGTGGTTATAGCATAAGACGAGGTGTTCTCTTGAGCTTTAAATCAGCCCATTCTCCAAAGACAACAGTGTGTATCACCATACATGTCCCTAAATTTCTGTCCGAAAGTGAAGTCTGACCAGATGATTCTCTGTCCCTTAAAGAACGTGTTGTGGATATACAACGTATTTAAATATTCACCCCTAAAACAGAATTTCATTCTTTCACCCTACTGGTCAATAGGCCAAAGAGCATTTAAAGGTCACACCTGTTTTACGCCATGTCCTAACAAAAGCACAGCACAATAAAGCTACCAGCAATCTCTTCCATATAAATCTGAGTTTTTGTCCAAACCAACTGTGGCCACATTAAAAAACAATACATTTTTTAGATCATCGGAATTACTACACTCATTGCATAAATAACCACTGTTTTTAAACAGTTTTTCTAACATTACCCCATCTTCCATTAGTAAGTCAGATGATTGAAAACAGGTTGAACCAATGCCATTTTAGGCTGGTTGGAATGCTCAAGCAAAAAACAGTTATCTACTGCATATAAGGCAGAAATAGTTAGTAGAGTAGAGTGGTAGTATGCCATTCTGACAGTGTTTATTCTTCTAATGGGAAATCAACCCACAAATGTCTTACTTATACTGTAGTTGTCACATATTGTTGCAAGATGTGTTAGGAAAAGTATTTGAATATAGAAACATGTAAGCACCTCACTGTTATTAAACAAAAATTCAAGGGACAGGGAATGTGAAGAAGTTTATAAATAATGGTTTTCAGAATTGTACAGTAATATGCAGAGCTCTTTATGTAAATCTGTAGGAATGGATTCCATGCAGGCTTGAGTATGTGGGCACAGATGAGAGCTCATGGTCTATGGAAGAGCTCCATGTGCTCATCGGCATCAGCAGTGAAAGAAGTCACACTCACTGTAATGAAAATGTGACAGCTGCCTTTCAGCATTAACTCACATTTATTTTCTTCATCATTACCTCTCTCGGCCCGAGTGAGCCTTGATTAACAAGCAAGTTCTAATTACTTTCATTATTAATAGTACTGTGGAACCAGGAATTTGACTTATTTACATACGGATGATCAGCATCTCACAGGGCCAGGATCTTTATTTATCCAGCCATCCAGATGTATGGGGCCAAAAAAATTCAAATCTCCCCCTAATAGCATAATAATACCTGAAGAATGATATCCTTATGTATTCCCCTTCATCTCAGTGGTTGTTGCTTGAATGGCTCGAACACCATTCTCCCTTAAGGACACAGTTTTAAATCTGGCAACTTTGCTTTATTTGCTTTTTTTTTTTTTTGGAGCCAATCACATGAACTGCAAATGCCATGTGGCTAATCACTAAAATGATGTCCTGTCATGCTGACAATGATAATTTTCTGATGGCACCATAAGAATTTGCATAGTTCCAAGCCCTTCTTCAGTGACTTTAATAAGCTGTGATGTCAAAGATGACTGATAAGAAAAAAAATATGAGACCATTTCATGCTTTTAAGAGCCCTGCAAAACAAATCCGTAACTGGTAAATCATCTACTCTAATATAATGTAATTCTGGATATTTTTATGTTGCTTGCAAAGACATGTATGGCTACATTTAAATGGCAGTCAATGAAGAAAGATGCTTTTTACGGCATCTGCCAGCAGCTAGACAGGCAAACCTTGACCCCTTGACTCTTACAACTGCCACAGTGCATCTAGACCATCAGAGCTGATATGTATATCATCTATAAATATCATTAGCATCGACCACAGTGCAAGAGGCCGTCTGCTCAGCCATGTCACGCCTCCAGCTCATCTTCCGGTGCACTGTTCATTTGGACTATTTGGAAACGTCTGTTGCTGGGGAACGAGCCCACGTAAGAGCTTGGGGCTCTACTATGAATGACTTCCCATTCTTTCCAAGTGTGTTATTATTCCTGAATGCACTGCAATATAGTTAAATAAAAGCTTTGCTTTGTGATCAACTTTAAGTAAAGCATTTTAGGAAGTCCCTTCACTTGTAAAACCAAAAAAAGAGTTGTTCTAAACCCAAATCTATAATTTTTTTCTTCAGTTGTATAAAAAAGGATGTGTTAATCAGAATGATATGGAATGATGACCGAATTTTCATTTTGGGTGAATTTACCCTGTAAAAGCTAATCTACTGCATAATCCATTCAAATATTGTAAGCAACATCCAACAGTAAACATTCAACATCCAACAGTAAAGCACGCTGGAATCTCTTTTACAGGGACAGTTCAATGTAGAAGCTTCTGCTTGACAGTGTTTCCCATATACAACAATGAAAACTTCCATCAAAGCCACACAGGAAAAGCAATAAGAAACACAATCCTTTCAAATACTTTCAATAATAATTTATATACTGTATATACAGGGTTGGGAGGGTTACTTTTACAGATTACAGATAACATGCTGTAAAATGTCATTTGTAAGGCATTCCTTTAGATTACTCAAGGTCAGTAACGTATTCTAAATACTTTGATTACTTCAGCACTGGTGGATTTTTATTTTTTTACTACTTTTGACTATAAACAAGTTAATAACAAGTGAAAAAAATCTGCCAGTATAGTTAGACAAAATCTACAATTTAAAAATACATTATCTGAAAAATGCCTAAATATCTTACACAGTGTTTATTCTAAAACAAGATAAAGCAAAGGATTTTGTTTAGATATTGTTACAGAAAAATTATACAAAAATATCTTCAAGAATAGAATTTTTGACCTAGAGAGGAAATAATGATGATCTAAAATTGATTTTCTTGACCAAAAAACATGATTGTGCCCTGTAACAGGTGCATGTAAAATGGCTAGAAATAGCATTTTAGCTTACCATAAAGCTGTGTGTTCAATTACAATATACACAAGGTTTATTTCTATTTCTTTAGAAAGTGTTTAACCACATATAGATAAATGTTTTCCAACTAAATAGACTAAATATTAAATTAATCAAATGACAATAAAGTGTAATCTCTTATGTAATCAAAATACATTTGGAATGAAACTATATTCTGATTACCAACGATTTTAAATTGTAACTGTAATGGAATACAGTTACTCATATTTAGTATTTTAAAGATGTAATCCCATTACATATATTCCATTACTGGATGTCAGTTTTGATAGAGATGTTCATCTATGATGATTGGTTGTTTCTTTAAAAAAAATGGCTATTTGCACTAAGGTAATTTCAAAGCCTTGGTGATCTCTATAAATACACAAGTATGTGTTAATACACCCTAATGCAGTTTTGCATCAGCACACAGATTTTAAAGTGGCAACCCAACACTGTCCAAAAAAATAACTAATATTAATAATTATGAATTATATAAATAATAATAAACATTAAATGTATAAATATTTCTATATACTGCATAGTTCCAAAATTATGCAAAATAACATTACTTATTCTGAATAAGAAAACTGACAATTTTGTAAATGCATAAACAACAGCAGAAGCGTAATTTACAACCCAAACACATGAAACGCATTGTGCCAAATATTGTCCTAGCCATATTACCAAGTAACAAGATGAATTTATGGCAAATACAGTTTGATTGAATGCATGGCATGAGATATCAACAAGATAAGTGTTGTCTCCTCTCTTTTAAAATATCCTGAATTTTTACAGGGTTAGTTGCACATTATTATTTGCATGTGGCATTGTTTTTTCCCTGCTGTCCGCAACCCTATCAGAACAGACCTGCTAATAAGTATGAATACATTCCTGGACTTTATGTAGACCCAGTTATGTAGGCATTGTCCTATGTATGATGTACAGTGGTAATATCAGCCACAACAATTTACTTTTTAGCAAAAATTATCTACAAGGAAAAACTTTCTTGGTATACAGCATTTACACTTGAAAGGAGCAGCTCGACTCACTGTTCTCTGCCATTTTTATTTTTTTATTTTTTTATTCAGCATCAATATGACTTCTTCTCAGCTCCCTTTGAAATGATGGGGTAATACGTGTATTTAAATGTAGTATTAATAATATTAATACTTATTTATAAATTGTGGAATAGTATATCTCGCCTACTGTTTTATGAGTGCTGAGAATTCAAGCACACTCCATTGTTGGGAATAGGGTATACTTAGATTCAGGGTTTGTTTATAATGCATGCATTGTTTATTTTATCAATCTTGTTTATCGGCCACTTCCCATCAGAAGGGTTCTTTGGGAAGAGTTCTTTCTAATAGGCTCTTGCCATATGGGAAGTTGAAAATATGTGCTGGCTGAAAAGCTACTGCGTCGGCCGCCGGTTTTGAAGATGCAATTGGCTTTTATTAATCCTCTCTGCTTTCAGCTAGCGTTGCAGCTAGTTTTCTAAATGTAAGTCATTAGAGATGAACAATTGCTTTAAGCTGATGCAGCACGTCGTACCTCTTTTTCATGCCCCATATAGATGAAATTATTGTACGGCAGAGCTAATGGCCACTGCTATGGAAGAGATGTCTCTCCTCAGCTGGAAATAAAAATTATGACATTTAGGAAATTCGACCAGCTGATTCATTGAAAAGAAAAACATTAGAGGCGCAGCAGAAATATATACATATTCAGAGGCAATGTTAAGCTTCGGGGGTTTTAAAGAGTCACACAACCCACAGACACTGATGTACTCTTTTTGTTCCATGTAGTTCCACACCAAAAACAGTGTTTTGTGCATAAAAGCGGAATGATGTGTTTCAAAACAATCTGGAGTTTCTACTTATTGAGAGGAAGTGAGGGAGAGTTATGGTTCATATAAGAGAGCAGGGTGAGGAGAGGACCTCAGAGACAAGTAGAAAAAATATTACTATTAATTAAAATATATAACAGATTCTGAATTACTCGGAGGGGAAACAAAGTTGAGTGGCAGAAAGCTTCAGAGAAGACATCAATGAAAGAATAAGTCATGAGAGGCTGTTTGCTATAGGGATTTTTGCATAGGTTCTTAGGTAAAACATGAAACCGGTAGTGGCTTGTTGCTAAAAAAAGGCAAAAAACATCATGGTTACTGTAGTAACCTCCATTACCTGATGGAGGGAACGAGACGTTGTGTCGATTATATTGACACAAGGGGTTTTCCTTCAGAGCCTTGCGTACCTCTGAACTTAAGAAAAGGCCAATGTGAAATTGGCAGACAGAATTTGCATGTCCCGCCCCCGGACATACGAGTGTAAAGGAAAGCGGGCGTGCGTCTCTCAATCTGGTTTTTGCACTGAGGAGCCGAGAATAAGGTACGGCCCGTTACAGTGGTAGGAAAAGTGCCATGGCAAGGGGGACACAACGTCTCTTTCTCTCCATCAGGAAACGGAGGTTAAAAAAGTAACCATGACATTCCCCTTCTGTCACTCACTCGACATTGTGTCGATTGTAGTGACACAAGGTGTCTCATTTAAAAATATCATGCACTAAACTGTGTTACGTGAACTGCTGAGACAGGTGTAAGCAGGCTGTTGCGTACTAGAAGCAGCTGTGTCGGCCACACGTAACCCTCCCCAATGCCCCCAATTAAAGGTGTCATATACCGCTCTTAGTTTCCCAGTACCCATACAGGAACAGGCAACATGAATAGCATGGGAGCAAGCCCGGCCGCCACTGCTTTTTCTCTCTTGCATAGGGTGTAAAGAGGCTGGGGCTATCTTAGCGCTATGAAATGCATCAGGGAAGGTGGTCTTTCCCGGTCCTATTCTTTCAGGATGTGACCCTGCGGAGGCCACATCCTGCCCAGACTTAGGGGAGGTAACATGTGGCAAATACACCACGAGGGTTGTGAAAGTGTACGTGGGAGCGGCGCAGTGGTAGGTCCTGTCTAATGAGGGAGTAGCTCTACAAGCATGGCGACCAGGGGCAGTGGGACTGCCCATGGGAGACATTGGTCTGCCGACTGGGGGATCGTACCGCGGAAAATAAATCTCTGGGAGTTTGCCTGAGGAGGGAACTAAGCCCGTGGAGCCCTACCCCAGTACAGAGCACCTGTGGCTCATAGTGGGTCTGGACGTGAATTCCTCCGCTGAATTTGCAAGCCAGAATGCTAGGGAGGAGAACATCAGGAGCCAATAAGGAGCCACCAAGGTGACTTGTTCCTCGTCCTCCCTGATCTTGCACAGCACCAGTGCAAGAAGCCTCATCGAGGGAAATGCATACTTGTGCAGCACCAGGGGCTAGCTGTGTGCCAATGCGTCTGTCATGAGAGGGGCTTCTGTCAGGGAGTACCAGATCAGACAGTGAGTGTTGTCCTGGGAGGCAAAGAGATCTACAGGAATCCACTCTCCGCTGGATGAAACCTGTCACGACAGGGCATCTGCCATCGTGTTGCAGTTACCAGGGATATGAGTGGCATGCAGCAACATGAGTCACGGTGCTGTCTGAATGGATCAAGACGTGCTTGCCCCGAATCAGTGGGAGAAACCTCTGCAGGGCAAGGAATACGGCCAGCAACTCTAGGCAATTGATGTGCCAACGCAGCCGGGGCCCTGTCCAGGAGCCAGTGGCAGCATGCCCGTTGCACACGGCGTCCCAACCTTGTTGAGAGGCGTCTGTGGTGACCACGACACATCTGGACGCCTGCTGTAGGGGGACTCCGTTCCGCAGAAAACAGAGGTCTGTCCAAGGGTTGAAAGTCTGACGGCAGGAGAGCGAGGCACCTGAGCACTGGCTGCGTGCACTCGTTCGTGAGGTGTGCTGTCATTGAGACCGAGTCTAACTCCATGCCAAGAAAAGAGATGGTCTGAACCGGGGCGAGCTTGCTCTTTTCCCAGTTGACCTGAAACCCTAAACGGCTGAGGTGCCTAAACACCTTGTCCCTGTGTAACTCTCGAGAGTGAGCCAGGATGACCCAGTCGTCGAGGTAGTTGAGTATGCGGATGCCAACTCCCTTAGCGGGGCAAGGGCTGCCTCTGCGACCTTCGTAAAGACGCGAGGAGACGGACAGACTGAAGGGGAGGACCTTGTACTGATACGCTTGGCCGTCGAATGCAAACCATAGGAAGGTTCGGTGTCGAGGCAAGACCAATTCGACAGCTAGATTGGTGCAGCGGACCAATCTAGCTGTCGAATGCAGGTAAGAATCTGTTTCTGCATGACCATTTTGAATGGGAGATTTGCAACTCCAAGATTGGTCGAAGCCTGCCACCTTTTTTGGGTACGTTGAATTAAGGGCTATAGAAACCCTTCTTCATCTCGGCTGGAGGGACAGGCTCTATCGCATCCTTGAGAAGCAGAGTCATGATCTCTGCCCGTAAAGCGCTGGCTTTTTTCCACATACGGAGGTGGGGCAAATACCACCGAAACGAGGTGGGAGCCGGGCAAACTGAATTTCATAGCCGAGTCGGATGGCCCTGGCCATCCAGCGCAATGGGTTGGGCAGCGAAAGGGGCACTAACGGGACAATCGCTTTTTACGTACTTGGCGAGGGTTGTGGCGGGGGGAGCAGGTAATAGTGTGTTGGGAGGCAGAAGAGCATCCCTAGGCTTGGGTGATGAGAAAAGACTCAAAGCACTTACCTTACTCTGTGCACCCGGCAGGGGGCGGGTTAGAGTCTGAGGAGGAGTTCCTGGAAAGGCGTCTTCGGAACTCAACAGCGCTGGCTTGAGCAGTCGAAGGTCCGGAGGCGAGGGAGCTGGGTCCGGGGAGTCGGTACTGTAGAATTTTGGGGCCGGGGTGCCGTGAGAACGGCGTACACCGGCTGGATGACCCAGGGAGTAAGGAAATCGGTCTTCAATTGAGAATGTGGGTACCGCAGCCCACAAGCCTGCGTGTGATCGCAGCCCAGGCACGCGAGGCTGACCACCAGAAGTGGAGAGAAATCGACCGCATCCAGGAATTACACAGAGGCGGAAATACGTCTTTAAAAAGACGCGTCCTGAAAAGGACATTCAACGCCTGCTGTGTATTGCTCTTTTATGAGAGAAAACTCTTTTAGAGAAACAAACTCTTTTAGGAGGGGAAAACACTCTTTTAGGCAGTGAAAGCGCTGTCGAAGCACCCAAGAGCGGGGACTGCACTTCATGAAGAGAGAGAACGCCAGCTGGAAATGCGCCGTAAGATCCAACAGCAGTGCTTCTTGCCAATAGAGGTGAGTGGAACAGTGGTAAACTCAGCTTGCTTACAACTGCTCGGCTCTGAAGAAAAAATCTGACTATCAGACGCATGCCCGCTTCCCTTTATACACGTATGTCCGGGGGCGGGACATGCGAGGCTCCCAAAGAAGACCCCTTGTGTCTCTATAATCGACACAACATCGAGTGAGTGACAGAAGGGCAACATCACTATAAAGACACTATGTTTGATAATTAGTTGCATTTTTGTCATAATTAGAATAAATCATTCTTCCAGCATGAAATATAGTTCATTAGCCCAACTGTAGACTGTTTATAGTTGCCAAGCAATGTATCAACATGGCACATGATAAAAAACATTTGACATATCAAAACAGCTTCATACATGGTTCATCTGATCAGAATTCCAAAAGTGTTGGAACTAAGCATTTCAAAGTAAGAGCCCTATATTAAGAGCACTTGTGCTAAGCGCAATGCCATGCTTAAATTAATACACTCAATTACAATGGGCATGACCTTGAAGTTTTTTTTTATTTTTGTGCAACCATATGCTTAGTCAAGGTGAAAGTGGTTTTGGCAAAATTATGCGGGTAAATTGTTAATGGGCTGAATCAAGTGTAATTTAATTCTGAGGTTGTTCTATTGCACCATCTGCATCCAAATATATATATATACACCATCCCCTGTCAAACACCAGCAATATAAACAAACATAGCACATTCATAAGATGTTGGAAATCTAAATGGGCTGTATGCATTGAATTAGAAGAATAGAAATGACTGTAAACTTTGTGCATTCACTGCTTTCTTGTTGAATTGTCCGGCATATATTTATGACAGTGACATGCTCCTTTAATACACATGGGAAATGTGCTTCTCGTCAGTATTTGGATGTGTACGGCTCTGTTAAATTATAGAGAATGCAAGTATTATTAATCATACTGATCAAGTGACACACACATCAGTATTAACTGTCTAGTATTAACAGTGATTGTATTGTTCCTCCAGGTTAGGCTGTTGATTGAGGGAAATTTGTAATTATTATCATTTACTTTTCTTTTTTTTTTTTTGTACACACTTCACTTTTTCAGGTCAATTTTGCTTTAAACATAACTTACTTTACTGAAACATAAAAAAAAATAAACAAAATATTGTATTTCTAAATTCAAATTACACTTAAAACAAAATTAAAATAAAATCAAAATTGAATTCAATTCAATTGAACCCCTTTTGTAGTGACTTCACTCTAAGATAACAGGTTAAAAATTATTCACACTAATTAGATCACAAAAAAAATTGTAAATATAAACATAATAATAGTAATAATGATAATAATAATAATAATAATAATAATAATAATAATAATTAAGCAATATCACATGAGCAAGAGTGAGATATCTCCCTACATCAGTATTGATCAGTATTTGGGCCATATAGCACGATTGCAAATGTGATATTGATTATGTACAACAGTTCAATGAACAGGTAAATAAAAATTAAAAAAAAAAATAGGAAAATTGAGTACAGTCATAAAAATGCATTTGTGCATGGAACTACTTTCTTAAACCACGGATCAGAATCTGCCGTTGCTGGTTTAAAAGAAATGATGCCTCCAAGCCTCTCAAAAACATCACTTTAGAACTACTAGTATCATGGCTTGGGCTGTTTCTAACATGTATTGGAGAAACAAGGGTGGGTGGGAGTGTGTGTGTGTGTGTGTGTGTGTGTGTGTGTGTGTGTGTGTGTGTGTGTGTGTGTTTGTGTGAGAGAGAGAGAGAGAGAGAGAGAGAGAGAGAGAGAGAGAGAGAGAGAGAGAGAGAGATGGAGCGTGTGTGATCACCTGTTGCTGATGCTGTAGTCTGTTAGTCAGCTTTCTGAAAATAATGTAATTTTTTGTGAAATTCATCCTATTTTGTCAGTGGAAAAATAGCCATTCATGCAGGGGTATTCCTCCTTATATCTGGTGCACAAGAGTCTTTCAATCTTGAAACCGCAATCGCCTCCACCATTTTGAACAGTATGTACCTTCCAATGTGGAAACTCCAGTAAAAGTTAAGTGCCCTGAGTGTGTGTAATTAATCAGTCTGTTGTGTCTCTTAGCTATGATGAGCCTTTCTGCTGAAGTTGATGGTTTAAAGCCATTTAAAGCTATTTTCCTAGCTTTAGTAGTGTAGTAGTAAAACGAGTGATAAAGGAGTGCTGTTGATGGTAAAAGGTGACACCAACTCACTTCACATCACCAACTGGCTCATATTACACAGAAAAAATTTATTTTGCCTCCACCTGCTGCTAAAATATGCAACGTCACAAAAATAAATGTAAAGAGACAGATAGCTCTTAACACATCTGCACTGATCTTACACTTTAATTTAGAACGGCACGAACACAAGTGGAGTGATTCACATACAGTGAAGCATCCGAGTGCTGATGGTTTCAGACCATCAGCACTCATGGAATGTTTCTCGTCCAATCAGATTCGAGTACCGGAACTATCTGTTGTATATTTGAAAAATTAACCAAGAAAAATTAAAAAGAAAAAAAGTTTATCACAAATCTCATAAATGTTTGTTTCATAAAATGGCAACAACAGTGATTGTCAGGGACATAATTTGATGTTTCTCAATATTTTCAGAGTTTGGACATTAAATTTATTACCACCTTCTGGTGGAATCTCCAAACTGCAAATGCAGGAACCAAGTTTAGACGTTGCAATGAAAACAGACGTTTTTCTGAAATGTCTTTGCACAATGACCTATTCCTCAAGAAAATAGCAAGTTGCACTTTGCGCTACTTCAATAACATACAATACACCCACATATTGCATGCATACACCCACTCCCCCATAGCGCAAACACTCCCACCCATGCCCACTTGCTCTTTCCGATTGCATGCAAATTGTGCTTAGAATTAGAGCTCTCACGAAAATGGGATAAGACATAGTGCACTGTGGCTGTGCGTAGCACTATGCTTAATAATCTCTGCGGAATGAAACGTCTAAGAAAAGTCATAGCAATTTGACTAATAAATTAATTTGAAATATTTGAGGACATTTACACAAAAACTAAAATTGCTGGTTCATGGTTAAAACAAGTAATAACATAAAATAACATACAATGGTTATTATATCTGGTAAGATTTTCAGCACCTGTGCTCAGTACAGTACTAACAGTAAGTGTTTAAAAAGGTCTATCCGTATCTTGCAGCTATCAAATGCGTTTGTTGACCCAGATGTCCAGCGATAATATGCAGTTCCTACTCACTGTTTTGTATTCTTCATGAACTACAACACTGTGGGTTTCTAACAGATCTTTACACAGTTATTCTACTTCATATGTGGGTAGTAACATGCAATCATCATTGAGAAACTGTTGAATGGGACATTTACTACAGCGGAACATTACAGCTGCACGTTGTCACTCGAGTCCAGCAAGGCAGCAGCAGCAAGTGCTCTGAATAAACACTTTCTTCACTCTACACAATGAAAAAGAATAGTTTCTTCATGCAGTGTCATAATTTTACACTAAAACAAGTGGATATTTTAAGATTAAAATTGTAGCTTAAAGCATGTTGCTGTAAGTTATGGTGATAATGATAATGCAAGCGGGTCTGTGACATGGTGATACTCATTTTCAGGGTGATAGATGAGACAATAGTTCCCAGCACCAGATATTGTTTAATTAATAACCATCATTCATTTTGATTGCCAGACAATAAGATGTCTATTTGAAATTAACCTGGAGGTATATAAACAGGATTTCAGACAGATTAAACATGCCAAATAGCTTCCTCAGAAACCAGAGAGTAGATCTCAAATGCTTTGCAATATAAGTAAAACTGACAGTCAAACCAAGCTGTATGACTTAAAAATGCTGCATCTCTGAGGATTCCCTCCCATCAGACAGTCTAGTCTTTTGGGCTCTAGAGTTATCTGCAAAGGCTTGCTCACTGTCAATAGCAAAGCTGACGACAGCAGAGTTTAAAATCAGTAAAATTCTCCTTCATCATGTGATTTGCCAGAATTTTACCTTGGACTATCTCTACAAGTAGCATATATGTAAAAAGACAGAATAACATTCATAACAAGTCTGGGACTCTGAACTTTTGATGTATTATTTCTTTACCTTTACCAAAAAATATCTTTCTCTAAGCATACTGGTGTGTACAGCTAGGTATATACAGTAAGTTCAATAAGTATTTAGACACTTAAGGCACATTTTAAAATGTAAAAATCATTGCATAGATAAAATATGAACTCAATTTGAAACAAAAGACAAATACATTTTCATAGAAAAAAGTTCAAATTTCTGAGCCATTTTTGCAATTTAACTAAATGGTCTCAAAGGTTATTATTTTTAATTTACTTATTTATTAACATTTTTTACATTTTCCAATATATGAGTAAGTTCACACAGGTGTCCTAGCAGTGTAACTACAGGTGTAACTTATCACAGTAATTATCACAGTAATTACAGTCTGTCTTGAAAAGTATATCTATTGTGTTATCATTTAAAACCTAACAAACATCTTCCTATTTTTGTTTTTACATAAATGCTTAGTTTGATATTTTGTTATTTAATGCAATGATATTCACATATTTTTAATGATACCTTATATGTTGGAATACTTTTTGGAACCACTGTATATAAGTGAAAATGTTTTTATCTAGATCTTTATATCTTTCTTATATTACTACACATTACACATTTAAAGGTAAAGTGTCATTTTTGTTGAAGTTAAACTACTTTCTCATATCCCAGTAGGTTGATTTCCCCCCAAAAAGTGTAAAACTTTGGCTCCATGGCACTGTCAGTTTGTTTGAGCATCCAGACCAGTCTGACACAGCACGTTGACTCAACCAACATTTCACCTTAAAGCATTTACATTGCTTTTATTAATTTGCATGTTCCATTTAGTTTCTGAATGAGCATATTAATTCAACTGTACCTTGAATTTTAATGAAATGCTGCATCTTAAGAGCACAGTATTAGCTCACTTATTTCCCCCTGTGAAGTCAAGCAAACTACAGCAGCATTTAATATCTTTGGCATTGCCAAACTAACAGTGTGAATTGCATCAGCCAATGTGAACTAGAATGAATGCACCAAGACTCAATGGACAGATTCAGGAAAGCAGTCAACACACGTGGAGGTCGCTGTCAGTGAATTTCCTTGAAGGCAAAATGGTGGTTGTGCATGGTGTCTAAAAGAATATCAATAAGAACTAAGCAAATTAATCTGCCTGGGCCATTCACTATGATCAAATATTAAAGCCCTTTCATATTTGCTACTTAATGTGATTTATATGGACACATCAAAGGATTGGCTGATTCTTACTGAGATTAAGTTGTCATAATGTTTTTTGTAGATGTCCACGTCATGGATCTCTAGACAAGGACAGAGGCTGTCAGCTATATATCCACACTGTGATGATAATTAAAGTATGACTGACAAAGATTATTAAAACATGAATGAAAATAGATCTGAGAGTTTTGTCTTTCATCGTCCTCTTTATGGCTTTGGAGGCCTACACCCTCAGTTGTTTAACTTAAGAGATACGGCACTGAAAGGTCCAATGACCAGTTCAGTATGGCTGTTATCTTTGGGAACATCCTGAATTAATAATAGTGTGTCATATTATGCCCCGGTATGTGTCATTAATTTACTTACTTCAAGGATGATCTGTCAAAATATTGTCCAATCTAAGGGACAGCATGTTAAAAGTCCTCATTGGCAACAACATCAATAACTTTTTAATTGAATCACTAAATAATACATAAAGATAACATAATGATACATTAAGATGATAAGTCTGGTTCTGCTATACTATTGAACTATTGGTGTGCAAATAGCCAGTGGATAAAGTCACTTTGTATAAAAATAAAATTATAAATAATTATTATTGCCTGCACTCTTTTGCCAATGAATGTTTGTTAAAATTATTTATTGAACTAAAATCTTCTGTTATCAAAGTATTATTACATCACTCCACTTTGATTGTGGGTTTACATCTATTCAGTGTTGGAAGGTCTGACAGCTTCTAAAGATATCAGAGTGATATCTGAACATGAGGCATCTTAGCCCACAGTGCTGATTTTTAAAAGGGGCAGATCCAGTCAAAGAGAATGATACTGGGGCTTCAGACCGGTCTTTCACCAAGCCACTATTCAGGTCATGGAGCAATTCCAAAAAGGACTTACCCTGGCTGTTCCGGTTAAACTCTCCAGTGATCACATGCATGTCTGAGATCCACCATCAGTAGTTGGACTTTCCCTGTAGTAAAAAGGATAAAAATATTTAGAGATGATTTTTTTTTACACACAGTAAATACAGGACAACCATATCTTTGCTTACCTTTGGAATGTTGAAAGAGTAATAATTTGTGAGCAACCAAATGGATTATACATTTCAAAACAAATGCACAAAAGTGAGATGAATTCACTAATATTTCTTATCTCTGTGACAAAAAATATGTAATAATAATAATAATAATAATAAAGCAGCTGATTTTCCTCAAAAAACACATTGCATCTAATATTACAGAGCAGCTATAATGCTGATAAAATGCCTCATAATGATGAGTGGTTTATCCATGGATGATTTCTCTATTTATATCTTGCAATACTTCATGCCTTTAGAAATTAATATTCAATGCTCAAAAGATGCATTGATATGCTATGCAAATAAGATGACACTAATGAGTTAGCGATTATTAACACTCCATTAATTCAGTACGTCTTTTTCTGTGAGCTCCATGCACATCTACAGAGAGTGCTAATGAATATTCTACAGCTATAGCTATGTAAAAATTCAGACACAAAAACATTTAGCTATAGAAATGGGGAGGGGGTGTCAATCTACAAGAGTGAGACATTGTCAGCTGATTTGCCTGACAGTTCAGCTAAGTCTCATTCACTATGCTCCAGCTCACTGAAAAAATTCAGTATATGTCGTAATGCAGCAATTATACTGTAGATGGGTGGCTCTGTTCACCCATCCTGTCATGTTACAGCTGCTGCATAATAAAAACATCTACTTTTTTCCACTGATTACCTGAGAATACCATAATCTGTCTAATCTTTAAACTTTTACAGCTCGGTGAAAGATCAGAAACTATGACCGTGTCATTTAAGACTACATTTTTCTGCACAACCCAATTTTTCTGGCTTCACCCAATGATTAGTGCAGAATAGCAGGCAGAAATACATTTTTACTCTGCTGTCAGTCTAAATGACATAATGACAAAATGAATAAAATGAAGATACAGTGAAGTTGACCTTTCCTCTTGTATTAGAAAAACAAACTCAAAGTTAGAGTGTGTCAGAGATGTAAGCCACTGTTTGGAAAGATACAACAGCTCTAGGATTCACTGAAAAAAATCTAAACATTATTATGACCATTTCCCAGTAACACATCGTTAACTAGCATTACAACTGCATTTCACAGTGCTTATAATTAGCACTTCCTTAATAGGTGACTCGTTGACTCAAATCTTCTTAGTACACATATCTAGCAGTGCAATAGTACCTGCTCTATGTAAGAAATTGTTTTAACGTACTTATTGGATCTTAAGCTTTAGCCTCAGCAGCTGACGTGCTTAGCAACCTGCTTAAGTAGCCTAATTGTTATTTAAGACGTTCACTTTTTTGTCAATCATTTTGTTGAGATAACATTTACAAAGAAAACAAGAACAAATATTAGCATTAGTTTTTTATTTTTGTATGTGAATGATCAGCTTTTCACGGTAACATTGAGCCTGCTAGCATTCACACAGGTACTGTAGCTTAAAAGGTAGCTCTGAAAAGAGATTTCAGGACCACAATAGTTCCAATAGTTGAACTTGCAAAACAAATTTGTTTCCCATAGATATCTCAAGCACTGCACATTTTAAACAAGCAGGGAATTGTTGTGTGATTTAATTAGCTGGTAAGGGTTGTTTGAATTCCAGTGAAAGAGGTGATAGTCAAAGGGCTTCAGACAGCTGACATACAGCAAAAGCCTGTGAAACCCCAAAAGCAGCGGAACCCAAGAGAGGCGAGGCTCATGGATTTGGGTGCTATTCTTTTAGTTACCCATCATAATGACTCCATTTAGCTGTTCAATGACCCATTTAACAGCACAGAGCAGGCTTTGGAAGCACTGTGTCCTTGGCAGGACAGATTTCGCAGCTGCCCTGGCGTATGCTACCTTTAACCCAACTTGTGGCTCCTGTCCACAATCCCCCCATTACCTAGCCACCAACATAGTCCCTTGTCGCAAACTTGCCGCAAATTTCCCACGCATTATTTTCACATGCAAACAAGCTTGTTATTTGCTGAAAAGCTCAAATCAACCTCCAGTTTGCTTCGTAGTTCTGATGGTGGGTACTATGTAAATTTCATGAACTCTTCAATACACATGGAATAAAACATGTTTAATATTCTTGTAGCTCAACTGGTAGAGCGTGGCACTAGCAATGCTAAGGTCATGGATTTGATTCCTATAGAACACATAAGTTACTTTAAATAAAAATATCTGCTGAATTTAAAATTTTATGCTTAATCTATTTCAGAAACAGAAGAACCTAATTACATGTCAGCATATGTAGAGCAGAGCCTTTATCCTTTATTGTCATCACGAGCGTTCTCCTCATGTCCATAGATTTCACAAGACCCTGATCTACATGTAATGTAAGCATGACAAGATGGGATGTGGATGGTGCCCACAGGAGATTCAGACCCAATATGGTCATCAGGAGCATATCACTGGCATACTGACCATGAGCATGGCAGTGACCCAGGCATCCTACTGACTCTGCTCAGCTCTTATTGATAGCCTCTGCTCAGCTGCTGACAAGTGAAGGAGGCTACACATGGGTATGTGGGCGAAAATAGTCCCACCGTGGTCCACTTTGATTTTGCCACAGCTGCTTCACATAAAGAACATGGCTAATGCATATCTTCAGTGACTCATGTCTTTTGAAATGGAAAAAATGCGATCGAGGACCCTCTTGTCAGATTTTAAAACCATCCTTCTTCATTAGGGCAGTAAGAATGTGTGATTTTTAGACAACTGAAATTGATCTCATTCATGAATATTTTAAAATAGAAATGTTCATTAATGGCATGTAATCCAGTAGATGCAAACTGTCAACAACTTCTGTCCCATGAGAAAGAATTTAATGATTTATGAAGGTGAATGTTAATTTATGTGTTGATTTTCTTTTTTTTTTTTTTTCTTTTTTTACATGTATCACTTATGCAAACCCAAGTGGCCAATGCTGGTTGGTGCAGTTCTTTATCTTTCTCCACTGACAGCTAATCAATGCAAGAAATTTTGTATGTAACATATAAATCAACAAATAAATGAATTAAATAAAGAAACATTTTAAATAATAATTAATTATATTACAGTAGGTCTACATTAGGTGCCCATTGTTTTCAGGGCTCTTTAGCATGAAATGGACTTTGATATAGAACAAAAATGCCAGCATTCAGGTCGCATACTTTTACAGTGCATGTGCCAGCCAAGCAACTTACTTCAAAGGGATTGCTTACGAATAGCTCTGTCAAGGAATTACCGACCCCCAATTGTGCGAATTTACAACTGTAGTAAAGCACTGAAACTCTTAAAGGGATTTTTCCTTAAGCATTTCTCACAGCCTTTTAGTTGATTTCAAAATAATCTCATAATCCAAGGCACCCTGGTTTTCTTGACCTTTGGAGTAGTTACTACAGTCTGGGTAGATGCAAATCTGCATGTTTTACCTTAAGAAACCTGTCCAAGTGCAGGCCATGTGCCCTCTTTATCACTTGTCTCTTTCTCTCTCTCTGCTCAAGATGTCTTTTTGTCCTTGCCTTAAAATTTTCAGTTACACTTTCTATGAAGCCCATATTTATAATAATACTCTCATAATTCACCTTATAATATGTTATAATTTCTCATAAATATGTATAACTACAATTATAATACATTATAAGACTTCCCCCTACTCACCTATACTTAAGAGTCTAATGCATTATAATACAAGCAACATACAGTTTTATGCAGCAGAAGCTAATAAAGTTAATCGTGTAAGTGAAATCATGCAAAAGCAACATAGTGTAAACAGTCAAAAGGCTTTATGACAGGATCATATAAAAATGGTCTTTGGTAAGTAAAGTTACAAAAGCAATATCTTATAAACAGCCATAACATAAAATTGTAACATACAATACCAGTCAAACTTATACAGTGAAAGTTATTTATAAAATTACTCTGCAAATACGATTTACAAACGTTGAAGTTTTCTTTTTAATAGATATATAGATTTATTTATTTATTTATCTTATTATTATTCATTGTTTACATGTGTGAGCAACATATATTTTGATCAACTGATATATTTTAACCTTGTATCTTTACGAACGTGTTTTTGATAATATCTCAAAACTGTAATTGAATGGGGGATATTTTGTATTTTGTGCTTATGTAATGTATATACATTTCCAGCATGAGTAATGTCTTAAAACCACTTAAAATATCTTATGGATGCTTATAAGAAAACATTCGTTTTGTAACTGTAATATAATATACATATATTATAACTTCTGCAGATAAAATTGGATGTTGCTGGTATTACTATGCATTACACACTATAATACTTACCTCATAATTATACCTTAATGCATTATAATTGTGCTTACAATTATATATGATATGTTATAACATGTTATTTGTGTATAATGACTTTACAATGCATTATAAATATGGGCTTCTTAGAAAGTGTAACCAAATTTTCTATTCTATTAATCTTCACTGGTATAAACAGGCCCTTGTTCCTAGGATAAAACAACATGGGAGTAAAGCAGAATGAAGCAAACTAGCAATGAAGGGGAAACAAATATGAATGATACATTTGTTTGGACTGAACTGACAAGGCCTTTTTATTGTCAGTCTGCTTGTTCCCAAAAGGAGCCAGGCAAACCCAAACAATGGAGAGGAAATATACTGTCAGTCGGCCTTTATTGACTTTACTTTTCATTCGTGATGTAGAGCTCTGCATGCGGTTATTATGAAATATACCGCATGTCTGTCTTCATTTACAACATCAAAACATTAGAAAACAAGCCAAAGACACTCATTTCCATACTCCCGGTACAGCTGATTAAGCAAATAAATAATGATATCTTGTACTATCCAAAGACAAAAATAATGACTCATTGTAAAGGATTTGCGATGGGCAAGGAGGAGGCGAGAACCGGCTTGGCAATCTAATTAATAGTTTAATGATAAACTAAAACAAGAGACACAAACACACACATGACGGACATGTCCATAAACGATCTCTCTCTCTCTCACACCATCCTCCGCAGTTGGCCTTTATCCCTCTCGAAGGCTTGATTAGCCTGATAAGGGACCGGGTGTGTAGAATCACCACCTGACCCGCCCTCCACCTGCCACATTCCTCCCTCGTTCTCTCAGGCTGGGGAGCCCCCGGCATGACGTACACCCTCCCAACCCCTTTCCCTGGGGAGGGGGGTGCCTTCCGGCCCGTCTGCCGGCAGGTCGTCCCCATCTACCTGGATGAGGGAGGGGACAAGGGGAGGGAAACAGAAATAATTAAAATAGGATGGTTGTTCCTGTAGCAGTGTAGTACCCCCCCAAAAAACACTGTAAAATTTAAAAGAGAGGGAAAATGCCAATGCGGAGCAGCAGTGAGAGAGAGAGGAGAGAGAGATGGAAAAAAAAAAAAAAAACGTATTCACTGGTTCTCTTATACACCGTCGCATGGTCCTCGATCCCTCCTCCACCCTCTCAGGCGGACTACAGCCGCTCCTGCCCGGGCGGACCAGAGTCAGACCCACAACCCCCGGCGGACAGAACACCCCTCCGCATTCCCGGTGACTCGTGGGGACACTCGTCCACCCCTGGCAGTGGCCCTACCTCACCTCGCAGACGGCGGTCTTCTTTTGACCCCTCCGCATTTCTGGGGGATGGCAGAACTCTCCTCCGACCCTGTCAGCGGCTCCATTGCTCCAGGCAGTCGGGGAGTCCAGTCCCCCACTCGCCTTGCGAACGGCGGGCAAGGAGGAGGCAAGAACCGGCTTGGCAATGTAAATAATAGTTTAATGATAAACTAAAACAAGAGACACAAACACACACATGACGGACATGTCCGTAATGATCTCTCTCTCTCGCACCATCCTCCGCAGTCAGCCTTTATCCCTCTTGGAGGCTTGATTAGCCTTAAAAGGGACCGGGTGTGTAGAATCACCACCCGGCCCCGCCCTCCACCCTGCCACACTCATTTAATAATTTTAATACAGATCTATAAAGTTCTTTGTGATGTTCGTTAGAAAAATAAATGTTGTTATAATCTTATACATTGTGCAAAGAAATTCAACCCTGTATAGAATAATACCTACAGTATACCAGGTAGGCATATGTCAAAGACGGACAGAAAAAACATTAGCTTAATAAGGGTGTGCAGAGAATGCCCCAACTTTGAATCCTTGACAATGAGAACCATAAGCAGCAAGAATCAGAATCAGAGAAGGGTTGAGACTTTGAAGATGCACATTATGTGCAAGTGTCAAGGGATGATGGAGGTGTCAGCATGAAGAGATGCCTTAGGTGAGGACTGATGGGGCTGCCTCTAGTGGCTGCCCATAATGCTGATTTTCAGGTTATTTTAAGATGGAAAATTCACACGGCTCATCTCTTGAGCATTTCTGAGAATCCCTTTAATGATCTGTAGTTGTACGTACAGATTTGTGTGTGTGTGGTCCCTTTCACATACAGTATGGCTTTAGCCATCCTCCAAATTGCAGGCCTGCAAGGAGAATGCCATAGTAAGAAGCAATTTTTAGATGACTGATGAAGCATCTCAGGAAATATTTTTACCACGTAATAAATGTGATAAAAAAATAAAAAAGTTGTGATCCTGTATTGTGCTGTCACTCAAAAATAATGTCATAATTTCCATGTCATGGCACTTCCTTATGTTATGGAATGGCAGCGGTAGGAGAAAAGAGAGGGGGAAAAAGAAGAGACCTCTGCAAACGTGATTTCACGTCTGAGTGACTCTGAGTCCGATAAGCCTGGAGGTAGAGAAGCAAAAGCTACACTGTTCGTTTACCTGTGGTGAGATGAGGAGAGAGCAAGCTTGAACTGTTGGAACTCTGTATAGCCAGAAAACACTCAGACCAAAAATAAAAGCATAACATCTACAATTTGCTACAGAACTGCATTTCTGAATTGATTTTAGCAGTGTGTTGGCACAAAACTAAGCCAAGTTCAGTTAGGGCAACATCTATATGGACATTTTCACATCCAGAATTTCCCACAAAGCAAGACTCTGAGAGTGATCCATTGGTTAATCCAGTTATACTAATCTGTTATATTTAAGATCAATAATTTTCCCAGAAATAAGATTTGTTCAAAAAAGGAAATTTAATGAATAATTGTTTTAGTTTTCTGAGTTAAATTGTAGTGACTAAAACCTCCTTACCCATATTACAATCTTTGTAACATATGAACTGATAGCAACAGCAATATAACAAAAGTGTTCAATTTAAATTTATTATTAAAAGTTACTGGAATAAAAAAAAAATTATTAAAAAAATTAAGTAATAAAAGCTGTGTCCAAAATTACATACTATTAAACTCTTGCACTCTACTCTATGAATTCAATTATGTAGTTTATTAATTTTCAAAAGGTAATATCATCTCAAATGATATGGAATATGCCTCTGATCTATGAAAAAAGGCCAATGAGAAGTTGGCAGACAGTATTTGTATACCCCGCCCCAGGACATACTGGTATAAAAGCGGGGAGATACGTAGAGTTCATTCCTGTTCCTCTGACGCTTCTCTGATGTTGGATCTACGGCGCACTACAGCGGATTTCTCCTTCTCTGCACGGCAGTGCAGTTTGCCCCAGGGCGCTTCGACAGCGCAGAACTTAAGAGTTTTATTAAAGAGTGATATTTTTTCTTGTAAAAGAGGCGTTGAACGTCCTTTTCAGGACGCATCTTTTTAAAGATGCCTTTCCGCCCCTGTGTAGTTCCTGGATGTGGTAGAGTGCTCTCCGCTTCAGATGGCCACAGGTGTTGTCTCGTGTGTCTGGGCACCGATCACACCGAGGCAGCGTTTGTGGATGGTTCATGCTCTCACTACAAGAGCATGACCATGGCAACGTTGCGGTCACGGCTCGCTTTCAACAGAAAGCACGCCACTCCAGCCACCCCCCGCATTGCTCCTTCTTCCCACGGGATTGAGACACGCCCAGCAGTTCTCCGTGGTGAAGAAACAGACGGAGGCCATCTCTCACATCATGCCCCGCCGCAAGCCTGCCACATAGGCCATGCCACGTCTGCTCGCCGAGGGCGTCCTCCTACGGCTAAAAAGCACCCTGCTCTGCCTCAACCCCGGCCCAGCTCTCAGCCCCCGCATCGAGCACCCCACAGGAAGCAGACACCCCCTGTCTCACGGACCCCCTTGAGGACCCGGAAGGCTCCCAGGTGCTCCTGAGACATCCAACCCAGAGACCAAGACGTTAGCTCCGGAGCTGGTAAGAACAACACTCCCGGTGGAGGGCCGGGAGGAGAATCTTTTGTTGAAATTATTTAATTTGCTGCCCACCCTAGACGGGGATGCGGTACCCACATTCTCAATAACAGAGCTATTTCCTTTGTCTCTGGGTCACCTGGCCCACAAATGCCATTCTCACGGCACTCTGCCACCAGATCTCAACACTCCCGACATGCTGGACACAGACCCCCCCATCTTCAGCCCCACGACTGTTCCCCGGCCGGCCGGTTCTGACGAGTCTAGAGGACACCTACACTGGACCTCCTCCTCAGTCACTAACCCTCCCCCTGCCGGTTGTGTGGAGCAAGGTAAGTGCTTTGAGTCTTTTCTCAGCACTAGAGCCTCGTGATGCACTAGAGCCTCCCGACACCGTACTACCTGCTCCGCCCCGCCGGGTACGTCAAAAATACTCGTCCCCTTGGTGCCCCTAGCATGGAGCTTGGATTCGTGGCTTTCACTTCCCAACCCATCACACTGGCTGGCCCGGACCATCCGTCTCGGTTACGCAATTCAGTTTGCCATGCCCCCGCCCCCTCGCGGAAATCGCTACTCTTTTACTCAGAGACGCGATAGAGTCTGTCCCTCCAACCGAAATGAAGAAGGTTTTCTACAACCCTTACTTCATTGTACCCAAGAAAGGCGGCGGCTTACTACAGATCTTGGACTTGCGAGTTTTCAACCGGGCTCTGCTCAAACTCCCATTCAAAATGCTCATGCAAAAACACATTGTGGCACGGTGGAGGGCGGGACCGGGGCGTGATTGTGCACGCCCGGTCCCGTATTAGGCTGATTAAGCCGTCAAGAGGGATAAAGGCCACTCGCAGACGGCGATCGAGAGAGAGAGCTCAATTACGGACATGTCCGTTATCTTATGTGTTTGTCTTTTGAGTTTTCCATTAAACCTATTATTTATATGTTAAGCCGGTTTCTTGCCTCTTCCTTGCCCATAAGCATGAACTTCTTTACACACCTCTTAACTTGCGTCCGGCATCTAGATTGGTTCGCAGTGGTAGACCTGAAGGACGCGAACTTTCATGTCTCAATTCTGCCTCGACATCGACCCTTTCTACAGTTCACGTTCGAAGGCCAGGCATATCAGTACAAAGTCCTCCCCTTCGGCATGTCTCTGTCCCCTCGCATCTTCATGAAAGTCGCAGAGGCAGCCCTTGCCCCGCCCTGAGAAGCCGGCATTCGCATACTCAATTACCTCGACAGCTGGCTCATTCTGGCCCACCCCTGAGAGTTAATATGCGCCCCCGTCTAGGGCTTCAGGTCAACTGGGAAAAGAGCAAGCTCTTCCTGGTTCAGAGCATCTCTTTTCTCTGTATGGAGTTAGACTCAGTCTCAATGTCAGCACGTCTCACCAACGAGTATGAGGCTGAGATGCCTCACCACTTTCAGGCCAGGCACAACGGCCCCTTTAAAACTTTTCCAGGGGCTCCTGGGGCTAGGACCCCTAGTGTCACTACGTCGAAGTGAGCGACAGACGGGGAACGTCTAGGTTACGTATGTAACCTCCGTTCCCTGATGGAGGGAACGAGATGTTGTGTTCTCCCGGCCACGTTGCTGAGCTGAGCCACTGATGTGGCCGGATCATTTCCGGCTCCTCAGAAAAATCCTGAATGAACGCGACGTATTTCCACGCTTTTATACCCTATGTCCGGGGGCTGGGTATGCAAATACTGTCTGCCAACTTCTCATTGGATTTTTTTCATAGATCAGAGGCATATTCGGCGCTCAAGAGAGACCCTTAGTGTCGCTTCTTCGAAACAATGTCTCGTTCCCTCCATCAGGACGTTTGTCCCTCCTAGACGTTTACAGCTGAACATAACCGGCCACACCTGGAAGGGATTTCGCAGTGAAAAAGGCCAATTGCTTGATCGTGTCATGTGAGTTTAACTTGCTCAAGCCAGATATCAGCATTAATCCTGCCTCTAATTTGAAGAAACACATTAAGGTAAATTTAATATTTCTGCTTACAAGATTCTGTGTCTATAACATAGCCTGTAATTTAGCTATCTATCACTGAGATTATTAGGCTGCTGTGAGAGATTAATGCAATGTTATCAATAGGGCTGGGCAATAACATGATCTAGATGTTTATCGGAAAAAAGAGAGATGTCCTCGATCAAATTTTGAGGGGTTTTCTATATTTAGCCTATGTTCTACATCTAGAATAGGGGTGTTCATTACATCAATTATGATAGCACCACTGGTTGGTTGATCTAGATGAAATAAAAAAGATTTACTTTTTTTTCCCTGATGTCTGTAGCTGCGTGTTGTTTGATTGACAGTCGGCTAATGTTTTTAGCACTAATGCGGTTATGTGCCTAAACGATCAATTACACTTTATAATTCTGCCAATGCCAGTCTTGGTGAGGATTTGATGTAAACGCAGTCGTTTTTGTCTAAAGTGAAATTAGTGAAGTCTAATGCATTAGAATGAGAACACAATTATTTCTGGGCTTAAAAGATACAAGAACTAAATCAATGTTGAAAATTGTATCATAAAAGGAGGACAATGTGAACCCCCATGTGCTACTTAAATAAATAATTCACACAAAAATTTAAATTCTCTTATCATTTCCTCACTTGCATGCCATCTGTCTATGACTTTCTTTTTTCAAAACACAAATTTACATTTTTAGAATAAAAGTTCAGCAGGTCCATTCAATGTAAGTGAATGGGTGCCAAAATTTTGACGCCCCCAAAAAGCACATAAAAGCAGCATAAAAGTAATACATACAACTCCAGTGGTTTAATCCATGACTTCAGAATTGATATGACAGGTGTAGATGAGAAACAGATCAATATTTAATCATAATATATCTCCCAGTAGATGGCGATATGCATGAAGAATGTGAATCTAATGGAGATTGACTGAGCAGGGAGGAGAATTAATAGTAAAAAAGGATTTAAATATTGATCTGTTTCTCACCACATCTATTATATCACTTCTGAAGACATGGATTAAACCACTGGAGTCAGATGCATTAGACTTGATTTATCTTATTTGTGGAGCATCAATATTTTAGCACCACTTAACTTTAATTGTATGGACCAAAAGAGCTGAGATATTCTTCTAAAAATCTTAGTTTGTATTCTGCTGAAGAAAGAAAGTCATACACATCCAGGATGGCATGAGGGTGAGTAAATGGTGAGAGAATTTTCATTTTTGGGTGAATTATTCCTTTTTAAGCATGATGTAGCCCCTGAACCAAACAGCTTTTCCCAGGTCTGCTCTACCTCTTCTATTTTGCAGGACATGACGTGCCAAGTGATCCTGCTTTTTTTAGCATTTTTTTTTTTTTTTTTTGCATTCCTTGCATTGTTTGAACATGTTTTATGCACAACAATAACGCTCTGTCAGCATTAAGGGAAATTTAGACCCTAGTGATTTTAATGTAATTGTTTCATACATTATGATTTAAAATGTTGATCAGTGTATTGAAAATATTTTTTTTATCTTTTTCTCTCCCTTTTATTTTTTGGAATCAGATTAATGTAGTGTTTATCAGTAGGCATACAGTGTTCATTATAATGGGGCTTATGTTTTTCAACTCAGTACTCAATACTCACTACTCATGAGTACTTTTAAATGAGCTACTCTTTTACTCTTACTTTTTTTAGGACAGATTCGTTTACTCTACTCACACAAATTTTTTTGGGAAGTAACAGTACTTCTGTTTGACTATGATTTTTCAGTACACTTTCCACCCCTGGGTATTCGTCCTTTTTCAGCTGAGAGCATTTTGACATTTAAAATGCACATCCAATGTGTTTCCGCTTGCTTTTGAGCATTAGCCAATCTCAGTCCAACACTTATTTCTCATATAATGCACATATTCACACCATGGGTGCCTGCAGAATTTCGTCTGAGGGTATGCACAGAAATCTACAAAAAGTATACGCTTAAAGGTAGGGGGGTCTGTGGGAATGCTCCCCTGGTGAGTATTCTAAAACAACACCAAACCATTCAATTTTGGTGACTTTGAGATCTTTTTTTTTCTTTCTCGGGTATGTGTAGCATTCATGGAACTATTGGCTATAGCATTTCTAAAAGACTGTAATCAGTCAGAACAAACAAGTTCACGCACTAAAATGTCAAGACACAGCGTAACAAATACAGTAGATTGCAGGTGTCTCAAGACACGTTTTTAAAAGTTTACGTTTTTTTTAACTTGAAACGGCATCTAAAAATGCTGTGCTCCTGTAAGAGCTGCTATAATCACAGTGAAATGTGACACAGTTTCCAAAAGAAGACCATCTAGCGAATGTTTATATGGTAAACGAATGAAAAACAGCGTGAGCGGACAAAAAACACAATCGGTAAGAATAGCCCCTTATTCACGTGGCACTGCACTTACTGAAGTTTCTCAAAGTTACCTCTCAAATAGACTTTTGTTTCAGTTGATTGTAGGTAAATTTCTACTGTTTCCGGTGTTGTTTGTTCTCTGTGTTCATAAATATCCCGATACTGTTTTACTGTGTAAGAAACCGCATCAAAAGATTCCATGAGAGAGAGGCCCGAATGAACTCGACTCAATCACAAATCGATTCAGACCGTTTTGCAAGCCCATTTGGCCAGTTCACTCAAAAGAATGATTGAGCCAACACAAAGATGGGAAACATGTAATTGTTGTTGAAATATTCTGAGAGAGAATGTTTCTCAGGTCCGTAGGAGCTCTCATGGTACGCACGGCAGTACAGCTGAAGGCGCCACTGATTTACACAGCAATTGATGACGGTAAAGCATACAACTCAGTCTTTAAAGAACTTTCAGCAGGTGCCACATTCACTAATTACAATTATTTTGTTTGGCCAGCATTGTGGCCAGGTAACCCCACCATTGGGCAAGCTGCGACGATTGAGTTCATGAAGTTTCCAACATTCAACACTCACAATATTTTTTTGTTAGGAAGTACATCATCTGGTACTCGTATTGCTCTTATTTTTAGTGTGAACATACTCATACTAACAGTGCAAAATAGCAAAGAATAGTGCAGAAGTATGCGATTTGGGAAGCACCTAAAGTTTATTATCATAACTTTCGGCTGTTTGTGGTCGTCAAGCAATGTAGCAAATTGGCAGATTAATGCAGAATTTGCGGTCGCATGTAGAAAGTGTGTTTATTGTGTGACAAAAGTCACACGCAAGACACTGTGTGAGGAACAAGGTGAAAAATGTTTATGATTATCTGTCATTTTACTCATTATTTGTATAAAAGTGAATAAATGTCATTGTTGTTTTAGTGCCTTGAGTGTTCATTTCACCAGGAAGCTGCTGCGATATGTACTACAAGCCACAGTAAACAACATGAAAATAGTAGCATGATTCTATGAGACTAGTTTGGTATTACAGCAGACAAACATCCACTCTGTAGTGTTAAAGAAACATTAAGATTGTTTCAATGTGTTTTGGCTCAGAGTCATAATCATCCATCTGATTGAGTTTAAGAATAACTTTTGAAAATTAATCCTGACTACATGCAGTAGTGGTCATATGTCCTAATAAGATGGAAGAGCAATGTTTCGCCACTGCCTAATCTCCCTCAAAATACCAATGATGTCTGACATCATGCTCTGGATATTCTAATTGGCCTCTAAGGGCAGGACGCAGCATCAGCATAATTGTGATGTATCATACAGGATGTACAGCCATAGTATATCCAATGGAAATGAATTTCCTCTCTTGTTATTTGTAGTTCATCAGACACAAAATATGGAGGCAGATCTATTGTGGCTGGGTATTACTCACAACAGATGTACTCATTTCATTATTGAAAATGGTGTCTTATGGGGGCCTATTTCCATGTTGACTCTCCAGGTTTTTCGAAAATTCACAATGCTAATTGATTTATCATGGTCTATGAAGGATACATACTGTATAGCATTTGATCCATTTCAGGCATTTTTATCTGTTGCAGAAAATATTGAAATATATTAATATGTATTAAATATAGATACAGTGAAACAAAGGAAAAATATACTTGCTCTGACACTTTTCTTAAATGCAATACAATATAATTTCAAAAAGAGAAAGGAAAGTCTGAAGTTTATTTCTGCTGTAGGAGACAAAACAGCTCGGGGGTACATGAAAATAAATAAAAATAATGATTATATCAACACCTGCAGTTCTGCTTCTATAAATCAGCTCAGATTGTTACATTTTGTAACCCAAAGCAATTTTCAAATATATATGTATATTTTTTATTGTCTCTTCAACCATTTTAAGATTTTCAGATGGCATTTCTCTGTTTTTAACCTTAAGCAAAGTTTTCACTTCTGTTTTCTATTAAAAAAGAAAGCTGCCTTTACATCCTATTGTCCACATTAATTATCATAAAACAAAATGGCATTTAAATACTTTTTTCCTGAGTCCAAATACAATGTGATATGCATAGATCTTAAAATAATATTGGATAAAATGCGATGCTGCTTCAGATGTCCTTGTTATCATTCTGGGGGCACTCTCTGGTTGCAAAGTGGACCAATCACAGCTGATGTGGTCTGCGTTGCAGCAATGCACAATAAAATATTTTAAGAGGTTCATGTCAGGCTACAACATAGGCTTTGCCGCAACCGCCATAACAATATGTAGCCAAAGGCCTAGTGTTATCTCTTTCAAGACAGAACAACTTGTTACTCAGTCATACACATTTTACCATCCTTCCCTTTCAGGAAGAACCCTCATGAAATATTTAAGGCTTGGTTAGTTATAATATTCCATTAAAAAAAGGTCTATTATGTAACACCTGTACCTCCACCTGTAAGTATTACAAATGTCAAACTCAACGCTGCACCACTTAAAAGATGTACACTTAACTTCTGCCCTGCAAAAGCACATTAAAGTTTTGCTATGAAAGCTTAAAGCCGAGGCACTGTATTCTTTTGTTACAGCCACTTTAATGGAGTGCAAGACTGGCAGAGAACATGACTGTGTAAAGAAAGAGCAAATGCTGTGTTGTGGACTGAACAGAAAGCCATTATTGTGGCTTGCCTTGTCTTGGGGTTTTGTGGTGCACCTTGCTTGAGGGAAATCGTTCATTTATCAGCTGCTATATGCTTCTTTTGGGGGAAAACTTGGAATGGTAGTATACTCCAGTGGATGGCTCCTAATACAGCTATGAAACAATGAGATTAATGTACGACCACCATATTCCAGCTCTCAAGGATTATACAACAACGGAGCTCCTATAGAGCTAACAAAAGCATTGTAATGACTTTTGTGCCTAATCTATGAAAGATATCTTGAGTGACACAGACAGTAATTAGTTATTATACTGAGTATGTAGGGTGGAAGAATCAGCATGCCCGTGAAACATTTTCTTGCTTTCTGCTATGCCGTGAGCACCATCTATTCAGAGCATATAGAGCTAGCTATGAAATGCATTGAGCTCATGATAAATATGTAATCTAGGATTGTTTTCTGGAGCATGACAAAGTGAGCATGCCTGCTTATAGCAAATATATAAAGAGATTCATTCAGGAATGGAGGACTATATCACACAGGACTGACCTGTGAATGTGAATGCAGCCTAAGGAACCTATCTCTAAACACTATACAATACATTATTGTGATTTGAAGAGAGTGAAGAATACTACAGCAAAAACATATAAATACTATAGATCATGAGGTGTTAGCAGGAGAATCGATTAACCTTTTAGCTCAAAGACATCAAAGGCCAGTTTTTCAGACACAAACACCCCATTCTTCCTTTCCACATTGAACTTATTCCAGTACTGAAACAATCATGAACTGCATTGGCTATGTTAAAAACAAAGACTCAAATAAATAGCGGCTTATAAGTTTAACAGTTCTCTAATAAATGTGTGAGCATGCACAGAATGCTATACTATCTATTTTTGGAACAAAACAGCACTTGATGTTTGGCTAGCTATTAATTAAATATGGGATTGAATCATATTTTCGTATTTATCATGCTACGTGGAATATTAATTTCCTCCGTAGTCTCCCGTACGGGAGAAGTGCAGCACTCTGGAGTCTAATCAGGAAACCGAAAACAAAAATGGAACTAATTATCCCAAGTCCTTGAGGTCCCAAGTTTGCTCTGGGAGTTTGTATCTCACAGCTGAACAAAGCCTTTTTCTACTTGATTGTCCACTTGAGCTACTGGCTGCTTCTAAATGTAGTTTAAATTTTGTTTAACCAGGACACGCCTCACCCCAAACCCCTCCAAAAATAAATTACAAAAATAAATAAATAAATAACACCAACATTAGACAATTACATAATTAAATAAATAATTAAATTAATTCAATATTCAAAATAAAATCATATTTAACTTTGGCTAAAATTAATAATTTAGCTTAGTTTCAGGACATTTTACAGTGTACGTCTGTAATGTTTATTGTCAGTTATTGATCTATCAGGAAATGTATTTAGCTGTTCTGATTAATTATGGTGAAAATATTAAACTTGAGTAAATGTTGACCATATATAATGCTTGAGAAAAAAATGCATCAGTCAGTATGTAACAGTTAGCGTTATCTGAGGTTGTGAAAGACATCTTCTCATTTTCTGGTGCCTTTGACCAACGACTTCATACACTTGGAAAACTATAATTAAAATGCTCATAGACTGCGCAGATTTACTGGCTTTTTACCAACATGTCAATTTGCATTGGACTACCTTTACCTAGGGTTCAAATTTAAGCGATTTTATGGAAGATAAAAGACGCCGTAAACTTAACTGGCGTGGAAATACACAGTCTGTAAAATGTCAGGGAAAAATACTGATATGACCGTTTCGGACGAGATTAAATTCAAAGAGAAGCTCTGGTAATTTTTACATCGCAAAAATACATTCTAACCACACAACTCAAAATAAAGGCTCTTTTATTTTATTTTACCAACATTTTGGCAATCAAACTTTGGTAAGGAAAATAAAAGAGCCTTTATTTTGAGTTATGTAGTTAAAATGTCTTTTTAACTTGCACCTCTGAATCTAAGGTGTGCGTTTACTTGGTTGTTACTTTCAAAATTATTAAATTGCCTCACATATGGTTCAAATAGTGTTTATGAAATCACAAGGCTCATTGATAAAGGGTTGTGATTTTACTGATAGAATCAGAGAATTCATATTAGGAAGGGGACACATTTTTTTTTTTCTTATTGTTTTGCTATTTGACCTGTGCTGTTCAACACTATTATCATTCCTCCCTCCCTGGTATTTTGCTTTTAGCAGGTGTATAAAATAATTTTCTTAGGCTGACCGACAGCAGCAGAGGTGGGCGCAGTGAAAGGGAAAGTTAGGCACAGCTAAAAAAATAATTGCTGAGACTCTGGCAGTGAACAATTCTCTCAATATGTGTCGCAAGTTTCTCATTGCAGAAAAAGCATGAAGCACAGCAATGATAATTTTCATAAAATATTAGGCTAAGACTGATTATCGGGAAAAAAGGGGTCCCGACTGTAACTCTGGAAGCGGGACATGGCTCGGGAAACCGTGACTGTCCTGGATTTATCGGGATGTCTGGTCACCCTAATTGTACCACATCTTTTAGATGTCAGAGAAATGTGAATGCATATTTTAAATGTAGAACATAAATAGTATTATTTTAGAAATGTTTGCAGAAAGTACTGTAAGTACTGTACTTAAAGGCATTACCTTAATTGATAGTTAGTATATGATCTGATTACAAATGTGTTACACTAATTTCTGACTATTAATGATTTAAGATAGCACTTTATTTTACAGCACTGTTCTACATTTACTTACTATATAATTACAACAACTACAGTAATTACTAGGTACTAACCCTAAACCTAACCCCAACCTTAGCCCATATTAAGTACATGTAGTTACTTAATATTACTTTAATATTAATATTACTATACTGAAAGTACACATACTGTAAATTAAAGTGTAACCATATTTACTTTAAAAGATTACTTTTAAAGTATGTAATTTAAAAGATTACTTTTAAAGTCAATCCAGATTACACCCAACACTAGTCAACACCTGTCTCTGGCCTTCAGAACAGCCAATGGAACAGCACTCTCTTACTTCAACTCACTCCTCCAGGTCTATGTACCAACTCACTCAATGAACAAGTGGTGCCTGGTGGTCCTGTCGCAAAGAGGCTCAAAGCCCATTTCATCTCTTTTCCTCTGTAGTTGAATGAGCTTCCAACATCCACACAATCTGCTGATACATCTCAGCATTCAAAAACCATCTCAAAACACATCTATTCTGTGAGCACTTAACCAATCCACACTAAAAGCACTTACTATTTAACAATAATAATAAAAAAATCCTTCCGTGTCTCTCTCTTCTGCGTTAGCATCTTTACTACTCTAGCCACTGTGAGAACTTGGCAGTGTGATACTGAAGATATTGTTGACTTTTGTATGACAAATTGTTCGTTATGTTCCTCATTTGTAAGTCGCTTTGGATAAACACATCTTCTAAATGACTAAATGTACTCACAACATGTTTTCTTTTGTAGACTGTATGTATATCTTTTATATAAATTGATCACTTTACTGACATCAGTGAGGCGAAGTTTATACATTTTACAATTCTATGTAATTGTTACAGTTCCTTGAAAAATGTCTACTTGTTTAATTTATGAACAAAAACAATTTTTACTCAGATACATCACTTGGCAAGTGTTAATCTTGGACCCTTCTCTACTGACATTTCAATGCATTAAACCATTTAAAAATGATCAGGCAAAGACACCTGAATTTTCAGCACTCCTATCAATAGAAAGAAATCAGTTAACAGAGGCTTCACTCTGTGGATTTCGACAAAGGGAGGAGAGTTTAAAATCCTTAATGCATCTGCTCGTGTTGCATGGCTCTGGATCAATCATACTGATAGTCTAGCTTGGGAATGAAATGAAGGCCTTCAGAGTGTCCAATCAGCCATCGAGCCTTGCCAGGAATAGATTGGGGATAAGTATTGTCATCAGAGTCATTAGTGTGGCTGGACTCTAATTCAGCTAAGGTAATTCCACATACAATGAGAAAGACCACTAAACCTCGACTGAATAACTTTGCACTGCTGAGTCCATCTTTTTACATTTGAACATCCCTCCTGAATCTGCTTCTATTGCACGATGCTCAGCTTTGGAGAACAATAAAGCATCTTTTAACCAACCATATTGAATTAGCGCTGATATTTCATAATATCAACTACCTAGCAGACCAAACGCAAAGGAGACGGAATACACACATTTTAAAAATGTTGCTCCACTGAGATGACAAATGGAGCATACCGCAGTCAACAAAAGACTACTTTGTAGCACCATTGGTGAATTCAATTTTAACTTTTTAGCTAATTTTGCTATCGTTATCTTCGGTCAAAAATATTTCATGAGGGTTCTTCCTGAAAGGGAATGATGGTAAAATGTGTATGACTGAGTAACAAGTTGTTCCCCGTCTGTCGCTCACTTCGACGTCGTGTCGAAGAAACGACACTAGGGGTCTCTCTTGAGCGCCGAAAGATACCTCTGATCTATGAAAAAAGGCCAATGAGAGTTGGCGAACAGTATTTGCATACTCCGCCTCCGGATATGGATATAAAGGCGAGAGAAATACGCTCGTTCATTCAGTAATTTTCTTCGGAGCCGATGGTCGTGTGTATGCAGTCAGCTGCGAGTAACACAACTGATCCTGCTTCTGATCCTCTGACGCTCTGCTTTGCTGTTGGATTTACGGCGCACTACAGCGGCTTTTCTCTTCACTGCCGGTGTGCAGTTTGCCCCTGGGCGCTTCGACAGCGCAGAGTTAAAAGAGTTGAAAGAGTGATTCTCTCCATAAAAGAGTTTATTTCTCTGAAAGAGCATTACACAGCGGCGTTGAACGTCCTTTTCAGGACGCGTCTTTATAAAGATGTAATTTCCGCCCCTGTGTAGTTTCTGGATGCAGTGATTTCTCCCCACCTCTCTCGGTCATAGAACACTGTCTTGCATGCCTGGGCATCACACGCAGGCAGTGTTTTATGAATGGTTCATGTTCTCAGTGCGAGAACATAGCCATGGCAACATTGCGGTCGTGTGGCTTTCTTTTGTAATGAGAGAGAGCCGTTTCAGCCGCCCCCCGCGCCTTGCCTCCTTCCTACGGGATTGACGCAGGCGCCGCGGGCGATGAACGCGATTTGGGGACAATGACGGGCTCTGTTCGCCGGGTAAATCCCCTCGAACCTCCCGCCTCCCCGGCACGCTTGTTTGCTTCCGTCTGAGCTCGAGATGAGCATTCTCTCCAATGGTTCATCTTCTCAGTGTGAGAACATGGCCGTTATAGCATTGCGGTCGCACGGCTTTCTTTTGTAATGAGAGAAAGCCACTTCAGCCGCCCCCCGCGCCTCGCCTCCTTCCTACGGGATTGACGCAGGCGCCGCGGGCGATGAAGGCGATTTGGGGAATATGAAGGGCCGGGTAAACCCCCTCGAACTGCCCGCCTCCCCGGCACGCTTGCTTGCCTCAGAATTGGATGACATCACCGCTGCATCGGAGAGCGTTACAGCGGCATCGGATGCTGATCGCTCGCCTGGGCCGCCACCTTCGGGTCTGCCGCCAAGCCTGAGCCTGACGCACGGAGATCCGCTATGCTTTCCCGGGCTACTTGATCGGTCCCGCGGGCAGGTGCGCCGCTCACAGCCACGCCCAAATTCCTTTCTTCCCGGACATGCACGACGAGTTGAGCAAAGCCAAGGCTTCTTCGCTCCTCCGCTCTCACTACCCTCGCGGTGGATGGTCCCAGACCGCTTCCACTCTGCACGCAACGGCCCTTCCTGCAACCAACGCCAGGCCAAGGCACTTCAAAACTTGCACCTTGGGTAGTCCTGTTCTTGATGTGCTGCAGTAACTGCGCTGGATGACCAACCGCGCACCGGGCCACGGAGGTCAGAAGCACCGGCACTCGAACAGGCGATGGCCACCCCTTGTGGTCCAGAAACGCACCTGTGGACTGGACCTGGTCGAAATGCGGGAGGCAGACAAGGCACACCTTCTCCCACACCCCCGTCTCCCAGCTCCGTCCATTCGGCGCCACCGTTGACGACTCTGCCCAGCAGTCCTCAGTGGTGAGGCAGACGGAGGCCACTGCACATCCTGCCCCGCCGCAAGCCTGCCGCCATGGGCCATGCCCCGTCTGCTCGCCGACGGGCGTCCTCCTGAGGCTATGAAACACCCTGCTCTGCCTCAACCCGGGCCCAGCTCTCAGCCCCAGCGTCGAGCACTCCGCAGGAAGCGGACGCCCCCGTCTCACGGACCCCCTCGGGGACCCGGAAGGCTCCCAGGCTGTCCGTAGACGTTCGACCCAGGGAACAAGATGTTAGCTCCGGAGGCTGGTAAGACCGCTCCGTCCCCGGTGGAGGGCCGGGAGGAGAATTTTTTCTTGTCGAATTAATTTTCACATTCTCATATTCTCTGTTATGAGCTATTTCCTTTTGTCTCTGGGTCACCTGGCCCGTAAATGCCATTTTCACGGCACTTTGCCCCCAGATATCAACAGTCCTGGCTTCCTGGACACGGACCACCCGTCTTCAGCCCCACGACTGTCCCCCGGCCGGCCGGTTCCAACGAGTCTAGAGGACGCCTACCCAGGACCTCCTCCTCAGTCGCTAACCCGCCCCCTGCCGGGTGTGCGGAGCAAGGTAAGTGCTTGAGTCTCTTCTCAGCACCTCAGCCGCGGGTCGCCCTGTTGCCGCCCAACGCTGCCCTACCTGCTCCGCCCCGCTGCGAAGCCCCGCCGGGTACGTCAAAATTAATCGTCCATTTGGTGCCCCTAGCGCAGAGGTTGGACGCGTGGCTTTCACTTCCCAACCCGTCTCGCTGGCTGGCCCGGACCATCCGACTCGGTTACGCAATTCAGTTTGCCAGGCCCCCGCCCCCCTTCATGGGCGTCCGCTATTCCGCAGTACACGGCGAACACGCCCACTCCCTGCGCGCGGAAATCGCGACTCTTCTGGCCAAAGACGCGATAGAGCCTGTCCCTCAACCGAGATGAAGAAGGGTTTCTACAGCCCTTACTTCATCGTACCCAAGAAAAGCGGCGGCTTACGACCAATCTTGGACCTGCGAGTTCTCAACCGAGCGTTGCACAAACTCCCATTCAAAATGCTCACGCTTAACCTACGTCCGGCATCTAGATTGGTTCACAGCGGTAGACCTGAAGGACGCGTACTTCCACGTCTCCATCCTGCCCCGACACCACCCCTACCTGCGGTTTGTGTTCGGGGGCCAGGTGTATCAGTACAAAGTCCTCCCCTTCGGCCTGTCTCTGTCCCCTCGCGTCTTCACGAAAGTCGCAGAGGCAGCTCTTGCCCCGCTCTGAGAAGCCAGCATCCACATACTCAACTACCTCGACGACTGGCTCATCCTGACCCACTCGCGAGAGTTACTATGCGCCCACAGAGACCAGGTGCTCAGGCACCTCAGCCGTCTGGGGCTTCAGGTCAACTGGGAAAAGAGCCAGCTCACTCCAGTTCAGAGCATCTCTTTTCTCGGGATGGAGTTAGACTCGGTCTCAATGTCGGCACGTCTCACCAACGAGCATGCCAAGTCAGTGTTGAACTGCCTCGCCGCCTTCAGGCCAGGCACAGCGGTCCCCTTAAAACTTTTCCAGAGGCTCCTGGGGCATATGGCGTCCTCCGCGGCGGTCGCGCGGCTGGGGTTGATGCATATGAGACCGCTCCAACACTGGCTCCAGACCCGAGTCCCGAGACGAGCATGGCGCCACGGCACGCACCGGGTAACAATCACCCCCGCCTGCCATCAGACATTCAACCCCTGGACAGACCCCTGTTTCTTACGGGCTGGAGTGCCCCTACAGCAGGTGTCCAGACGCGTCCTGGTCACGACCGACGCCTTCAGATTGGGTTGGAGCGCCGTTTGCAATGGGCACGCAGCCTCAGGCCATTGGAAAAGGGCCCAGCTGTGTTGGCACATCAACTGCCTCGAGTTGTTGACCGTCCTTTTGGCCCTGCGGAAGTCTCTCCCGTTAATTCGGGATGAACATATCCTAGTCAGGTCGGACAGCACCACTGCGGTCGCGTACATAAATCGCCAAGGCGGCGTACGCTCCCGTCACATGTCACAACTCGCCCGTCGTCTCCTCCTTTGGAGCCAGCACCGACTCAAGTCGCTGCATGCCACTCACATCCCCGGCAACCTCAATGTGATAGCGGACGCGCTGTCATGACAACGCTTGCCTGGCGGAGAGTGGAGGCTTCACCCCCACTCGGTTCAGCTGATTTGGGAACGGTTCGGCAAGGCCCAGGTAGACCCCTCTGCCTCCCGAGAGACCTCCCACTGCCCGCTCTGGTACGCCCGTTCAGAGGCTCCCTTCGGGGCAGATGCACTGGCACACAGCTGGCCGGCTGGGCTGCGCAAGTACGCATTCCCCCAGTGAGCCTTCTTGCACAGGTGCTGTGCAAGGTCAGGGAGGACGAGGAGCAAGTCACTCTCGTGGCTCCTTACTGGCCCACTCGGGCCTGGTTCTTGGACCTTGTACTCCTCGTGACAGCCCCTCCCTGGCGAATTCCCCTGAGGAAGGACCTTCTTTCTCAGGGACGGGGCACGCTCTGGTATCCACACCCAGACCTTTGGAACCTCCACGTCTGGCCCCCGAACGGGATGCGGAAGATCTAGCTGGTCTACCACCCACGGTCGTAGCCACGTTCAACCAAACCAGAGCCCCTTCTACCAGGCAACTCTATGCCCTGAAATGGCGTCTGTTCGTGAATTGGTGTTCTTCCCGGGCAGAAGACCCACAGAGGTGCGCAGTTAGGTCTGTGCTCCTGTTCCTACAGGAGAGGTTGGGGGGGAGGCTGTCCCCATCCACCTTGAAGGTGTATGTTGCCACTATCGCAGCTCACCACGACCCAGTAGACAGCAGGTCTCTGGGTAAGCACGACTTAATCGTCAGGTTCCCAGGAGGTGCCCGGAGGTTAAAACCCCTCCCGGCCAAACCTGTTCCCCTCCTGGGATCTCTCGGTGGTCCTCGCCGGTCTTCAGAGATCCCCCCCCCCCCCGAGTCGCTAGAATCAGTTGGCTCAGGCCCTCTCCTGAAAAGACGGCCCTGCTGATCGCGCTCACTTCCATCAAGAGGGTCGGGGACCTGCAAGCGTTCCCTACTAACGACACTTGCCTGAAGCTCGGTCCGGCAGATACTCATGTGATCCTAAGACCTCGACTGGGCTATGTGCCCATGGTTCCTACCACACCCTCTGGAGATCAGGTAGTGAACATACAAGCGCTGCCCCGGGAGGAGGCAGACCCAGCCCCTCTCACTGTCGTGTCCGGTACGTGCCTTGTGTGCCTACCTGGAACGCACCCAGAGCTTCAGGCGCTCTGAGCAGCTCTTTGTCTGCTTTGGAGGACAGCAGAAAGGGAACGCTGTCTCCAAACAGAGGTGTCTCACTGGGTGGTGGATGCCATTCAGTTGGCCTATCACACCCAGGCCATGCCCCCCCTTACGGGTTCGAGCCCACTCCACTAGGAGCGTGGCATCCTCATGGGCACTGGCGAGGGGCACCTCCCTAGCAGACATTTGCAGAGCTGCGGGCTGGGCAGCACCTAACACCCTTACGATCTCAGGGTTGAGTCAGTCTCATCCCGTGTTCTCTCAGGTCCGAGCCCGTAGAACTCGGTACACGTCGACGATCTGACCGGGTGAACCGCTTGTTCCAGCGCCGTTTCCCTCTGCCAAGGCAAAACAGTGCGCTTTTGTCCCAGAGGACCTAGGTCCCTGGTTGATTCCTCCCTAGCCCTTTGGGCCCGCAGCAGTTCAGCGGAGGAACGTGCTGGTCCAGTCCACTACGGGTACCTCCGGCTACCCCTACTGGAATTGGTGCTCCACAGATCAGGCCTCCTACGGGACTCCTCCTGTGTGTATTTCCGCGGTACGGTCACCTTACGAGCTGACCCGCGTCTCCCTTAGGCAGTCCTTCGTTGCCCTCCGGTCGCCGTGTTGTAGCAACTCCCCCCTCCTCGAGGTTGGATCTACCACCGCGCCATTTCCTCCCACATGCCCAAAGTGGCCATGTGATGTATTTTGCCACCTTTACCTCCCCTGCTGGGCGGGTGTGGCCTCCGCAGGGTCTTTTCCCCCTAAAAGAATAGGAATTCGGGAATAAGACCCCCTTCCCTCGATGCGGTAAGGGCCCCGGCTGCTCTTGCTCTATGCCGAGAAAACATAGAGAGAAAAGAGGAGGCCCAGCCACCTTGTTCCCCCCTAGGGTAACCAAAAGGATGCTGACGCTTTTTCGGGGCATTGGGGAAGAGTACGTGCAGCCTGAACACAGTTGGTCGCTTGTGCACGTGCAAATACCTGCCCGCTTATGTGTCAGCAGTACACGTACACGGCTCAGCGCATGGCGAGTTTTGAAGTGGACCCCTAGTGTCGCTTCTTCGACACGACGTCGAAGTGAGCGACAGACGGGGAACGTCTCGGTTACGTATGTTCCCTGATGGAGGGAACGAGACGTCGTGTCATCCCGGCCACGTCGCTGAGCCGAGCCGCTGAGGTGCCCGGTACACTCCCGGCTCCTCAGAAAAATCCTGAATGAACGAGCGTATTTCTCTCGCCTTTATATCCGTATCCGGAGGCGGAGTATGCAAATACTGTTCGCCAACTCTCATTGGCCTTTTTTCATAGATCAGAGGTATCTTTCGGCGCTCAAGAGAGACCCCTAGTGTCGCTTCTTCGACACGACGTCTCGTTCCCTCCATCAGGGCACGGAGGTTACATACGTAACCGAGACGTTCTGTCTTGAAAGAGATAACACTAGGCCTTTGGCTACATGTTGTTATGGCGGCTGCTGCGAAGCCTATGTTGTAGCCTGACATGCACATCTTCAAATATTTTACTGTGCATTGCTGCAACGCAGACCACATCAGCTGTGATTGGTCCACTTTGCAACCAGAGAGTGCCCCCAGAATGATAACAAGGACATCTGAAGCAGCATCGCATTTTATCCAATATTATTTTAAGATCTATGCATATCACATTGTATTTGGACTCAGGAACAGTAAAGCAATTGTCTTAATTGAATCAAGAGCATCTGCTGTTTTATATTCTGTTTGTGTTTCGTGAAGTTACAAGTGAAATGTGACAAAATCTGTTTACAGTTATATAGTCTAAAAACTTTTTTCCCTATGTAATTTTACTTGATAATAATTTAATATGTGAGTGAAATAATGTGTTTGTTGTTTTCAGCAAGATTTATTTTTTAGCACGGAACGTCAAAAGTATGCCAAAATATTTATTAATATGTACCCAAATTTCAAAGTTCACATACTTGAACTCGTTTTTAATGCTACAATAATTTAAAAAACACTTTTGAAATCAATTACATTGCTTACATTGTTTTTATTTATGGAATGTATAATTAGCATTTTGGATTTGCACTCACAGAACGACACACCAAAGCAGAGCTATCAATGCAAACCAATGCATTGGCCACTACATGGAGCCCATGCCTTATGTTTGACGCAGAATCATAAATCAGCCTTTAGGGTAAAGGGGTGGGGGGTTGGGGGTGATACGTTTTCTTGGCAACAGTTTGCACACTGATGCCTTCTAAACAGGGTCCAAAATGAACATTCAGAAAAGCCAATTTTTGCTCATATTTGGAACTTTGTGTAAACAAAATAAAAAACATCGGGATGCTGACAACCTGAAAACTTGCAGCAAATTTACCACTCATTATTTTAACATGCAAATACATTTGCGATTCACTGCAAATGTTTTGCAGAAGTTTGTAGCTGGTTTCAGCAGGTGAACCTGCACCAAACATTTGGCGACAATCAAGAGTTTTCCGCCAAGCTCATTTGCATGAGAAAATAATGACTGTCGAATTGCGGCAAGTTAACAACAAGTTTGCCAGAACTCTTTTTTATGAGGGTATTTATTAGGGTGTTCCAGCATGATAGGAAGTTTAACAGGTTTAACACTGCCACTGTGCACATCTAATGTGAGAAAATAAACCACCTCCATGAAACCTCTTTGATACGCACAGGGTCATCAACAGTAACTCTTCTTAGTTGTGCTGTGGCTTGTACCTGGGGAGAGGACATGGCCCTGGCTGGTTTTACAGCCACAGCTCGTAATCAGGCTTGAGTTCAGACAGGAGAATGTGATCGCTCTGCCCTGCAGGAGGCGTGATGGTAGAAAAACTGCAGAGCAAGGCATTTCAGTGTGTGCTTAACAATATACCTCTCACCTTCCGTAATGTGCACCTTACCTGCTGTTGCCCTGTTGTATAAACGCACCAGGTGGCTCTCTCCCATGCTTCATCTCTAAGGTTACGGGTCTGAGAGCAGAATGTGTGAGAGAGCCAACTCCCTGTTCTTTCATGCTTTAATTCCGGCCCATTTAAACATTCCCCATTGATAAATGTGGAAAATCAATTTGCCAGTGTTGAATCTCATCCGCTGGGTGCTCATTAAATCCCTTGTGAGTTTGTTTCCGTAGCTAAAGCGCTGTTGGAAACCCCAGTAATCACAAATGGCCACATATTCACTAATTTATTCTTGGCCACTATCTGCTACCCTCCCTTCCATTTTTTTCCAGGGGTTTTCAACCTTTACAGGCCCAAAGCAATGGCCCTCAGACTCTCAGCCAGACCCGGGATTCCCAATATAAAAAGAGCTATAGTAAATGTTCTTGTTAACACTTTATAAAAACATTAATTAACCTATTTAATCAGTGAACAAAATTTTGTTTGAAAATTAACTTTTAAGTTGGCATGAAATAAAAATAGAGTCTATTCATTTTATTAATGTATATTACTGGTCTTGAATATAATTAAAATGTAATAACTTGCTCTTCCGCTGATATGACTTCTCTTTCTCTGCTGACGTATGTGAGACCAAATGGCATTTAAGACAATAGTCAAGAGTTTTTAGTCAGGTTTAACCCCGCCTCTTTGAAAGCCTGAAGATCTGGCTACACAAATCTGGCATCGACAATGCAAACACAGAGATGGTGAAGAGGTGTATTTTTGTCTGTTTCCCTCACAAAAACCTGTTCCTTACAACCTTGGTTGTGGGCACGATAGCTTGATTTTTACATTTAGAGGAAAAAGGAATAACAGCGATTTGTGTTCAAGGCATTTAACACCTGAATGTTTCCAGGGGTGATCATTTCTGAATGGAACTATTTTATCCATATTTTATAATGCAAGCAGTTTTTAGAGTCATTTTGGTATGGACAGCATGAGTAACTGTTCTCTATTCTTTATATTAGTGTATTGTGATTCAAAAGATTGAAATGTTGTGATCTTTTACTTGCTTGTTTCTCATTCATCTGCTTTCTGGCGCTTTTAGTGACACTGCACAGGGAACTGCAAACATAATGACCCTGAACCCTATTCCCATTTACAATTGGTTGGACGAACAGATAGTCCTCACCCAAAACCTCACAGTATTAGGCTTGTTAGGCCAAAGTTGATATGTTGTGCTGGGTAAATAAATAATTATTTGATAGTATCACAGACCCACAGTGTTTACACTTCTCGGATGAATCAACCTATCGATGGCTTACTTACAGTTGTCTCTACATATTAAGCTGGGATAGTTAAAAGTATTTTAACACTGAAGAAAATAAACACATCCACTTTAAAGAGGAAGTGAATTAATTCTGCACCACTAGTGGAACCAAACAGAACTGCAAAAGTAATGACTAGAAACACATCCACAGTCTTCCATTGTTTGAAATAACATGGAGTGCTGCCCCAAACTCATACCATTGAGTCAGTATTGTTATGCCCAGCCAAGTCGGGCCACACAAACAAACAAATTGTTATTCCAATTAGTGTGGATAGTAGCGCAGAAATTAAACACTTCATATTGAACAGATTGAAATAAGTTACAAGTACCAGGAATCTTGAGTCATATTGTAAATTGTGTTTGGTCATCCAGGGAGAGTATTGACATTTATATGCACCTCGTTGGGCAAACATAGACTGTTTTATCATTACATCTTGTCCTTAGAGAGCCTTTTAGTTATTGACAACTGAAATAACTATGTTACTTAAAAAGCAGAAAACGCCCCAGTTCTGGTGGAATTCCTCAATCGATATTGGGATAATTGCATGCAGGTCTCATGCAGTCTGTTTTGGCCGTTTATTTGGAGAACATTCAATAATGGAAAAATTCACTTGCGTAGTGTTTGCACTCATGGCATTAGTCAACGTCTGGATATTGATGGGTCTTGCCACAGTTGATTCATTAAAGGGACTTAGAGGAACTAGTAATGCACTTGTGGATCAGATAAAGCCACAATGCTGACACACAGCCAAACATTCAGCAACAGAGCTCAGCACGGCGGTCTGCCATCAGACATGCACACCGCACATGCAAGAGTGTTAATACAAGTACCACTGCAGACCTCACACACTGTGTCTGTGCATATAAAACAGACTCATGCAGACACTTGCTTGAAATGAGAGAGGCCGCATTTGAATTGTGAAACCTATTTCAATGTAAATTGAAGTTCAGCTACGTTCAAATTAATCATGAAAAACTGAATTAATTTTACACCGTGGAAAATTGTGTTTACTGAGAATTTGGGCTATTATTTCTCTGTCATTTTATGCTTCAGTACAACTGAATTCTGCAACTTTTGCCTATTTCAAAGGCAGATACTAAAATGAGTGTGAAACAGAATTACGTAATTACATTTTCTGTGTTTTCTTTAACATATAATTCATTACAGTGCAATGATTCTCTGATACTACTTTCTGTATTCCTGGCACACTGACACTTATCAGTGCATTTTCTGTTTGACTTAATAAAACGTAATTGCTTGTGGCAATTAGTCTATTATGCAACTTCCTCTCGTTCAAATAATTTAAATCACTCAAAATGGATTGTGGCAAAATGAATATCTTTTTTCATACTTTCAAAATGAGGATGAGCAACTAACACTTGTCGATTAAGCCTATGTCAGACCGAATACATCTCAAGAGAGTGAAGAGACATGAAAACACTCCCTCTGATATCTTTAAATGAATAACCTGACATGATTAAACTTGATCAATTAAATTTTTCAGAGTGGAACATTGGAGTGCTTTTCAGACAAATTACCATCAAAGTGACTGCTGTAAATGGTATAAACAATAGCGAAAGCATCACTAGCTAATGGTAATGCTACTCTGAAGTACGATTAAATAGGTAGGTGATTAGAATCGCATAATTTTCAATTTTGAAATTGCTCAAAAAGATTTCTATTTTTTAAAAAGAATGCATCAAAATAGAAGCACTATAATGTATAAGCTTTTTTCCCAATATGAAGATGTTAGGTTAAAATGTACATGCATGCATAAGGAAATATGTGTTTTTTAGATGCTGTGACAAGTCACCGTTTCATCGCCTTATTTTGATCGCCTTTCAACTTCTTTCTAGAAGTACAAATTAACAAATGTCTCACTTAATATGGGGTCATGGGAAATGCAAGTATGATACACTTTATCACTTTATAATAAGGTTTGCATTAGGTATCATTATCTATGTACAGGTATAATAAAATTTCCCAGCATTTATTAATCTTGGCTAATGTCAATTTATAAAAATGCTATTTTTTTATTGTTTGTTCATGTTAGCTCATACTGTATTATCTAACGCTAACTTAGACAATTTTTAATGTTAAAAATTTACTAGTATATATGTAGAAATTATTATAAAGAAAATTACATATTTTAAATAGGGCCTATAAACACAACACCTCAAAATATATATTCGCAAACAAATGTAAAGAATACTCATACTTCTTAGAGAGCAGAGCTCTTTGCAGATTAATTGCTCATATTTTCACTCTGTGTGAGTTTTTTGCGTCTTTATATCGACAGTGTCTGAATTCCTTGCCCAGCAGATTATTCAACGTGAAAAGTCCTGATTTGACAAGCGTTTTTCTGCTATCCTTTAACAAAATAAGCCTCACAGACTCAAATAATCACAAAGCAATATTTTTCATAGCTTATTTCCTGCGTTTCTGTCAGGTGTACGTATTATTCATCAAGGTGTGTAATCTGTGTCTAATTATACTGCTATAAGAAGCCGCGCTCCAATTCCCAGCAATGCTTTGCGTTATGAATAAATTAAGCAGATTAGTGTGTTCTGCTTAGTTTCTTGCCAGTTTTAGATACACTGCTGTTATTTTATTTGAAATAACTTTGTTATTTATCTTTTAGTGATTATTCAGAGGTCATTTTATACTTGATATGTTTTTAGCTTTTTCCATCATTGTGATTTGTATATTAAATGACTGCAGAGAATTTCTAAATAAAAGTTATGTATGTTCTTAATCTTATAACTTCTTATAAGTCTTCCTATAATATTATAAATTAAATACTTTGCACGTGTTCTGCTTCTAAAATGCATAGCTTGTTACCTAACAAATAACACTATCCTTTGTTTTTTCTTGTTTGAAAGCACATTCCCTTGCCCCCTTGCTCCACACACCCCAATCGCCATATTGGTTACGTGTATCTACACTTGGTTCTCCTTATTAGAATGAGGCAACAATGTCAAAAGATGTGACGCCCAAGCAGGGAGTCCAGCAGTGTCAATAAAGGCCTGTGCTCCAACTATCATACAGCAATGAGATGCCAATCAATGCATCAGGAGAGATTGATGAGACTAGGCTTTCACCAAGCAATACTGTTTGCAGGAGACGATGCCCATTCCAACCACTAGATGGTATTTTGTTATCTGCCAGTAATTCTGAGCCCTGCACTATCAAAGTAAATGATTACATGAATCAAAAGAATAAGAATTACTCTGGATGGCTATCAGCCAAAGTCACAGAGAGCCACAGCAGAGAGAAAGACATCATTATTGTCCCCTTACATTATGTTGGTTATGTGATGAGGTGAGGGGCCTGAAACCACACTGCATATGTGAGTGTAAATCAAGGGCATAGCAGCCGCTTCCCCCACATTCTTCAAAAAGGTGATTTATGTCACCTGCACTTTTCAAAGCTAATCCTTTACAAAGTCCAAGTGGTGGATTTGTATACAGTATTCTTTGCATTCTGTTACTTTGGGCTGATTGAGCAACCATCCAGCCAATCACAGGAGAGTTACATGAGCCAAAACAATCCTTGCTTTCAATGTTGGTTTCAACTATGCTCATTTATCCATGCTTTTTTATTGGCATTGATGTTTATCTAAATGAATCATCTAGAGATGATTATTGATGCCCAATTCCCAATGCGCTCTAGGTCCTCATGGTGGCGTAGTGACTTGCCTCAATCCGGGTGACAGAGGAAGAATCTCCTTGTTGCCTCTGCCTCTGAGACGTCAATCCCTGCATCTTAAAACTGCTACTGAATTCTTTGTAGGTCTGCTGACATCCAAATTTTAAAGGATTCAATTTTTCTTTTGATTGCTGATTCATCAGAAATGGTCACTGTATCATTAAATGGATCTGAACTAATTTGGTGAACGTAGTCAAAACACTCCAGCCACTTGGATACATGTAAATTATACAGTGCACAAGTACAGAATAAAACATTTACTTGTGGACTATTGTTGTAATTGATTAAATAATGTACAGTATTCAGGACCAGCTTGTGCTCAATCTCTTATTGTCATGTGTAAAACAGAAAGTTCTCCACAAGATTCCCTCTATTTTTTGCATCTAATTTAGTCAAATTTTTCAATTATTTTTCAATTCTTGAATCTTTAAAATACTACAAATATTAAAATATTTGTAGTATATTAAATTACTGCTATGCCCCTGGTGTGAATGCAAATGGGCTTATTTCCCAGCAAATGCGCTTTCCTCCAAAGCTGGTTGGACAGATGTTACAGAGAGTCACGTATGTAATACCCATTCAGAACCCCCTGCTTATCAAAAAGACATTCACTCATTTACATGTCATTAGACAGTCTTATCCCCTCACTGCCAGCCATTGGCAGTTATACAAAGTTTTTACCCCTGCGTTGCCTCTCTTCTCTTTTTATTTGCTCTTACAGTTTTGCAAATAATATTACACATCCATTTTCTCAAAGTTTATATATAATTTTTCTCCTCTGTAAGTTTGTATGCCTTTTTGTTTTTGTATTCATTGACATATGCATTTTACCCTTTAGTTTAAATTTTTCTCTTAAATTCACATACCTTTTTTCCTTGTGCATTTACATACCCCATGCATAATCTGTTATATGTTAAGCTTTACAAAAAATAAAATAAAAAAAATGAAAGTTAAAATTAAAATAGTAAATATTGGGCATTTATTACTGCCCTGAAGAAGCTGCATAACAGATATTTCAATGCATTGTACATGACTAAATAAATCTTGATTTACACAAATTATTGTTAAAAAAATGACACCCTTGATTATGAACATTTGTGTTATTCATCTGTTGTGCATCACTTATTATTTGTCTTTTTGTAATTTATGCAAATATCCGTTATGATATATTAATGTAATATACTGTTTTGCTTATATGTATATCACAAGCACATTTTTTATGTATTTATTTGCTGTGAGTACAAATATAACATGCTCTCTGGTTGTGCAGAACAAGATTAATAACATGAGAAATATGTGGTTCCCTTTACGAAAAGATTCACTATGATAATGCGCTTGCTAAAAGCGCTATGGGAATGATCCTAGTTGTGACCGAGCTGTGAATATGTGTGTAACACGTCAATGAACATTGTCCGGAATTTATAGCCTCGGCTGATGTAGTCTTTAGACGCACCTGTGGCCAGGATATAAATGGATGCGTCACCAGGTGTCGTTAGATCCTCTATTTTCAGAGCGATTCTGTGTGTGTATGTTTTACAAACCCTGTCAAAACTTTCTTTCCTCTGCTAGGAATTAGAATTTGTTAGACAGTGTGCAGTGAACCTTTTCTCCTTTCTCTTCTGTTTCTTCAGAAAGAGAGAATGACTGAAAGACATAAACGATGCGTGTTCCCCTGTTCTCGCTCTATAGCTGAAGAGGACACGCATCAGTTTTGCTCTGTTTGTTTGGGGAAGAGCACACTCTCGCGTTGCAGCAGTGCGGGTGCGAGCACTGTGATTTGTTTTCAGGCAAAGTGCTTCGCGCTTGCCTCGCTTGCTTCCGGGAGTCAGCACCCACACTTCATTTGTGGGGCTCTCATATGGATCTGGCTGAGGAGCGAGAGACGGGTTCATCCCTTTCGCTCGCTCTCTCCCCAGATCCAGCTGATCCTCGTAAGCCTGAAGAGCGCCTCGGCGCCTCTTCGGTTCACGAGGACACTGAAGCTCTGTAAATCCCGTGCATAATAATAAAGCGGCTGTGGAATTAAGAGACAAATGCGAGCATTGCGATCTGCTTTCGAGCAAAATGCTTCGCACTCGCCTCGCTTACTTCCGGGAGTCAGCACCCACATTTCATTCGTGGGGCTCTCGCATGGATCTAGCTGAGGAGCGAGAGACGGGTTCGTCTCTTTCCCTCGCTCTCTCCCCAGACCCAGCTGGTCCTTCCCGTGATCTCGAAGCGTGCTTCGGCGCCTCTTCAGTTCACGAGTGGGGCGGGGCGCTGAACCTCTGTACATTTCACTCACAATAATAAAGCAGCTGAGAAATTACTCGAGGTGATTACGTGGGCTGTGGCCTGACTACAGCTAGACTGGCCACGCGAACAAGAGACCCTCCCCCAAACGCTCCAAACTAGAAGACAAATTTGGTGTTGTGGCCAAAATAATTAAATAAATAAAAGAGGGATTGGAACTCTATATCAGTCAAATTTGGTCTGGTGGCCAAAATAATTAAATAAATAAAAGAGGGAATGGAACTCTATATCTTCCCTTCCCTTCCTTTCTTCTATGACCTCCATAACAAGTATTTTCTTTATGGAGGAAATTTATGCTTCCCATGTCTTCGTGCCCTCGACGTTGGTGATTTCAACAATCGTGGGTGCTGAAGCTCGGGGGTATTCGGTGATGCCGCCGGTAGAAGAGACACCCACAGGTTTTCTCTCGCCTGGCTCGGCATCATCGCTAAAGAGACCTACTCTCCCCACAAAGCTGTGCAGGACCACCTCCACGCTTGTGGGGAAAGCTTATCAGGCAGCAGGTCAGGCTGGTGTTGCCCTGCACACTACAGCAGTGTTACAAGCGCACTAGGCTAAATCTGTTGAAGGACCTGAGTGTGGGCACCTCACTCAGGGGGAGGGGCCGTCGGCCACCCAACCTCGCCCTGGTCCTTCTATACAGGAGGCTCTAAAACAAAACGTGGCGAATCGTGCTCCCCCTCGTAAAGACTGGGGTCCAGTTCGTCACCCTCAGCAGCACCTAATGCAAGACTTCAGGGGAGTGATTTCTAAGAAAAAGAAACCCTGACAGTCTTGTACCCAGCCTTATGGGGGTAGTTCCCCTCGGGATGGGGCGCATGTATCATCCACTTCGGCCCTCCCGATACCCTCACGAAACCTCTTCACTCCCGCCACCTTTGGTGTTTCGGGTGATAGAGGCTTCCAACAAAGAGTTGGGTGTATCGTTGCTTCCTGCCTTGATCCAGGACGCGGAACACTCGACATCCCCTCAACAGGAAGTGTCAGAAATAATACCCATCTCAGAGAACCTGGCAGCTTGAAAACTTCTGCCAGGTATTTCTATGTGGGTTCTAGAAACAGTAGAAAGAGGCTACAGAATTCAATTTGCTCGCCGTCCTCCCCTATTCAACGGCGTGGTTCCCACTACCGTGAAACCGGGACAGGCATGTCTACTGTGGAAAGAACTGCAAAATCTCTTGGTCAAAGGGGCCATAGAACATGTTCCCCTTCCAGAGAAAGAGTCAGGCTACAGCAAATACTTCCTTGTTTCCAAGAAGGGTGGGGGGTTGCGTCCGATTCTAGATCTTCGAGGCTTGAACTGCTCGGTGTTCAAGTCCTAGATGCTGACTATCAAGACGATCGTCTCACAAGCCCAACATCACGTTTGGCTGGTCACCATCGATCTCATGGACGCATATCTTCATATAGAGCCACAGCACAGGAAGTTCCTGAGGTTTTCTTTCGGGGGTGAAGCCTTCCAGTATCGGGTTCTTCCATTTGGCCTAGCCCTATTAATCCGCACATTCAGGAAATGCATGGATGTAGGCTCCTCTGCGACTCCAGGGCATCTGCATTCTGAATTTTATAGACGACTGGCTGATCCTAGCGCAGTTCCAAGAACTGGCAGTTCAGCACAGGGATATTGTCTTGATGCATCTGGGGGTTATATGGAATTCAGTCATGATGCAGGCACAATCGTCTCCCGCACAAATCGTTTCCATTCAGAACACCCTGAGCAAGATCAGGCTAGGTCAAGGTTGCACTGCTCGTCAGTATCATTGAATGGTAGGTCTCATGGCATTGGTGTCCGCTGTGATCCCTTCGGACCTTCTGCACATGAGACCGCTTCAGCTGTGGCTAGAAGCTAGGGGGTTTTATCCGAGGGCCAACCCTAAGGCAAATAAGGGTTATGCGCCACATGCTTCGTTCCCTTTCTATGTGGTTCAGACCCCGGTTCTTACCTTGGGTCCCACTCTAGGTGCGTCTTGTCGTCGCAGGCTGCTAACGACAGACACCTCCCTGTTGGGCTGGGTAGCGGCCTTAAGTGGTTGTCCGGCTTAAAGGGATAGGAGGGTCGTCAGTTCGGTTGTCACAGTAACTGTCTTGAGCTGATGGCCGTATTTCTGGCCCTGAAATACTTCCTACTGAGGCTGCCATGTCTTGGTGCGGGTGGGCAATACAGCGGTAGCCTCTTACGTAAACCATCGGGGGGATCCACGTTCACTTCAGCTGAATTTCTGGCATGTTGGATCCTCCTTGGGGCCCAGGGCAGCTCCTGTCACTCAGGACAGTTTCATCCCTGGATGCCCGTGTGTGTGGGAGCAGATTTACTCTGAGGTAGTGAACAAATCTGGGTGAGATTTCACAGGGCAGAAGAGGACCCTTTGCCTCTATGATAGCGCAATGTCTCCTCTACTTCTCCCTAAGTCACCCAGCCCCCTTGGGTCTGGACTTAAAGGCACATACATGACTCTGAATGCGTCTGTATGCGTTTTTGTCCCCTGGTTTTTCTGCTCCCGGGAGTCTTGGCAAGGTTCGCCAGCAAGGGTCTTGCCTCCTACTAATGGCGCTGCGCTGGCCAAACAGGATATGTTTCTCGAATACCTCTCCTCAATGCTCACCTTGGGCGATTCCGAACAGGGAGGACCTTCTCATCCCTGGCACGAATTGTGAAACCTTTTATGCTTGGCCCCTAGGGGTACCAACTGAGGTACAGGGCTTTCTCTTGAGGTTATCGAGACCATTTCAAGTGCTAGGGCTCCCTCCACTTGGAACTGATCTGGGTAGATTTTACAGGGCAGAAGAGGACCACTTCGCCTCTGTTGTAGCGCAATGTCTCCTCTACTTCTCCCTGAGTCGCCCAGTTCCCCCTGATCGTGGTGACGCATACATGGCACAAATGTGCTTGCATGCGTTTCCTTCTACTAAGTTCATATTACAAGTTCAGTTCTGGATTTTCTGTAGAAAGAACTGTCAGCGGGCACTTGCCTCGCCACGACCAGGTTCTATGTGGCCACCACTGCGCTTTGCCACGCCTTGGTGGGCGGGGTGCCCCCTAAGAGGCATCCTTGCTAGGACCTCTTCATAGGGTAAGACCCCCTTTTTAGACCTCTAGAGTCAACGTTTGTTAGATTTCTGACTCTCAAGAGGTTTTTTCTTATGGCAATTATGTCTCTAAGGAGACTTGGGTACCTACAGGCTCTGTCTCTTTTGCCAGCCTGTTTAGAGTTTGCCCCAGCTATTACCAAAAGCATTCTTTGCACCCTCACCCTAACTAACTGCCCAAGGTGCCTTTCGCGACCCTTGACCGGTTATTTTCTAAGCCTTCTGCTCCCTGCCATTTGTAACGCCGGAGCAGCTAAGACTTCTCAGACTTTGTCCAGTCTGTACCCTTCAGACTTATGTCCACCGCATTTGCTAGTGGCGTAAAGTCAGAGCAGCAATTCTTCACTTGGAAGCCGTGACCGGGCGGCGGTCACCACCTGGCAGACTATGTCACTTTGGGCGAGGGACATTATTGCCCGGGCCTACGTAGCGTGCGGTCAAGCTTCACCAGTATGTTTTAGGACGTACTCTATCAGAGGGCTCTCCTCCTCTAAAGCCTTGGCTAGAGGTCTCCCTCTGCAGCAAGTTTGTGATGCGGCAGGTTGGTCCTCTCTGCACACATTCATTAGATTCTTATAAATTTAGATGTTCATGCTACTCTGAGCTCTTATGTCCTTGAGTCGACATCTCAATCTCATGTCTCTACAAGTTTGTGATGCGGCAGGCTGGTCCTCTCCGCACACATTCATCTGGTTTTATGGTCATGTTACTAGATGTTTATGCTACCCCGGGCTCTTATGCCCTTGGGTCGACGTCTAAGCTCATGTCTAAGCAAGTTTGTGATGCGGCAGGCTGGTCCTCTCTGCACACATTCTCAGATCTTATAGCTTAAATCTAGAATGCCTGAACAAGATTGTGATGCGGCAGGCTGGTCCTCTCCGCACACATTCTTCAGGCTCTATGGTTTGGATGTTCATGCTACTCCGGGCTCTTACACTCCTGTGTCGACATCTGAAGCTCATGTATAAGCAAGTCTGTGATGCGGCAGGCTGGTCCTCTCTGCACAAATTCGTCAATTTTGCGGTTTAGATGTTCTTGCTACTCCGGGTTTTACGCCCTTGAGTCGACATCTCAAGCTCATGGCTGAGACCTCTCGCATTCTTGTGAGCACACTTCACAACCGTGGGGGCCCTGACAGCCCCAGTGCGGCGGCGTGGGTATTTTGTTCCCATAGCGCTTTTAGCAAGCGCAGCATCATAGTGAAGCTTTTTGTAAAGGGAACGTCTCGGGTTACAAGTGTAACCCTTGTTCCCTGAAAAAAGCGGAACGAGATGCTGCGCTTCTTTGCCGCACTGGGACGTCCCAAGACTGCTCTTCAAAAAGAAGTATCTGACGACACCTGGTGACACATCCATTTATAGCCTGGCCACAGGTGCGTCTAATGACTACATCAGCCAAGGCTATAAATTCCGGTCCATGTTCATTGACGTGTTACACACATATTCACAGCTCGGTCACAACTAGGATCATTCCCATAGCGCTTTTAGCAAGCGCAGCATCTCGTTCCGCTTTTTACAGGGAACAAGGGTTACACATGTAACCCGAGATGTTTTTGCTCCCTTACAGGCATCCTGTTCTGAGTGCATGTTAAAGTAGGTTACAACACCATTTTGCAATTACACTGCAAAAGATTAAATTACTGTCCATAGCACAAAAAGCCTTAGTCTCATAAGCAGGAGGAAAAAACATCCAAAACCTGAAGTAATTTGAAATTCAAAGGCACTTACATTGGCACAAACGTGCTTAGGCCTACCTCAGAAGTTTAAGTGTAACATTTGTCAGAATTGTCACAAAACCTCAGAGAATATATAATTTAACTGAGTCATATCAAATAGAACATAAAGGGTATTTGTCTTTGCTCTTGAGTAATCCAAATGTTTTCCTTTGCACAGAATGTAATATTTATTTAGACTTTGAAAGTTTGTGTGAGATTGTGTGCTCCTTATTGCGATTCAGAGTATGGCACTCAGCATTTCCATTTTCACGCCATTCCCTGATCAACCAGGCTTCACGTCACACTTTAACTCGTGGTAATAGATACCTCATCTCTGTTGCTATAATTTTTATAGCAACATACCTGAATAAAAACATACCTAGTTTAATGGTACAGACTTTTGAAGATGGCTTTTGCCAGCTTCATTAAAACAATGAATCCACAAGCGGCTATTCCAGTAGGAGCCAGCAAGATGCTTGCATGTGTATCGGGGTTGTCATATTCATAATATGAATAATTAGTTTCACTAAAATCCCTCTGATATTTTGGTGCTTATTTTCCTTTTTATTTATGTTATCTTGCAATTTTGCAAATACCTGTTCTGGGGACTTTTATTATTTATTTTTTTGTCCCGTTGCAGGTGGACGCCATTTTAGATCTGCGTGTATCACTCGCCAGTTCGCTTTATGCAAGCTGGTGAGAGGTAAGCGTATTTTCGGGCTCTTCACTTAAAAAAAGTTGTTGAAGTTCTTTTAAAGTATTACAATAATTTGTTATTACAACAAGCGTTGTAAAAGGGGTTATACTATGCTTGAATATTCGTTTTATGTTTGGATGGCATAAATATGTGTAATTACACACAGTTCAGTGGGCCGTGCGACATGAGTTGGTGCGTCTTGAATAAATGCAGACCAGCTAAGAAGTTTTATGTTGTGCAGGAGGTTTAAATGATGCATTTTACGATCCGGAAAATGTACTGAACTTTTGATGTTTTACACAGGTATTTCCCTTTAATTCTTTTCATTCATGTTAATGTATTTGATGTATTTGCACAACAGATAATTTATTGGAATGTGTTCATGCTGTCTGTAGAGATCTGTGTGTGTGACAGCATGTGTTAATTATTAATTCATGTTAATGTGTATTTTCTTAATTGTTATAGCCTACATTTCATTTATGTATGTGCTTATGTTATTCATTGATATTGATTGTTGTTGATACTTATATAGATATATTTTATAAATATATATACATATATAAAAACATTTTTATATATATATATATATATATATATATATATATATATATATATATATATATACTATCTATAAGTTTGCATTATACATGCTGGAGAGAGGATGTGTTCGATGTACTGAACTTTTGATGTTTTACATAGTTCACCTTATGCATGCTGAGGAAAGATTGAAATGGACCAATAATCCTCCTTTGGTTAATCAGACGTGGCAGTTGTCCAACCTCTTCTTCATACACATATATACAATGCAGAATGGGTAAAAGTGGTTTAGGAGTAGACCATTACAGTGGTGTCGTGACCTGGATGAAGATCGCTCTGGGATCTTCATCTAAAGGATCAACATCAGTTGGGTCACAGAGGACGCTGCATTGAGGTTTAATGTTCTTCATTAAAGGACTGTAAATATGTCAACTAGGGCTGCACGTTTTCAAGTTTTTCATTAACCGTTAACCGAGGCCCTTAACGGTTAATACTCGGTTAACCATAGTGTGCGCCAGGGATGGAAATTAACTTTTTTGTCCACCGGCCACTGTGGATTTCAAAATCTACCAGCCACTCAATGTTTTTACCAGCCACTTTCTTGTTTTTAACCGACAATGTGTAACTGCATGTGAAAATTAATACTACAAGATCTACAATACTTAAGCCGTTTATTTAATCTCAAGTCTCAATGAAATACTGGCATTTTCTCTTTCTCTCTCATAGCCTACACACATAATCCATGAACTGATATTCATTTCAGTTCGCATACGAGGAAAACACAATGTTACGGACGTGAGCGCTCTGAAAGCGGCACTGAAAGATTCTTTAAAACTTCCACAGAGACATCAAACAGAAAGCACAAAATCTTTCTTTAAAGTGAATTTCGTTTTGTATTAATTGTGTCTTAATTTTAATCAATGTTTCATCAACCAATTGCCTGGATTTAATAAATAAGAATTAAATATAGCAGACGATATAATCACGAAGCGGAGGCGCCGGTGCGTGAACTGGAGCTCATCTCATAAATGAACCGAAACTCAGTGTATAAGGTAGCCTTGCCTCACAAATAATTCAAAACTAAAGAAAACAGACACAGACTGCTCTCTGCTTATGTAATCCCCTGTGTTATGGATTCGGCTTTAGCACCACTGCACATGTTTTGCGCTAGCATCGTGGGGATGGTAGGCTGGGCGAAGGTACTCGCAGGCCCCGCGGCCGCCTCTCTAATGATGCCCGGGTGTTGGCTGTTGAGATGGTACAACAACGAGGTTGTACTTGAAGTATATCTAAGCACTGCATTGCAATACTTGCATTTTGCCCTGTCATTCTCGATTTTAAAGTGCTCCCACGCTGTGCTTTTCTTTGCCCGCTTCATATTAGAAAACTGGTCAAGACTACTTCTTGTGGACATTACAAATGTCTGGGAGCGCTCTGGCAGTCTCTGGTGGTGCAAAAATGTATTACAACTAAATTCAATGCACGCCATTGACGCCACTTAACCCAGCAAAATGTTTCACTCGGTTACGCAATTTTTAACGGTTAATCGGTTAATCGGTTAACCATGGACACCCCTAATGTCAACGATGCAAACTGACATCTGACAATATTGATTTCTATGCATTTTCTCATTTGAGTGATTTATTTTCTCTTTATTTTTAATTTTAGAGATTTATAGTGTTTTTGTACATTTATCTTCACTTGTAATATTGTCATGTGTAACTGAACATGGCATTTAGTCTAAGGGTAGATGAATTTGATGCATATGAGACAATGACGGGTTTAGGTCTGGGGAGGGGAAGGTTTCTTAGTGAAACTCCAGTCACTCCTACTTAGACAACTCTTGTGAACAGACAACTCTTGTATTATGTAACAACTCCTGTAGCAGACCATGCTATTAGTCCCACACCTGACACCATACCCTTAGCTGTCCTTGACATAACCGACCCAAACTGACATGATTTGATAGCAAACATTGCTCAACAAGTAGGGCAGACCATGATAGCATCTCAAAAAGAGATGGGTTGTGGGGGAGGTGAGGACAGAGGTGCACAGACCCAGGGGTTAGGGACAAGTAAGACATTCTCAGACATACCTTCACTTAACCTGACTGGAGTGAAGCTAGTTGTGCAGTGTGAAGTAAAAGAGCCCCCAGTCTACCGTGGTGATGGGAGGGAGGAGCTGATAGATATGGATCTGCGAAAGAAAGACATACCATTAGCAGTGCAACCTCAAGAGATCTCATGCAGATTGATGGGTAATGCTAAAGATGTCGTCAGAGTAACACTTAACTGCAATTCAGCTCTAAACCAAGTAGAGAACCCAAAAGTTATTATTGACATCCTGAAACAACATTTCGGTGATGTTAAATACTCATGCATTCCCCTGGCTGATTTCCACAGTACTGTTCCCTTAGCAGGTGAGGATCCTGTTGGGTACTGTGTGCGACTAAACAAGGCAGTGGATCTTGCAGAGGAGTCTTTGAGGAGATTTGGGTGACAAATGGAAGACCCATGCCAAGAAGCGTCCATGATGTCCTTAAAGTACTGTCCTGATGCTACTCTTGCAGCAGTGTTCTGATTCAAGGCTCCTGAAAAATGGACTGCACAGGAGATTCAAGAACAGCTTGATCAGTATTAGATTGAAATGAAAGAGCAAATGTCAGCTAAGCTGAAGTGTAATGACGCCACAAGACATGTCACAGCTTAAATTCAGACATCTAATGAGGGTGATTCAACTAATGCTGGCCCCCCAAAAGAGCCAGGTGAGTGGGTTAGAGCTAGTAATGTATACGCCTCACAGAGTGACAACAATTGCATGAGCACTTTAGTCAGCCTCCTAGGCTGTGCATTGTCTCAGAATACCCAGAATGTGGTAAGCAGTTGCCTACCGCCAGTCACAAAGTAAGTCCTGTAGAATATGTTGATCTTGAGAACACTCTACCATAGCACATTGTCGTAGACAATACCTGTGCTTTGCATGCTTCCAGCCTGGGCACAGTAAGCAAGACGATACGAGAGACAGATACAGACCCGACCCTACAAGTATGCAGCCATTTCAGGGTCAGTCAGTAATCAGAGCATGTGCGCGTAAGCTCCAGCTGAAGTTAAGGTGATAGCACAGAATGTCCAGACAGTTGAAACATTCGAGGAAATGTTCTATGCACCAGTTTGTGTAAATTATACGTTTATAATTAAGAGAATGCTTGATACGGGGTCCATGGCCTACATCTTCAGTGACGAAGCAGAGAGAAGGGTGTTCTCTATGCTTAATCTCTATCACATCAGCCATTATAGTGTAATAACACCTTGTTACGTACGTAATCTTGGTTCGCCACATACAATTGCTATGGGACACCGTCCAAGTGTCACATGGTCTGAAGCCCTAATAAAATCATGCCAATTTATTGGCTGATAGTGCTTAAGCAACAACCCCTAGGGAGCTACGTTACAGGATTTATAAAGGTGATCACTTTCACACCATCGATTCAGATTTTCTGCTGAGGCACGAGCCTATGCAGCTACTAGAGCAGTGGTTCCCAACACTGGTATTGGAGTACCCCCAACACTGCACATTTTGGATATCTCCTTAACCTAACACACCTGATTCAACTCATCTGCTTTTTAGTAGAGGCTCCATGAGGTGTATCAAATAAGGGAGACATCCAAAATCCGCAGTGTTGGGGGTACTCCAGGACCAGGGTTGGTAACCACTGTGCAAGTGAATATGGCCAGCTATGCAGCATCTTGAGAGAAAATCCAAATGAAGTTGGTGAACTGAAAGGCATTCCTCAATGCACTTGGTTGGAGATTCTGGTGTGTTCGCACTCCTATCTTCTCAGACACAAAGCCAAAATCCCAAATGTCTCCAGCACACAGAGCTCCAAATCTGGAGGCAGTAGAACTGGAACAAGTGGGGATAATGTCTCGTGGTGAGAAATTGTGAGCCTCGACGAAGCTCTGTTGTCCTCGTTGGTTCCTTGTAATATTTGAAAATAAAATACACACTGAAACATGAGTCGCTAGAAACTAACTTCGATGTGAGTCGCTAGAAACTAACACGGGTTTAGACAATTTGTACACTGAAGAACATTAAATCTTACTCGATGGCACGAAAGCGAGCGCCTTTATAGGGCCTGTGACATAGCTCCTTAGGGGGCGTCACTTAAGCACCATCAGACAATAAAATACCATGAATTTATAAAGGCTTCAGACCATGTGACACTCAGATATTGTCCCATAGCAATCATACGCAGCTCGAGTTCTCAGAAGGGGAACGAACATAAGATTGCTTATGCCTTTGATGGTTAAACACAGCTAACATTCAATGACATCTTTTTCAAAAGCAGATCCTCTTAGGATGTGTGGGTTGATATTTGTTCTTTTATTTGTCATTGGCTTCCCTTGTTTCCACTGTTTCTCTTTGCTATGGGTCCCTTTCTCTTTTATTAGGCTCAACATTATGTACGTTGTGTAACACAGCGGAGCCTTTCAAGAACAACAAAAGACATTTCTCTTTTCAACTGATAAGTCTTACGGCAACATCACTGTTTGAATGAAAAAAATATTTGTCAGCTCAGCTCTTTCGTCCAAAACAAAGACTTTCAAACTTGGCAAAGCATTTCCTCTTCTTTAAATGTTACAATGGGGTCCAAAATCTGAGACCACTAATGAAAATTATTCTCTTTTTTTCTTATTACAGTATAAATTATATTATTAGCATAATAGCATAACAAAACTCTTGTTTGGTGTGTTCCCCTTTTGCATAATGACCATGATCACTCAAACTAGCATGAACTCCACAATGTTGTGTAAAATCTGATGATCCATGTTGTTCTAGCATAATTTGAAGATGGTCCTGTGAAAATCTGAACATTTTGTACAAAGGAGTTAACATGGTCATTGTCACAAATTTTTAGTGCTAAATCTTAAATATGTATTCTTTAATTTACATTATAATTATTCTTGTATTTCAACAATTTAAAAATCTGTACCTAGCATGCATCATCAGCCACGCTCTAATCATCATGCCCATTGATTTGAAATTTGTAATTACATGCACAGCACACAAGATCTTTAGAGAAACTATGTAGTTATCTATTATTTGTGTTTTCACTTAAAGAAGCTAGAACAATACTTTAAATTCTTCTCCCAGTGTTGTAGCAAGAGTTGCATGGCAGTCTTGATTGTACAGGTTAGCCGTAGGAGGCACCAGGCGCAGACAGTGCCAATGGAGTGAAGTGTCTCTCTCTCTCTCTCTCAGTTCTGCCTGTTAGATCTCTTGTCGTTCGAATCCATTAAGTAGCTGGGATGTAAGACAGCAAATTATCCTCGTATGTCACGCCACTGATCCACACTGCCTGACAGACGTCTATCAGAATAATGCTCTCAAAGAGTGATCAGGGAGATAGAGTAGCTCGAGATGTCTTCTGCTCTAATGTGATGGACTGTAGCTCCTGCAGCCAGAGGTAATGTTGGGTTCGAGTCCACCTTAGTCGGGTCTGAGTCAAATCAGAGTCTTTAAACAATCGAGTCCGAGTTGAGTCCAAGCCCAAAAGGGGCCAAGTCGGACTCAAGACAAAGTCCATAACAGGCTGAATCCGAGTCGAGTGAATCTGTTAATGAATTTGAATTAAAATTCAGCATCATATTTTAACATCAATATTTTAAGCTTATTTAAAATTTCACAACTACGAAAAACGGTTTGTCAATATGAATGTAACAAAAACACCTCTGTTGCCTTTCATATATTGTGGTTTCAGAATGAAAGCATATGCTTTAGGTTTATGAAGCAAAACTGTCCTTCAACACAATACTTATTGCATTCTGTTGACATTTCAATTATTTGTTGATTTTCCCCCTCCATTCAAAAGTGAAAGCTGCATTAGTCATTATATCCAAGGTTATTATGTTTAGAATTTTAATTTAGCTTTTATTTCTACTTAATTTTCAATTTGTCAATTCAATATTTTTTTTTATTTAGTTTTATTTAAAATTATGCCTATAACAGTGAGTATTCTTTCTAAATAATTTTTCTCTATCTGCCAACTGATTTAGGAAAATACAGTACATACAAATGAGTCAACACAGAAGTAATTAACACTCGCTGAGGAGTTTGTCTCATGATTTGACTGCAAATGCTACATTCAAATATACTGGAAAAGCACGCAGATAATATTTGGGCCATGTCGTCACGGACATGATTTTTGTAGTTAATTTGCGGGAAACCGCATAATGCAGGGCAATTCTGTGTGCTGCTCGTGTACCTAAATCCCTGATGCGTCCATGTGCGTCTCGCAGCACCTGCCACAGAAGATAAAAAAAAATAATAACAATTGATATTTGCTTGAGCAGCAGCCGCGTTGGTCTGTAATCAGTCTGAAATCTTTAAATACCCAATACACAAACTCTGTCATCAAATAATACATACATTAAATAGTCTATGATTAAATTATAAACAAAACATTTTACTGCCCAAAATATCATAATATTTTATTGTGCACAGCTGAATGTTGTGAATGGTGGACAAATGCTGTAAAATAATGTATTTTAAGCAGCTCGTCAATGCTTTGAAATTAGTCAATCAATAATAAATAATAGGTGTTGTTTATCTGTTTAGAGTTCCTCTCTGCTTTAACAAAAATGTTTTTTTTTCCCCTGACTATTTATTTACAGTTATTTCATCAGCTATTATGGACCAGTTCAAGCTGACAACACTGTGTGGACCACAAGAGACTACAGATGCATACATGTGTAGATATATTACACCTAAAAAAATTAATATCCCATATTAATACTATATTTTTTTCAATATGATGTTCTTAGTAAACTGTGAGAGATATGATGTGGGTGACTTGACTCAATGAAGTTCTTGATTTTAAGTTTTTAACCACAATGAAACCGCAATGCGAGCACCGCCTTGGCTGCACAGACTCCACACACAGTTTTACCAGTTGTCATGTCCTGTGTCGTGTGAAACTGCATTGTTTAGTTTCTATTACATTGGATACATATCCATCTTTATGTTTTTATCATGCCAGCCACCTCGGTAGTCAATGTTATACAGTAGTCTCTGTAGTGACATTCATGATGAGTGTGCCTGTACGTATGTGTGTGTTTGATTAAACACAGTGAAACAACTCTGGCTACGGCTGTGTCTTGTTTCGAAGACTGTGTCGTCTGGAGGTTGCATTTGTCACGTTTCATAAAAGCGGGTAGGATATTTTGAATGCAGCCTCCGAATGCGACCATCTTTCAAAGGAATTTGGAGGATGCTTGAGGTTTATCCTTCAAAGGCACTCACAACGCACAATTATTTGCTTCAACGGAAATTATATGATGTTCAAATGCAAGTAATGTTAATTCTCAAGTTGAAGTAGATGTATAAAAGATGTATGAAGTAGTGACCAGTAGATGGGTGCAGAGTATAAAATATGTATAATTATATTAATATATAATTAAAATAAAGTATTATACTATAAGTCCACCTGTAAAATATCATTATATCATTATAACTCGCCTAAAATTTACTTCATACATTCCCTTCTAAAGCGACTTTGTTCCCTTCTCACTCAAAGTGCTTGTGCTTGTTAAAGAGTGGTATGCTGTCATAGCAACCATGTTACATTCTGTTGTAGTTATTTTGTCCCAAGAGGGCTATCTCATTTAAATGAGGCTTGTTTAAAGGAGGACGCTCGGTAGCCTTCAAAGGACACATCCTACCTAGCACGCAGCCTTCGAAACGAGACACTACTTACGTCTACTACTTCAGGGGCTAATACAGCTGCATGCAGATAGAGCTGTGTTCATTCATTTCTGTTTTGTTATTTATTTATATATTTATTTTTTCATTGCATCACAAATATCATGGATTTGGCTGGACTCTGAAAAAAATCCAGAGTCCCAAAGGCTTGAGTCCAAGTCAAGTCCTAGTAAAAATGGATCCGAGTCTGTGACAAGTCCAAGTCCATTAAAATTGGACTCGTGACTCAGACACGAGTCAGAGTCCAAACTTGAGTACCCCAACTCTAGCTAGAGGGACCCGAGTGTTGAAGGGGGGACATGGATCAAACCTAATGTAAGGGGCCTGGACTATGAGTTGGTGGAATTCTGGGCTTATTTGTTTACTGTTTTCAGACATCCCGTCCCCTCACATCTTCCGCTTTGCTCTCGGTGTAAACAGCACAGGGCAAAAACCCTACTGTGACAACTGTTACACAGTCAGACATGAACTTCTCAACAACAGTGCTGACACGAGTCTGTGCCAGCGGGGACAGGGTAGAGTGTTTGCTAATGGCACATAGCTTGTACAAACTCTCTGAGCAGCCATCAGCCGTTCCTATTTGGAGCTATAAATCACACAAACCTCAAACATCATCAGTGCATGCCCTCACATGATTATCTATAAGACACACGAAACCATTCCAAAGATGTTTTCTAGATATAGGAATCAATATCCAATTTAAAAGAAGTGAAGCAGGTACATGACTGTAATTTACTTACTGATCACTTTTTCAAGACGCCTCACAATCTATTGCAATACAGCACAAGCAGCCGAGCAGGGCCAGAGCTTGCCAAATGAATGACCTATGCAGTGTTCTGCAAAATGGAGGGGGGCAATAATCTAATGTGGTGCGAGGTGATCGTCTGTGTTCTGCGTGCTATTGCACTGTTTTCATATTCTGTGCAATTGCGTCCTTGAATAAAGTATAACGTCCAAGGAAGACCAGCCGGTGGATTTTCTATTGCCCCCTAAGGGTAATATGGTGCCCCCCAAGGGAGTTGGTGCCCTACACAGACTACTTAATATGCATATAGGGAGCGGCAGTACTGCAGCCGAGTCATGATATTTTACATAAAATGTCCAGTTCTGGTAGAGCATGGTTTAACTATTCTTAGGTTGATTCATATTTTGAAAAGTTAACACTGTGGCTTTGTAGCACTTTCAAAAGATTGCTTTGTTTGTTTGTGCATCATGACCAGCTTGACATGACAATTGCAATGGCTCAACCAATGGTGTGAGTTTGGGGCACAGCTATCTGTTTGACTGACCAATTGCAGATAGTGTGGGTGTTCAATATACCTGTTTGAAAGCATTCACTGTTTTTGTAACACTGTATGTTGCTACTAAATTTGCACATTTCAGCTTTAAGCCACTTAATACATTTGATCAGTGTATGTGTTATGTGGGAATTGATCCCATGTCCTTTGGATTGTTATTGCACCTTAAACTGGAATAAGAGATTTTATTATTTTATAGGGTTCTTACCTATTTTGAACAATGAATTTTAAAAATTAAGTGTTATTGCACCTTAAACTGGAATAAGAGATTTGAAAAATGAAGTGGTTTCTGAAAACCATTTTTTTATTTTATTGTTCATTCAATAGTGAACCATCATTCAGACTGATTCACTAATGAATCATTCAGACCAAATTAATTACTGATTTAGAATTATTTCAACCAAATTCACTCACAGATAGGACATTACTATGGCTTTGGAGCAAGTTTTACTCAACATAAACTCTAAATAAAAGCCAATATGTATGTAATTACATATTTTAGAGCATAGTGTAACTAGAAGAATATTTTTTTTTTTTTACTAAATTTACTAAATCTATAACATTTCCAGCCTTGGAAAAACACAAAATTCCTTGATATATCCAGGTTTTCCACAACCATGGGAATCCTGATTTTAACAACAAAAAATTCCACTAAAGAGCCAGGACTGACATGGTGTCACAGCCTATGATAGCCTTTAAGAGAACAGTACATCACTGAATGTTGGCAGATGTATCTTATGCACAGTGATAGGAGTGGCAGCCTCAGGGACATGCCTTGAAGGTACGTGCAAAAGGTTCTGTCGCTTCTGATCAGATAGCAGCAGCTGCTGAGGCCCCTATCTCTGTTCTCAGACCAGCCCTGATCCTCTTTTCCTCCTGGACTTCCAATATGAACCCTGCACTCCGAGCATGACAAATAATGGATTATGAGGATTAGAGGCAGGCGAACATGAGAAGAGCCATATGTTTTCAAACCTCCTCCTGACCTAGATGTATGTGCATGCAAAGGAGAGATAAACATGCATGTGTGTCCATGTTTGCCAGTTGCAATGATACAGCGAACCAAGAGAGGGTCGCACTGGCCATTATGTCCATGTGCATGTTAATGATTGACCACACTTTGGCGGAAGTCTAAAATTAATTTACAAAAGATAATTGTGCATTTCCAGAGGGAAGCGAAAACACAATGAGAGAATGAGTTGACATCGGTATGCACAAATGTTGCTAATGAGGACAGTGATCAGGACTAAATGAATCCAATTAAGAAGCTGTTATTGTCAGACCTCATGAATCTGCGTATTCCTTAGGGATATTCTTTCACCCTTGAAAGAAAACACTGACAATCTGAATAACATTCCCGGTTCTAATGGAAACTTATGCCCGCAAATAGAGGCCACTTTTCTAGGATGATCTGGAGGATCAGAAATGTGACCAAACTGTCCAAGACTGCAGGGCCTGGTATTGGCAGTGGTGCTGCAATGAAAATGATGGGATTACCTAGGGATTAAGATATGATAAGTGTGAAAACAAAACCACTTTAAGAAGACACTTTAATTTTACTGTGCCAAGTTTGAAGGCAGACAATAAAGCTCCTGAATGCAACACCTATGGGAATGAGTCGGTTATAGGGGAGAATAATAGCAGCAGAAATGGCCACTGCAGGCATCTGATTCGCGAGAAGAGGAGAGGCAGAAGAACAATAGCACATCTGACTCCTCACTTCCTGACTGAATGTGAATTAAATCACTTCCTGTTATCTGCCTCCAGTGGCTGCTTGGTCACACGTATGTTTAATCCAACTCATTCTCTTCCAATGCTTGCTTATTCTTATGAGAGCAGACATGTGGCGTTGCTTAAATATGGATTGTCGTTACTGAGGTATTCATGCAAAACATCTCACAATGGACCTAAGAGAATATGGTTAACATTATCAAAATAGCAGGATCATAAAGAAGGGGTAAAAGAGGATTAAAGACATTGTAAGTTATTTCAGTCATTTTGCTAACTTCTGTCAAACTTATCCACTGAATTAGACCTACCCCATCCAATCAACAACACACTTTCTCAACTAAAACATCCCCCCAGTCCAATGACATGTCAGCAAATATGAACGCATAAAATGATTGAGAGGCAGTGAACCTTTCTGACTGGATGTTTTTGTTTTTTTATTTGGTGGTGGTGGTGTAATTTATACATAAAATCACTGATCAACTGATGTAAGCAGAGTGACACGTCAGTAAGAGCAAACCTTATTGGTTCTTGCATGTCTGGTTAATTTTGTGGTTACAGTAAACTAAAAATATGGTGAAGCCATATATTTTTTTCTAAGGTCAAGTCAAGTGGTTTTTATTGTCGTTTCAACCATATACATTTAGTACAGTACACAGTGAAACGAGACAACGTTCCTCCAGGACCATGGTGCTACATAAAACAACATAGGACAAACACAGAACCACATGAGACTACACAGACTAAATAAAATACCTATATAAAATACCTATATAAAGTGCACATGCAAAAACGTGTGCAAAAGTACGGGACAGTACAATAAATTTCTAACAATGAACAGGACAATAGGCACAGTGATAGACAGTGCAGCGCCGACCAGTACACAGTAGTGCAAAAAGATGACAGTTACTGAATGCCAAATGTAAACATAACATACTATGATATAGTGTTCTATGCACATAGCAGTTATTGAGGTAGCAGACAGTTATAAAGTGGCAGTTATTAAAGTGCAACTCAGGACACATGTGTGTGTGTGTCAAACCAGTCTCTGAGTATTGAGGAGTCTGATGGCTTGGGGGAAGAAGCTGTTACACATTCTGGTCGTGAGGGCCTGAATGCTTCGGTACCTCTTGCCAGACGGCAGGAGGGTAAAGAGTTTGTGTGAGGGGTGTGCGGGGTCCTCCACAACGCTGGTTGCTTTGCGGATACAGTGTTTTATGTAAATGTCTTTGATAGAGGGAAGAGAGACCCCAATGATCTTCTCAGCTGTTCTCACTATCCTCTGCAGGGCTTTGCGGTCCGAACAGGTGCAAGTCCCAAACCAGGCAGTGATGCAGCTGCTCAGGATGCTCTCAATAGTCCCTCTATAGAACGTTGTGAGGATGGGGGGTGGGAGATGTGCTTTCCTCAGCCTTCGAAGAAAGTAGAGACACTGCTGGGCTTTCTTGTTAATAGAGCTGGTGTTGAGGGACCAGGTGAGGTTCTCCGCCAGGTGAACACCAAGGAATTTGTTGCTCTCGACGATCTCCACAGAGGAGCCATCGATGTTCAGCGGGGAGTGTTCACCTTGTGCTCTCCTAAAGTCAACAACCATCTCTTTTGTTTTGTCGACATTCAGGGACAGGTTGTTGGCTCTACACCAGTCCGTTAGCCGCTGCACCTCCTCTCTGTATACTGACTCGTCGTTCTTGCTGATGAGACCCACCACAGTCGTGTCATCGCCGAACTTGATGATGTGATTCGAGCTGTGCATTGCTGCACAGTCGTGAGTCAGCAGAGTGAACAGCAGTGAACTGAACACACAGCCAAGGGGGTTCCCAGTGCTCAGTGTGGTGGTGGTGGTGGTGGAGATGCTGTTCCCGATCCGGACTGACTGTGGTCTCCCAGTCAGGAAGTCCAGGATCCAGTTGCAGAGGGAGGTGTCCAGGCCCAGCAGGTTCAGCTTTCCAATCAGGTGCTGAGGAATTATTGTGTTTAATGCTGAGCTGAAGTCTATGAACAGCATTCAAACATATGAGTCCTTTTTGTCTAGGTGGGTGAAGGCCAGATGGAGGGTTGTGGCGATGGCGTCGTCCGTTGAACGGTTTGGACGATACTCAAACTGCAGTGGGTCCAGTGAGGGGGGCAGCTGGGTCTTAATGTGCCTCATGACGAGCCTCTCGAAGCACTTCATGATGATTGGTGTGAGTGCAACGGGATGGTAGTCATTGAGGCAGGACACTGATGACTTCTTTGGCATGGGAATGATGGTGGTGGCCTTGAAGCACGTTGGAACGACGGCACTGCTCAGAGAGATGTTGAAGATGTCGGTAAGAACATCTGTCAGCTGGACTGCCCATCCTCTGAGCACTCTGCCAGGAATGTTGTCTGGTCCAGCGGCCTTCTGTGGGTTGACTCTACATAGAGTTTTCCTCACATCCACCGTGGTGAGACAGAGCACCTGGTCGTTGGGAGGAGGGGATGGTCTTCCTCGCCACCACGTTGCTCTCCACTTCAAACCGAGCGTAGAAGTCGTTCAGCGCATCTGGAAGGGAGGCATCTTTGTCACAGGCAACGGATGTTGTCCTGTAGTTGGTGATGGCCTGGATGCCCTGCCACATGTGCAGCGTGTCACCGCTGTCCTGGAAGTGACTGTGGATTCTCTGGGCGTGTGCGCGCTTTGCCTCTCTGATGGCCTGGGACAGTTTGGCCCTAGCTGTTCTTAGAGCTGCCTTATCGCCTGCTTTGAAGGTGGAGTCTTGGGTCTTCAGCAGCGTGCGCACCTCTGCAGTCATCCATGGCTTCTGGTTGGAGCATGTTGTGATGGTCTTGGAGAAAGTGACATCATCAATGCACTTGCTGATGTAGCTGGTCACTGATGCTGTGTATTCCTCCAAGTTGGTAGAGTCGCCATATGTTGCAGCCTCCCTAAACATGTGCCAGTCAGTACACTCAAAAGAGTGAAGAGCAGGGATGGCTCCTGCTGGCCAGGTTTTTACCTGCTTCTGAAGTGGTTTTGTGCATCTGATGAGCGGTCTGTATGCTGGAATTAGCATAACAGAGATGTGGTCTGAGTAGCCGAGGTGGGGGCGGGGCTCCGCCCGGTACGCGCCTGGGATGTTTGTGTAAACAAGATCAAGCGCATTTGACCCTCTCGTTGCAAAGTCCACATACTGATGGAATTTAGGGAGCACTGTCTTGAGATTCGCATGGTTGAAATCTCCGGTGACAATAAACAGTCCGTCGGGGTGAGCGTTCTGCAGTTCGCTCATAGCCACATATAGTTCAAAGAGCGCTTCCTTAACGTTAGCGCTGGGGGGAATGTAAACTCCGGTTATGCAAACAGTGGTGAATTCCTGTGGTAAATAAAAAGGTCTGCAACAGCGATGAACAGTAGCTAGAGACTAGCACAGAGTTCTTGCACCATTCCGTGTTGATGTAACCACACAAGCCACCACCGCAAGTCTTTCCGCAGAGAGCTGTATTTCTGTCGGCATGAAACGAAGCGACCCCGTCTAGCTGAATGGCGGCATCCGGAACTCTGTCGCTGAGCCACGTCTCCGTGAAAACAAAGTCGCAGCAGTCTCTAAACTCACTGGAGTCGGATATAGTCCAGTTTACTATCCAGGGAGTAAACATTTGAGAGCAGGATAGACGGGAGAGCCGGCCGGCTAGGGTTTGTTTTTAGCCTAGCATGGACCCCCGCCCTCTTTTCGCGTTTCCGCTTCCTCGCACACCACTTACGACGTCCTCTCTCCCGGCCTCCGGCATCAGGCGACGCCGAGGCCTCGAGGCCTGGTCTCCGTAGCAAGTCGAGTACGAGTAGTGCCTCCCGCAGTTCATCATGCAGCTTGGTTTTTGCATGAGTCTTATAACTTAGTAGTGTTTGGCGATGGTAGACACGAACACCAGTCACACCAAACACACGGCAGTGATGCCATTACTGTATTTTAGTATTTAAATATGGGTGCAAATAGTATCTGACACTGTTTGCACCAGGGTGTTCACTGGGGTGTAAATATCATGTACCGTTATCCAATTAGATATATTAAGTATCTAATTAATTAACCTAATTAATTAAGCAAAACATATTGTAATCAGCATCACATTTTCATGGACCTTGATCCGGGGTGGACATGGAAGAGAAATCGGCCCGGGATTGCTGTCCTTTCCTGCATATCGCTGCCCCCTTCGGCATGTCGCACCGCCGTTTTGTGGCCCATTCTGCATAACATGGCAGCTCATTTCAGCTTAGCTCCAGTTCTCCCAATGGCCAGTCCGCCCCTGATCGGCCCCAAAGTGCGTTGGCCCAACTGGAAAATGCCCAGTATGCCAGATTACCAATCCAGCCCTGCCTTGAACATTTGTATTACAATGACAATGTTCTTACTTTTTTTTCTTGTTTAAAATATCCAAACATTCTTGAAACAAGAAATATTTACTGGATAAGCAAAATAAGATAAGATAATTTTATTTTTATTTTTTTAGTCTAAAATTTTTTGCGATATCTACAGTATGATTTAAACAATAAAATTTTTTAAAACTGGTTAAAGGAAATACACAGAAAACCGTTTAATTTTTCCTACTCTATTGGCAAATCGTTTTTTTCCCTTCAATCATAAACATCACAGCATTTTATTGGATTTATCTGAAAACAATAGTAAATAGTAAATGTATCTTGTTTTAAGGAAGTTAATATATTACAACAACAAAATACAGATTAAGAAAATAATTTTTACAGTGTAGGAGTTTGTTCAAATCCCTAACACTAAGTACTGTATTATCAATAGTAAACCTGATGCTTGCCTTTGCAAGAACCATCAATAAACTCTGTGATTTAGGTAAGTGTTTCCAAACCTTTTTTCTGCCACGGCACACTTTTTACGATTAAAATATCTCACGGCACACCACTATCCCACAAAAACATTGATAGTTTTCCTTTTCAAGAACATGTCAATGTTTTCTGTCTGTCTTATTAGAGTGAACTCGTAATGTTTGAAATTAGGCTATGCAGAAAACGCAAGTAACGCTGAATAATGAGTTCACAGATGCCATCTAACTGGCTAATGAAAAACCAACAAATTTATGTCTATTACAATTTGTAGATTTTTTCTTGCAAATTAATTCTTGCAATCGCACAGCAAATAAATTTGTTTATTATTTACTGTATTTTCCGGAAATAAAGTCGCACCTGACTATAATTTGCACCGGGTCAAAATCGCATTGTTGATGGAAAATAAAAACACATAAATTACACTGAAAGATGCTGGATCCAGCAAACACTAGGACTCGGGTGCAATCACCCAACATCCTTTCATCGCTTCAGATGTTAAACACACTCCGTGAAGATAACAGACCCTCAAAATCTACACATCGTATCATGGTGTTTTTGGGCTTGTTTAAAACAGGAGAATTTGTTTTAGTAATCATATGTAACAGTTTCTCGTATTCTCTTTATTTTTCATGAAAGAAATGCGACAAGTAAGCCACATCTGTTCATGACACCTGTAACTCTATGCTGTGCACAAATAAACAGCTTTTAGTCTTTGAATAAAACAATACACCTGTTGTGTTCTATTCATTCATTCGGTTCACTGACTGAATGTTTTTACTACAAGTGTGGTGATGAAGCATCATTTTATGGGCATGTGAGGAGCTGTGTTTGACAGCTGACTAGAGTTTGTTAGAACAATAATGTTATGATGGACAAAATATTTAAAATGGTTGCATAAAATACTTTGTAATGGAAAATATACTGAATTGGCAAATCTTCTGCCAATATGTCTTCACTAAAATACCGGGAAAAAAACGGTATTTATTTATTTTGAGGAATTTGATAATTTTCCATGGCACATCTGACAATCTTTCAAGGCACACTAGTGGGCACAGATGTTGGGAAACAACCATTGTGATATTAACAAGTAAATCAGACAATGCGCAGGCAATTTTATGATATCCTCGCAGTTGTGGTCTTGACTGGTCTTGAAATAAAATACAGAGTCCTCTTTGTCTGAGACTGAGACAAGACCGAGTAAAAATGCAGTCGATTCCGAGACGAGACCAAGACCTTCAAAAAGTGAAGACCAATCTCGAGTACTACAACACTGCATTGAGCACAAGTGTACACAAAACATACAGTGAACATAAGTATCACACGTTGTCCTCCCATAAAGAATGTTGGGGCTGTTGTGGCGAACCAAATTTCTGAAATAAACATTCCCCCCAATGTTCATACACTTTTCCCTGTTCAAATACCAGGGAAAAGGTTTATTCTGTCAAATACAATGAAGGCTAAGACATTATCAAATTCCCAGGTGCTTTCTCAGATTTGGTGCCCGTGAGGCTTCAGGGCATGCATGTTTTGAATTATCTCGACTAATGGTTGGTGCTGAGACTTTGGCTATACAACACTGATATGACATTCTCAGCCATTTGAGCAATCTAGGACTGTGTGTAAACCTAGAAAAAAGTGTCCTGTTGCCAAGGCAACATACTCTGTTTCTAGGGGTGGAGATAGATTCGCCGGCAATGCAGGTGTGTCTGTCTCCAGTTTGCGCTCTGTCATTCCACAGATGTCTAGCGATGTTCAGAGTGGGACATTTTCTCCCTACAAGAACATTTTACGGATTTTTGGGGCTCATGATTGCGGCTTCCATTGTCATTCCCCTGGGCATGTTGCATGCAAGACCATTTCAGTGCTAGATGAACTCCACAAAGGGAGTCACAGGTGTGACCCCACACAGTTTTAACAACAGAGGCCTTTTCCACTGGTTGGGGAGCTGTATACAAGGGTCGTCCAGCCTGTGGGGTATGGACGGGCCAGCTGCAATAAATTGTCTGGAGATGTTCATGGTGCTGCTGTCTTTAAAGTTTTTCCTTCTGGAGATTCAGCGCAGTCATGTCCTTATCTGGTCGGACGGTGGTGTCCTACGTCAATTGCCAGTGAGGAGTGCATTCTCATGCCATGCTCAGGCTGGCATATTGCATTCTTCTGTGGGCACAGGACAATTTGCTGTCTCTATGAGCCGTGCATGTTCCGGGCTGATTGAATTTGGGGATGGATCTCCTGTCCAGACAAGGCTGGATGCCTGGAGAGTGGACATTACATCGTCAGATTATGGAATACATCTGGAGAAGGTTCGGAAGAGCGAAAGTGGATCTGTTTGCTTCGAGCGAGATATCACACTGTCTCCTCTGATTTTTATCTTGCCCCGACACAGCTGGGCATCGATGCATTGGCACATCAGTGGCCGACAACACATCTTTACCCATTTCCACCAATCAGTCTGTTTCACGCAGTTCTGCAGAGAGTTTGGCAGACTTATGGAAGTTATGGGTATGGTGCCTTAACTTTTGAATGATGGGTTATCCCCAGCTGTGATTGATACCATTCTGAATGCTAGTTCTCCATCAACTTGGAAGCTATATACGTTCAAGTGCGAGGTGAAGATCCAGTTCACTGCCCTGTCGGTACAGTGATGTATTCTTTGCAAGAACGTTTTGGGGTTTTGCCCCAGCAATGCTTAAAGTCTATGTTGCCACTATAGCGGCTGAGCATGCACTTATCAATGGAGTCTCTGTCGGTAGACATTCTCAAGGTCTCTCGTTTTATGCACGGGGTACGCAGACTTATACTTTTTCATCCCATCCAAGTTCCTTTATGGCCTCAATTAAATGCCATCAGACAATAAATTGCCATGATTGTATAAGGGCTTCGGACCATGTGACACTCAGTGTGTGTCCCAATGTAATTACGCAGCGTCTCGTTCCCACTCAGGGAACAAGGATTACACTTCACGTAACCAAGACGTTTTGCAACAGTTGATTCTATAACTAACAAAAATGCAGAACATCTAGTCAGTCATTCAAAAATATAAAAGACATGCACATAATGTTTCAGCCCAGCTTTGCACCAAAACTCAAAATTACAGAATAAATTAAATGTAAAATAAAATGAGCCATGGAACCATTAAACATCCCCAAGAACAGCAGAGAGGAAGCATTATACTGATTTCCAAAGTCAAAAGTCTTTTTGCCTGACCCACATTTCTGTATTTCTATGGGAAACCTCAAAAGTGCGTTCCAAAACTCCTACCAGGGGTTATAGGACATTTGCATTAGATTTTGCTTAAACCTTTATTTCCGGACTCTGGCTTTTTGCTTGGATAGTTGAGGACTGGTGTACAAAAGCCTGCTTCTATCACTGTGGTCCAGAACTGAGTCTCCTCTATTATTCAGTACCAGCTAAGACAACCAGTTCTCCAGGCAATACACGAAAAACCATTCATGCCCATTTCTTTTCCATGCTCCAAACTGAATAAGTAAGGAGAGATCAACTCCAGAGGTAACACCAATGCACATTTTTTTTTATTTATTTTTTTATATGCTAACCGATGTTAATGTTACCTCTGAGCAGAGCAGAGAGTGAGCTGTTCAGAGCCCAAGAGGAATGAACACAGATGCACTCCAGTGCAAACATGGGTATGACAAAGGCAGCGGTAACCTAAGGGCCCACTGCCAGCATATCACACTATAACTAAGCACCTGCTGCCAAAACGTGTTGTCCACACACACATATACCAGCAAATGTAGACAAGCAAGCACGTAGAACCATAGAATACTGCCTGATCTCCATAGATGTTCAACTACTGTATAAAAATACATGTGCCTTAGAGAATGATGAGTTTACCACTTCCCACACAGTTTTTTCTCCCTTACAAAAGGCTAAATGTTCAGCATAAATAAAAACATGCATAACAAGATTTTAAAATTAAAAAGCGCATCTCTATTAACTATTTTTTTGTGCTCTATTGCAAAGTAAAAATTCTGATTTTTTTTAAGCTAAGCTATTTGTTTTTAACAATATCTCTCCGTAAACATGTGCTACGTAGGTTTCCTCAACGGTTTTAAGTTTGTTTGTTGTTTGTTTGTTGTTCTTCTTTTGTTTTGTTTTTTGTGTATCATGCAGGAGTGCCAAATTTCTTCACACACTGTGGCAATTTTAAAAAAAACTTCACCATTTAAAAAACACCTCAAGACTCCCATGCAACTCCTGATATGTTGCAAGCACAACCCATTAAACCACAGCTCTGATTAGTTATGTAGCTGTATTTTTTCATAGAATAATGAAAATTCAGTATTGCATTTTATTTGAGTAGTTTTGGTATAAAATGTAAATATTCCTTACTTTCGTGTGATTTAGTTGCAATGGATTTTCTGTGTTCTCTCTCCCTGGGTTTAATGCAGCCTTGTCAATGTAAGGCCTCTGTTATGAATTAACTTTTCCATTAAGCGCATTAATAATGTCCTGGTGTGAGCTGTGTACTGTGTTGATTTTAAAAGGCAATATATGTTCTCAGCATAAACAAGCAAAAAATGCAATATTGATCTGTGTGGGTACTTCACTGCTGATTGGACCATGGAAATATTTAAAGCTGCGACTGACAAGTGCAGAAACTGTATCACACACACTTCAGACTAAAAATGAATTCAGGAGAAATCTTTTTAAGGGCATATTACTGCTTGAATCTAAAGACAATATTATTCTTTATATGCATTTGTGATTAGCCAGTGAAATGGTCACTGTCAGATGTGAGAGCAATCTAGAAAGTAGTGGGGAAATTTTCAAGCAGTTAGGGTGTGATAAAAGTTTTATATGTCATTCAAAATTGCTTAATTTTCTGCCCAGCAGATTTGGTGTAAACAGATGTGATCTGCAAGTGAACACCATGTGCAGCAAGAGACGCACTTCCCCTTCCTCACAGGATAGAGGAGGCGGAGGAGCTTGAGGAAACAGAGGTGCACCTCCTCAGGGAGTGTCTAGCAGCAAGGCCTCTTGCATATATAACCAGTACTGTGCTCTGCAGATGACTACACCCCCTTTCTCAGCACATATCTCCCTCCCTGGGACACACAGCCACATGTTGGGACATGGTGAACTCTGGAAAGCATGTTTATGTTTTTACATATATAAAATGGGATTCAAAAGTCAGAGTCAAAAAATCTGTGATTCAATAACTAATTTAAAACTGGAAATAATCAGAACGTTCAAGGATTTCGAAAAATGCAAAATAAAGAAATATTATGACATAAAATAAGCATGGCATATTTAAGATTCTGCACTATATCTGGATTATATTTAAAAAAAGAAAATATAAGCATTAAAACTTGAACCCCAACTCTATATATATGATCCCAAAATTGGCTTTACAATGGTTCAAAATGTTGGAGGTTTCTGGTGCAATGTTAGTAATGAGAGGTGAAAGACAAAACTGCTTTAATTAAAAGTACGCAGAAAAAAAGGCACTAACCACCAGAGATTAGCATTCAAGCGTGAAAATACAATCAGACAGTTAGGGATACAGTTGTCTGGTTTAAAAAAAAACTCTTTCTCTCTTTTGCACTCACAGGGATATTTCCCACTGTGCAGAATCTGGGTAATGTGTATTTATATGGTGTTCAGAAGCAATTATAATTTTTTAATCAGACCCAGATCTTATTGGAATATCAGATAGAATTAACAGGATTTTATGCCTTTTTATAACGTGATTAATGTGCCTAGCCTGAACGTTTTAAGCAGTTGGGTGCCTTAAGAGCCTTGGCGCTGCACTGTATTTCCACCAGCACATTTTACTCTCATGGGTAGAGAGGAGTAATAAAAGTCAGACTCATAACAAATAAGGTTGACAGCATATGAACTGAGGGGGTTGATTAATTCAAAGGTCATAAGTCATAACTAATCTGGAGAATTGTGTAACTTTAATCAAATGAGATCGGGATCGGTTTGCCTCAGGAAGGATCACACTTCTGTTATTGCCTGGCTTATTACGTGGGCACATCCTATGAGAGATTCGTAGATTCAGTGATTACATTTAGGAAATTTAAAATGAAAAATAACGACATTAGATGTACGAGTTGGGTGTGTCTGGGGGGGGGGGGGGGGGGGGGGGGGGTAGTAATGGCTTGTAATGTTTTTGTGGTATGAGGAGAAATCAGCGACATGTTGTTAATTAATATACTTTTCTGTACAAGCACAAATTGTTTAGGACAAGATACAGTTGAGAGCATTAATATGAATATATTTGGGATTGAAATGTTTACCAAAAAAATTACAAAATAGAACAATCCACAATTTGAGGAATGATCCAAATATTTCAAAAGCTCTTTTGCAGAAGACTACATGCTATTTACCTCAGAGGTATAGTACGCCCTGGCCTTCCTATCTGAGGTCAATACTAAAAGGCTCAAGATTGCCCTTATACGCTACACATGCTCCTCTTCTCTCCAGCACATAATTTAGCAGCTTTTAAAACAGACTTTATTTCTAAATGTATCTCTTTTTTGTTTGTTTTTTAGACTCCAAAAGAAATGCACAATAAAAGGCATGATCCTCAGCACCACTGACTTTTCATTATTTTAACAGTTCATCGATTGCATTTTATAGCCTTGTGTGTTAAATATTGCATTACTAATCGATATATACTTTTAAAAACCTTGTTCAAGAATGGTCTGAATATTAAGTATTCATGAAAACAGAAAATATTTAAATATCAACAGAGAAAAACATGAAAACAGTGATTCTGTAGCTTAACTGGCACTGGCACAACATGATCAGCGTGACAGGTAGAACATTACATCAACAGCGTGGGAGACCTGGTTCTGTTGAAACCAGGAACTAATCACGTTTGCTTAATCAGTGATGAGCGCAATTCAAAGGTTTACACCCTCTTACATTGCAGGTTGGGGATTTGAGTTGTACAGTTTACAAAACATGCATTCATTCTCACTATATTACAGCCGTACACCTGAAAACAACTTGCTTTTGGCACCCCTCCATTGGACAACACACCCAAAAAATGAAGCAACACATGTGCCCATATGCCCAACAACACTTACCAATTTGGCCACTGGGGGCAGTGGTTCGCATTTAGGTAAGACCAATTTTAGCTGAAGAAAAGTCAACCTACTTTTTCAGATTTCAATATGAGATCAGTCTGGCTGGTAATACCAAGGTCATGGGTTCGACAAACAGGGAATACATCCAAATAAAATGTACCTTTAAATGCACTGTACGGTAAGTTGTACTGTACTGTACTGTTGCGTTAAAAGCATTTGCCAAAAAAGCCTCGCTAAGGCTTTTTTTTAATATAACACAAACAGGGCTTGCAGAAAAAAAAAATTCTGTTTTCCCTGCATCTCAAACCTCTGATTTCTCTTTAAAACTGCAGTTGCCTTCTCCACTAAGGTTTAAATCTACTGGACATTTTAACAGCATGTACACTTATTACACAAATCTGCAAAAGCACAGCCTGCTCACGTTCTAGTATTCCCTGCTCTCCTACTCAAGCATAGCCCAGAGCAGATGTTTGAACGTCTTTAACTCTCTCACTGCTTTGTGGCTCAGGTGGTCTAGTGTTAAAGTGAGAAGCTGTAATTGTCATGCAGAGCTTCTATAAATATCCATATTTATCTTCAACATAACACCTCACTGGCACTGCAATCTCTAATCTTACATTGAGAAAGTGATTTCTGTCTTCCTTTCATTCTCTATCTATCTGTCCCTATCTCTCGTTTCCACTCTTTCTAAGCCTTCTCAAAGTTAATCTTCTGGTCATTATGACTGGCTCTGAAAGCAGGTGTTGTTTAATGAGAAGCAGAGGGCATGTGGGTACAGACAACAGGTCAAGCATCAGCCTCACATCCTGCAGCTGGTGAGACACCTCTGTTGCAACCAGCTGTCGGGCCTGGGTTATAATCATAAAAAAACGCAGGTCTACAAATCATCTTTATACAACACCAGCAAGGCTGTTGTGAAGGACTTGTTTATTATCACCTCATTTGGCTTGAATGTATTGACGTGAATATGAGGGATGGGTTTTGATCATTTTGCAGCATGACAACATGCCGAGGTAATTACAAAAGTCCACCTGGACTTTGGCCGTGCGTATGAACAGACGGGGAAGAAAAGACGAGAGGATGAATGTCAGAATGCAATCCAAATCACAATGCAATGCTCTCTGTAAAGGCTTTCTTTGTGCTTGGCATGGAATAAGGTTGACTTTATTGCTAAGGGCACCCAGATATAGTGAGTTAAATTGATTTAATTCAGTAGGTGTTACTCTGTGAAGTCTTTGCCCTGAAATCCCAATGCTATGTCCACCTTCATTATGCTGCAATCCATCATCATTGGAGAGGCCGCTTTTGTGGAAATGACTATGTAGAGGTTTGCATGGCTGGAACCACTCAAGGCAAAATAACCATTGACAAAATATTTTTTTTTTTTAAAAGGCTGCAAAATAATCTATAGGGTTTTGTGGATCTCTTTTTTTCTAGAACAGACCTAAGAACAGACACAATCTTGTGCTTTTATAATTTGGTAGAAAAGGAAAATATCATGTCTTGTTTTAAGAAAAAGTCTTGTTTAAGTCTCTTCTACAATTTTTCCAATTGAATAAAAAAACACACAAAAAATTTTGGTATAACAGTAATCCATAAGTCTTTGGTGGCTAAATCAATATCTTCAGAAGCAAAATGATAGGTGTTGGTGAGAAACAGATCACGTTCACATTCTTCTTCTTGTGTTTTTGGTTATTCACATTCTTCTTGAATACTGCCCCCTGCTGAGCAGGGAGAAGAATTTCAAGCAAAAAAGTACTTTCTCACCCACATCACATTACTTCTGAAAATATGGAATAAAACATTGGAGTCATGTGGATTACTTTTATGATGCCTTTATGTGCTTTTTGGAGTGTCAAAATTTAGGCACCCTTCATTTGCATTATATGGATCTACAAAGCTGAAATATTCTTCTTGGGTTGGCAGGAGGGTGAGTAAATGATGAGAGACTTTTCATTTTCTGGGTGGACTATCCCTTTAAGTCTCTTGAACTTTGACAGTGCAACCTCTGAGCAGTTACATGTTCTTCTGGGATGTTCTTGGATGAACTCTTCAATATACTTAAACCAAATTTCCCAATTATTAAAGCAATTAGGATTTCTGCCTACACTTCCAAGAGTGTCTGAAAATTTTGGATGTGACAATAAAGCAGATTGTCAAACCAGCAGGATTATATCAAACTACCATCCCATTCCTAAATGAATATGGATATTCTTTGTAGTCAATATCTTAAACCTTTCAAGAATGGTTTATGTATTATATTCCAGGTGCAAACACATTTGAATGAAATAAACGTAATATGAAATTTCATGAAGCGAACAGAGGTCCCATCCACCATGCCTTGAGACAGTCTAATTGGAGTGTTAGCATACACTGTGGCCAACAAACTGTGTGAATATTGGCACATTTTTAATAAGTAGATGCTAGTACTGTATGTTTTCGGCAACTTCAGAGACAGTTTCTATGGTAACTGTGCTCTTTCGATCCGCACAGTAAGGGCATATCAGTTGATTTCTCAAAGATGGCTAATGAAAGTAATGCTGTTTAATCATATAACCTCTTAAAAAGACATTGGATGAATGATTTAAAACAATCCTCAGGTCTAAAATATGGACAGATGCTTGAGGTAAGTACAATGCCTCTGCCAGCCAAAACTTAAATTTATGATCCATTGTGGCAGAAATGCCTAGAGGCCCTTAAAATCTGTGGATGCATTAGACCTATCTTGGCAGCTGGTGCAATCTGTATTCAATAGAATTTAAAATACATTTTGCTTAATTATCTCCTGAACTTTTAACAACCATATGAGTCCTTAATGGGATTCCGGAAACAGGGATCAATGTTGCATATTAGCAATGCACATATTGGCCATAGAAGCTCTGCCCTTTTGGCTTTGTCATGCTCTGGTTCCATTTAGTGGGCATAACATGTGTTAACAGTGGCAGGCCTTTGTTTATTGCTTGACACATGCAACATCAAGAAGACTGCTAATGTCCGGTATAGAGAACTGTGCGGCCGATAGTTTACTTTCAGATCTTCTCCTTTGTAATGCTTCCTCTCTATTAAGTATCAAAACTATTGTGCAAAACCAAGGGGCAAATCATTGTAGGGTGCAGTTGGAAGTGTTTCCTCCATTTCAGTGTTCACATTATTCTTAACAAGAGACAAAGTAATAACCTGAAAAGTGAGCGAGACACATTCTAAAACTTTTCAACTTCACTCATGAATATTAATTATGGGACTTTCACCCAGTAGTCCTACATAGTCCGATGCTTTTGCTTGGTTTTAAAGTTGTTTTACATTTCCAGCAACAATGTCTTTCTTTGAAATGTGGTCAAGCTAAATTTTTGTTTAAAAATATGATGTTTAGTTCCCAAAAAGTATGAGGGAGGGGTGAACCTATACATTTCTAAAGTGTGTGTGCATTTCCTCTTAAGTTAAAATTATTGCTACACCCTTGTTGTTAAAGGTATATTTCACCCAATATTATAATTCTCTGAAAAATTATAATTACACAACCTCATGCCGTCTCAAACTCATATAACTTTCTTTGCTTTTCAGAACACAAACAAAGATATTTTGAAGGATGCATGAGGTTTTTTGTCCATGTAATATGAGTCACTTTCATGCTCAAAAAGGACATAAAGGGATCATAAAATTGTATCTATGCCTTCTTAAGCGATATGACCACTTTGGATTAGATACAGACCCAAATTTAAGTCCTTATTCACTATACATCTTGACATCCGTAGCCTCCTTGGAGCATTCATTAGAGAAACTTGTTCTTACTTCATTGTGCTTGACATGTGTGCAGAGTGCTGTACACAAACCAGATAAAGCGATGCTAGGTTTTTCACCATGATTTAATCACTCGATATAAATTACTTTTATGCTGCCTTTATGTCCTTTTTTAAGCTTGACATTTTTGTACCCCATTGACTAATGGAAAAAAAACATCTAATACATGTCTTCAAAATGTGTTCATTTGTGTTCTGCTGAAGAAAGAAAATCATACGAGTTTGAGATATTATGAGGGTGAGAGATGAATTATAGAGAGAATTATGAAAGAATTATAATTTTTAAGAAAACAGTACTATCCCTTTAACTCCTGAGGTGCCTTTTCCGAGGAAATAACACTTATGAGTTGTAAAAAGGATGAATTTATCTGTCATTTCAACAGTCCCACTGTGCCCAACCACAGGACCTAGATGTTCTCAATAGCAGGCAGTAAGCTACATTGAACAAGCACTTTCCCCTGTGGTGTTTTTCCAACTGACCGACATTCCTCGTTTTTTCGTCTACCACTGTCTTTGTATTTGAAGTTCAAATGTTGTTTAAATGTTAGGATGGCACTAAAAAATAACAAATACTTGTCTCAAAGGGATGGAAAATGTTTGATATCTGCTATTACTATAAATGTCACTGTTTCAAATGTGCACAGCTTATGTCACCGGTGATCTTTAATGAAAGGACTGATAACCTGCCCCATTCTTTTCTATGTGATCTTGTCAGACAAAAAGCATTCTTCTGTACACCTCACCATGAACATGATAGGTCTGTCAGAAATAAAAGAAGGTGCACTCTCTGTATGCGTTATGACTCTACACATGGCTAGATTGCCCAACAGATTAAATTGGGTGACTGATGGGGGGATGAAAAAGGAGGACAATTGAAAAAGTGGACTGTTAAAATTGTCATGTGGCATGAACTTGTTTCATTTACTGTTATGAACAAGCTACACAGTTTCATTTACTGTGATGAACAAGCTACACAGTCAGATTATACATGAGTTTTTCACAACAGAAAGTAAACAGTGACGTGGATGACACAAAGACAGACATTGTGTTTGCTTTTGCAGCTTTTTTCTCCTCTATTGCCATATGTAGAGCACCGCAAAATGAATAATAACACCTTTGTTTTCCATTTTATTTCCTCTGAGATATCCTCAGATTTTTGTCAGTTCTACAGAATATCCCAAACTCACATCTGCTAAAACTGTGTTTGGTGAGCAGACAAGGACATTAATCAGATCTGCAAGTATGAGACAGTTTTTACCAGGGGCTAGAAGCATTCTATGGCAGATGGTCGTTTGGCTGTTTCCATGTACCTGCACCTGTTTCTCACACTTTATTTCTGTACTTTCTTTCATGTCTCATTTCTAATAGCAGATCCTATTCTGTCCCACTAGGCAAAACGTCAAAGCTTGAATTGTTCCTGTAGCTGAACTGGTTGAAAATATTGGGCTTGTACTGCCAAAGTCATTGGTTTGATTCCCATGGAATGTATGGATTGATAAAATGTTTATCCTTTGGATCAGTTATGTTGCTTTGTATAAAAGAATCTGCCAAATGCATAAATTAAAGGATGTGACTAAACTTAAATCATAAAATGGGACATTAATAATGCTTTCTAAATTCTAATTCATCATCAAAACCATATTTATTGTTATCTTCATAATCATTACAATTTCAAACACACTTATTTTAACCCTATATTTCACTGATGAATTAATTATTTCATAATAAAAAATTAAGGAGTGTCTATTTCTACACCTGTGTAAAAAACATCTGCCACACAGTGCAGCTATTTGCACCCAAATAGTCTGGTGAAACCACAGGAATATATGACAAACTATACATTAGACATCGCTGCAGTGGCTTGGGTTGTAAAACGACGTGTGATTGTGTACTGTTGTTCTAGTGACTGTGGTTCGAATCCACATTTTGTCACACTCTTTTTCCCATCTGATTTCCTGTTTCCACTCTTAATATTTTCTTTAAGACTACTTAAAATAATAGATAAAAATTTATATAAATGTTGAATTAATTGGAGTAATTTTGTCACTGTGAAAGTTGGGGAGCGGAGAGGAGGGTTTTATCCAGAGGCTGGGTCTGTCGATTGCGATCGTTCCCATGGCTCGGAATCGCTTGTTTTTAGATTGCACAACTCTATTTCTAATATTGCAGTAGCCATGTTTTTTGGCAGAATCCATAGTTTTAATGCAATTAACCATGGTTTTAGTTCAGGAAAATGGTGGTAATGTAGTAAACATGGTTAATTTTGTGGTTGCTGTAAATTTACAAAACAAAAACAATGTGAAACCATGGTTACTGTAATAAAACTATGGTTATTTTTTCTAAGGTAAGGATAAGTGTCTGTATGAATCTAATTAAATACAATAAACACACTGCAGTGATGCCCATACTGTATGTTAGTATTTAAATATGGGTGCAAATAGTATCTGATGCTATTTGCAGCAGGGTTGGGGTGCAAATAATAACTGCCACTATTTGCATTGGGGTGTTAATAGTATAAACTATTACATCTGCCTAAATAGCATCTGCCTTATTACTATTATTATTCCCTAAGAAAAAATCAGTGTCTGACACAGTCAACATCTACATGGATGCCATAGAACCCAGCCTCTGAGCACTACATTCCTAACCAGAGGTTAAAACGGACAAGTGTAGTTGTTCAACATTCTCAGAGAGAAATTAAAGAAAGTAGAAATTAAAAAGTGTTGATCATAGTGAGAGAGGATCGGTGCCCTTGTGTGTCTCAGTGAGGGACCTGTTGAGGGCTTTCTCTTCCAGCTATAACCCTTATAAAGAATGATCTATGGAATTTACAAGAGCACAAGACTGGACTCAAGCTTTATGTTAGAATCTACCTTGAAATCATTTCACCAATATTTGGACTGCAGTGGATCTATCAATCATGTTGGAGTAGTCATCGCTAAGGGCTTTTGTTTCCCATGTGGGCTAATTACAGTAATTGGAATGTGGACAATTCATTAAATAGGAATTGTAACAATTTTACTATATGTGTGTCTGAATATGCACACTTCAGTTCTTACTTGACATGCAGAGTGATCAAGGTTAAAAACAAAGACAAATCTGTGATGTAACCTTGTATAAGATTTGCATATAATTTAGCCATTATTCTAATCAGAATGTTCACGTGTAACAATATTCAATGCTAAAATGTCTCAAATTGCCTGATTATATGATAATTAGAACTTTTAAAAACATGTGCTGTTAATGCCATTCGTGCACTTTCCAAGAGATACAATCGCAAAAACTGTGCAATCTTTGCTTTGCTACATTAAAATAAAACAGCACTCAAGGGCAACAGCTCTCAGGACATTAGCTTTCTAATTTCTGTGACTTACAGCCACTTATTTAATGCATTGTTGGCACCTCTGGATACTCACTGAAACCTCTAATTTCTACTTCTGAGCATTCGCTTTGGTTTTTAATTACTTATCAATTTCAATCCGTCCCAAGGCTTAGTACTTACCCTCCCTACACATCAATGCATTGCCGGAAAAATGTGTTGAGCTCCCAGAATAACAAAAGTGAAAGAGTATCTAAAAAACATAAGGCCTTTTGCTTGAACTTTCAAGTCACTGTATTCAAATCTCTATAACATCCAGGTATGGTAAAAACCTTTGTTTTGTTACAAGATGGATCCAGTCACCAACGTGTGCCACTTCAGTCCGACAGCCTCTCAAGGGTTTTCAGAACCCCTATTTCCCTACTTAATTTAATACCGTAGTACCAGGTAACTAGAATCTAAATAGAAATAGGGTCCTTCTAGTCTCATCTATGCTGTTTCTAATATGCAAGCATTAATTGAATGAGTTTAATCCCATCTATGTATAAGTGCTTATCTGTACCTCTCCTAAAAACTGCTACATGCAACATTATTCAATATTATAAATACTTAATTATTTTCAGATGCATGTATATATGTATTTGGACATTAAGTAAAGTCACTATACAAATGTTGTATGATTTGTGGCAGTGGTGACTTGCCTGAACTGAATAATTATTAATTATATTCCGAGACACCTGATATCTAACATGAATATACATTTGTGTACAGAATTCATGTGCACAATTATTAAATTCCAAAGCTTGTAATAAATTTGTACCAGAGCTGGAACAGGCACAGCGACTTGCATTCTAGAAAAAGTCAAATCTTCCATGCTTAATTCATACTCCTTTATGTTTATAAAGCCATGGTAGTCTGTGTGTATCTTATGAGGATGAGTAGACACATTAGGAAGCTAAATAATTAGTTAAGCCTTATGTGAGTGCTGCATGCATAAAATATGCTTTTATATATAAAGGAAGGCAATATGATATTAATTCGAGCGTTGCTTTGCTCCATTGTGATCTATTATGTCCAACACTGCGAATATAGACTCGTACCTTCTCTTTACCCTCATCTTGCCAGCTCCCTCTCTCTCTCTCTCTCTCTCTCTCTCTCTCTCTCTCTCTCTATCAATCTACACATATCTCTCTCCCTCGCTCTTTGTCAGTATCCGCGGCACGATTGCTCTCTCCTCCACAAAGACCCTGGCTCAGACATCTTGCATACAAAACAGCTGACTCAATCTTCAAGCTGCATAATCAAGATAAGAGAGAGAGAGAGAGAGAGAGAGAGAGAGAGAGAGAGAGAGAGAGAGAGAGAGAGAGAGAGAGAGAGAGAGAGAGAGAGAGAGATTTTCGTTCCGCTCTATTCGTTGCGCTGCGTCTTTTCAGCGCAAGAACGCGTGCGGAACGGTCCAATGTATTGTCAACGTCAGTTATGTTTGGGCACAGCTCTTGGGAAAATCTTCCTGGCGGAAATGTAGATTTGGCCTGTTTTCACCTACCGTTTGTATAAAGGGTGGTGATACTCTGTTAGTAAAAAATAAATAAATAAATAAAATTAAAAAAAACTGTTATAATCCAGTAACAACGATAACAAACGCACACTATTCGTTCCTATGTATGTTCGGACTCCGGAACTTCATTATTTTACCACAACACTTTTTGAGATACACAAAACAGCTAATAATTAACTTGTTGAATATCAAAATTATCGAGTTCCTTTTTTATCTTACAAGTTACATTTCTTTAATTCTAAATAATTGTGTTTTAGAACTTTTGGAATCTTTTACAGTTAGAAGTAGGCTACAAAATTCGAATGCTTCGATTTGGACTAAAACTGTTTGTCCTGTTAATTGTAATTGTATCTTTGAATAGGGGTGTGTGTGTGTGGGGGGGGGGGGGGGGGGGGGGGGGGTGTATAGGCGGTTTACTTACATGGCAATCTGTTTTAAAGTGTTCTTTTTATTCATCTCATGGTTTCAGTATAGCACTTCAGTTATAGGGTAATATATATTATAGAGCTCGTTAAAATGACGTATTCCAAGGTAGGATAGCTTGTCATGCGTTCAATCTTAGCTTTGATTCAAACTCAATTATTATGTCTCAGTTATGAATAATTTATTCTCTCGCTTCAGAGGCTTCAAATGATTTCTTAATTTAGCAATCCTAAAGTGCAGTTCTCAGAGAGACGTACTTAGTTGCCGCGCACTACAGTCAAAATGATCGAAACTAGTGAGGAATAAGTTTGATTTGATATTTGATACTTACAATAAGCAATAAAAACCACGCTTTTATTCTTAACTGTTCTGGAAATGGATGAACAAGCTACCACTCTCTCTAAAACTTTGGGAGCTCTGTTGATATAAACAGACACAATGCGTTATGATAAGCGTATTTGCCATGCACTGAAAGTACATACTGTATTCTCACGCAGCTCTCTGTGATTGATGACGGAAAAGGGGCTTTCAGCTGTCATTTGTATGGATGAAGGCGAACTCCAGCGGCAAACGAAACGGGTCGCTGTCCAGGGTCCTGAAACATTTGGCACGGTCTGGAGATGTTCGTGTTACAGCGAGATATTAAAGCCTTGTGACATCTTTAACTGAGACGATTTGGAGTAAAATAACACCCAAACTAGCTAAAACACAGATTAATACATTTGCCAAGTGCTGACTTGTTTGATGTATAATTTCAGCTAATTGCATTAACGCACAAATGCATAGTTTCAGTATATGCAAATGTATTCCATGCTCTTCGGCAGAAACGCGCTCACAGCGCCCACTTCCCAGTGTAGTTATGAATGAGCGTCAATATGCATTACGCTTAAATGCAAAAATACGCGAATCATGATCATTTCCAGCCCGTTTAGGTGCATCGTCAATTCTCAGCGCATTATGATCCGTTTATAAGTTAGACAAGTTCGGCAGAAGCACATCGAGTCATTTGTTGCAAATACGCGGATGTGCAAAAGACAAACGTAACTTGCATGACATTAAATTCTGTTACAGATTACGATTACAGTTGCGCTTTACGATGTTTCTTTCAATTTATCGTCCAACGAAATCAACGATCTATCTACAATATATCTGCAGATGCGACAAAGATGCATTCCAAAACATTTTTACTTACCTCTTTCGCACAGCGAAGCAAGAGCCTTGCAGTTTCTCCGTAACCAAAACCAGGGTCCCTATGTCACCATGAACCCCCTAGACATTTTCTAAGAGACTGTAGGTATCGGACGGGGGAAGACACAATTACAAGGTTCCTCTTGGCCTTGCAATACAAAGAGCTGCAGCTCGTCACTGCGTCAATCGCGATCCTCAAAGATCCATTAAAGAGCGAGCGGTTAATTCAAGGTAGAGCCTTTATGTATTCCGCACATACACAACACATGGCAGGAGTTCCGTTATGTCTCTGCAGAGAGGGTTTGTCTGTCACAACGCCAGCGACGGCACGTTATAACTATTTGCCCGTGATTTATTAGTCGAGTTACGGAGCGCAGTCAGAGCACCGCTCACAAGTCCAGTTAGGGCAAAGTTAAATCTCATAATAAGATTGTTGGTTACTGCGAGGCTATAAATGGTGTGGGTTCAACACTGAAGGCAAGAGGGCTGTGTGCCACGTGAGAGAACTCTTCAGTTCAAAATGCGAGATGTTAACACAGCACTGACTGTGTAAGCATCGTTTTTTATTTATGAGTTTGTAACTGTTATGGGGATAAAAGGCTTTTAAAGGAATATTCCGGGTTTGATACAAGTTAAGCTCAATCGACAGAACGTGTGGCATAATGTTGATTACCACAAACAAATATTTAGACTGGTCCCTCCTTTTCTTTAAAAAAACGCAAAAATCGAGATTACAGTGTGGCACTTTCAATGGGAGTGAATGGGGCCAATTTTTGGAGGGTTTCAAGGCAGAAATGTGAAGTTTTATTTTTTGATAAGCACTTACATTAATTCTACTGTTAAAGCTTGTGTATTACTTAAGATCTGAAGTGGTTTAAATCGTCGTTTACGTAGATTACAGGGTTTAAGGCGTTATGTCGTCATGGCAACGAAGTTGCAAAATTGCATATAGATTTACACACAAGAAATAATCGATAATCAACCAAAATCATGTTAACATGCATATTGTTCACGTCTTGGGGTTATGCTTTTGAAACAGTGACTATTATAACTTTACAAATTGGCCCCATTCACTTCCATTTTAAGAGCTTTTTTATTTAATATTTAAGGGAGAAGTCACAATTAATTTTTGTATTAATCAACATGCCACACATGCTGTCGATTGAGCTTAAGTTGCATTGAACCTGGAATGTCCCTTTAAACATTTCTAAACAATCATGGGTGAAACATACAAATAAAAAAATGGTAACCTAAAAATGTGCTTCATTTGGTGACATCTAAATTAACTAGTTTAACTATAAGTCAATAATATTTTTAACATCACAGTATCAACCTGACTACATTAGGTTACACCAACAAAAGTAATTTTAAGGGTTAGAGTGGTTAGAAATAGCTCTTTAAGGTAAATCTATCCACTGTTATCACTTGTTACAATGTTATTTTTATTTGCAAAATAAAACATAGGCAAAGCATCCAGTTTAGAGAGAGGGAACAACATTTATTTCATTACTTGCAATGTTATACCAGAGTAATGTGGAGAATTCCATTCTCAAAATAACATTTTACCATTTTCTGCTCGATAAAAGCAGGGAAAGAAACAGAAAAGAAAAAAAAGAAACAAGGCAGGCATCGTTTAATATTGACTTTCTGCACTGTTGGGAACAACAGATGTACACCACATCCCCTGAATGCACTCAGTCACAATTTAAGTTCATAAACTGTGATGTACTATTGACAGCCATTCTTCATACTTTGCAACCTTGACTCTCAGGAGGCTGCACTTGGACAAGTGGGGCAGGGGGCCAGGAGGGAACTGTAGGCTGCTGCTGCCTAAGTGTCTGGCACACAGGATGGATGCATTGTGTAGGCCGAGGTTCCCTAGCTCTATGCAGCACTCATAAAGAACCATGCAGGCGGCAGAAGCGGGCATCCATCTGTAGAGAGGTGCTGGTGATCTGGTGTATTACCCACAGGCCGACTGGGCTTGTGTGTGAGTGTGTGCCTCTGAGTGATTTGCAGCAGGAGGCCTGCAGAGGAGCACCAGTCCGCACAGTTGCAAGGCTGCGGCTGTCAGCGCTGACTGCTCATTAAAGTGGGTAGGCTGATGTAACATGGCGAGGTTAAATGTTTGCTATTGCGGTTTGCAGGTAGCAGGCAATCAAGCTGATTCAAATGGGGGTAAGTCAGAGGTGGGGGGTGCAATGGTGAAGTGATCCCTAAATGTAAATGTACTTATATATATATATATAAAAAAAAAAAAACATGTGCCAATTTAATGTTTTATGTTAGGAAGGTTAAAAGGCCTGTAATTTGTATTTGAGATAATGAATTTCAGCTAATGTATATTGTAATGGAGGGTTCTACTGCTAAATACCTTAGATCTGTGTTTCCCTTGCTAGTAAATGTAGGTTAATTTGATGATATTGAGTGTATTTAAGTAAAATTTCCAATGGGAAAGAGAGGTTTGACTGTGATTCCGTTCTCTGGTAGTGGTTCTCACTGATTTGGAAGTGTGTCAAAAATCTAACAACTAGTTAAATATGTATTCTCATTTGAAGTGTTACAAGGCTACATTTTATGCACAGTACTGAAAAAAGTGTTAACTTACGAATGTGCTTCATATTTTAATATCTAAATTAACTTGCTTCATTCAAGTCAAAAATATTATTTAACATCACTGAATTAACCTGAATGTGTTTGGTTACACCAACAAAGTTAACTTTAAGGGTTAGGTCAGGTAGAAATAGCTTCTATATGTAACAGTTGCAGGTTCCCACTTTTTACTGTGCACATTGGTTCAGAATTGCCCTGATTGGAAATCTGTTAGCCTTTTTGAAGCCACAAATGGCAAAACACGAAACTGACCTATTTAAAGTGATGCCAATCTGCAATAGGAGAAGATGCACTGAGACATTTCGCAAATTGCCCAATCACCTACAATCAGTCTACAGACCCTGAATATGGGTTTTTATTATATTTGCACTGAGCTGTCTAAACTGAGGCTAAATATTTTAAGTAGCTGTCAATATCATAGGGAGCGGGCTCTAATGTCCGTAAATGGGTTTTGGTGAGAGGAGAAGACAGACTGTGAGGTGAATTATTAGTTGTGATTTATTCAAATCCTCCATTTAGTTGCTAAGCCTTTTAGATTGCAAGGAGAAAGAGGAGGTTAGTTATAATTCTGAAGAAGAAATGTTTTGCGACAGTCAATATAATAGAGCATCTGCCACCCCGGAACACAGCAGATCCATTTTAACCTCTGGATTATGGCACACATGCCTGCAGCAAATCCTCCTATTGGTCAGACAATGTTTGAAAGATGAGATCCTATTAGGTCCAGGTTTGTTTGTTTTTTTTGGTTTGTATTTTTGTTTTTTTAAATGTCTGCTTTATGTGCTCTAGAAGCAATGGTAGGCCATCAAGTGGCTCAACATTTATCCTTTACAGCAGCTGTGGATGATTGCCGTTAGTGATATGTAGTATGCATTGATTACAGATTTCCATGCCATTTGGGTCTTCCTTGATGTTGTTTTTTTTTAAGTGTAATTGGTAATATTTCAAAACGCTCACTTTTGGAAAATGGGGCATTGAAATTGAAGGGGGGAAATGAAATGTTGAATTGTTATTATTCATTATTTTCTTCTCTGTTTTATTCTTAAATTGGATTATGCAAATCAATGGTTAGATGATTACAGTATTTAAGATTTGGGGGACTGAAATTTGTATTCCAGCAATAGCAAATTCAATGGAGTCCTTTCATAGTCTAAAATATCTGTGGCCCACAGACTAAGTGTGTTCATGTGAGTGTTTTTGTATGTCTGCTTCCATTTTACTCCATTAAGACATGGCAGCAGTGTCACTTTTCGCACTCTGAATACATTTGTGAAAAACGGTGCGTTGTCTTCAGTGGTGGACAGTAACAAAGTATTTTTACTTCATTGCTGTACTTAAGTAGACAACATTTTTTAATGATCTGTACTTTATCAGAGTATTTTTATTTTAGAGAATATTTACTTAACTAAATTCAAATGCATAATATATTACTTTTTACTCCACTACAGTTTTTTAAAAACATTTTGTTCCTCACTACTTTGAAATGCATACATTAATAAATAGCGTTAAATAAAGATAGACCAGTACCTCTTGTTCTCCCGAGACTGTAACCGTAACCTAGCAACAAATGCGGACTCGCGAGAGTTTCTGCTAAAGGAGGGTTACCACTCAGATTTACAGTAAATACACAATACTGAAAATAGCGTCAGTGCCATTTTTAAATGTCGTCTGTGCCTGCCAAGCAAAAACAGGATGTCGATATCGACTTTCAGGAACTCGCCGTCAAACATGACAAAAACATCAAGGTAAGTAATTTTTTAATATTAAAAAACTGCCACGAATGCACTTGCTTGCTAGCAGCTTGCCAATGCAAATTCGTTTGCAAGGTAATATAGTATAATAGTACTTGTGCAAAGTGCCGAGAACAGTTTATTTGGGCTATTTATTTTTATATGTCTAACAAAATCTATATTAATCAGTGTTTTAGGAATGATCAAATCATAAAATTAATAGCTAGGCTAAAGCAAGAAACCAGATTTGGCCAATTTCCTTGCAATCTATCGTGTCATCTGTGCAGTGTCTTTGGCCATTACAAGGGTTCGGTTAATTAAACGTTGGTCTAGCGGGGTATGTTGTCACAATGCATGAGATCCTGCAATTATACATAACAAAGAGTAAAACAATTATGAAGCACTCATGATTGATAAAATAGCAAAGAAGTACTAATTGGTAATTTACAAAGATAACAAACCATGATTTGGCCTAGAGATACTGTAATAAATAAATTGTATTCAATTTAAAACACAATCTGCACTGACCTAACATTTATGAAAAATACCTGAGAGCACAGGTTAACCTTTTAGTTAATGTCTTCATTACAGGTGACTCCTGCTTAAATGTATGCCAGTATGGTTTTACAGTATAAAATGAATAATCAAGTAATTCAAATAATCATACTGAACTATTGCATTCACATAAAGTTGCATTAGTTTAACCATACTTACTACTGTTGTATTGTTTTGTACTGTGCTGTCATTTTACAACTTACATTTGGAAAATGCATTGTATGTTTGCAAAAAAGTTTGAATTAATTGGTAGCTATGAAAGATCATTCAATTTCAGATCAGGCCTATATCAGAGACCATCTGGGAGAAGAAATCATGTCCCGTTCACCAGATGATACCTCCAGCACTTCTGATGAAGAAGACTTCTTTTCAAGTATGAAAACTCACATACAATCAGGAACATTTATTTCTTCTGCAGAACACAAATGGTGATTTTTAGGAGAATATCTCAGCTCTGAAGGTCCATACAGTGCAAGTGAATAGTGGCCAGAACTTTGAAGCTTCAAAAAGTACATATAGGTAGCACACAATATCAATAAACAAATATAAAATATTTCAGTTATTTTTTACTATAAATTCTCCTCCCTGCCCAAAAGGTGGTGATATGCAGGAAGCATGTGAATCGCCGAAAACAAAAGAAAAATAATGTGAAAGTGGAGATTTATGGTTAAAAATGACTTAAATATTGTTCTGTTTCTCATCCAAACCTTTCATATCATGGATTACTTTTATGCTGACTTTGTGTTTCTGGAGCTTCAAAGTTCTGGTCACCATTCACTTGCATTGTATGGACCTACAGAGATGAAATATTCTTCTAAAAATATTCATTTGTTTTCTGCTGAAAAGAAAAAGTCACATCTGGGATGGCATGAGTAAATTATGAGAATTTATCATTTTTGGGTGAATTATCCCTTTAATTGACCAGTACTTTTTATATTTGATACTTAAATACATTTGAAAGCAAATACTTTTGTACTTTTATTCAACTGGAATTTTAAAAGGAGTAATTTTACTTTTATTGGAGTAATATTTCATCAGAGTATCTGTAGTTTTACTCAACTACAGGATTAATGTACTTCGCCCACCACTGATTGTCTTTGATAAGTGTTTTGTCATCCACCTCCCTCTGGTTTTAAATGTCTCATGAATAATGCAACAGTATGACAGGCTGAATACTTGTTACAAGGGAATCTAAGTTGATGAATATGTAACGTTCCTTGTTAGTTTTAGTCATGTAGCATTCCTCGACATCAGCAGAATTGTGAGCTTACAGCAAGAACAATGTAACAGCAAAAAAGGGCTTCTACTAACAAGCCAATACAACATAGAGCAAGAGGAAACAATTGCATTAAGTTATCATGATTGCTGAAGTAAAACAAGAGCTAGCCTTGAATCTGAAAAGGTTCTTTTAAAAACTGCATTTCATTCTAACAAAATAAATGAAACCTTTCCAAAGTGGACTTTAGAGGGGTGTGATATGCTGCCATTTACATAAACATGTTGAGTTCACTGTCTGAGGTAAATGCAGTTCATTACGTAGGAGTTACATTTGCATAGAATGGAATATGCAGCGACACCGGACGAGGTAGGCACAGACTGTTCGTCCTTTGAGACAGTTAAGTACACATCTCTTTTGCAAAGTGGTGAAGCTTATACTTGCAGTCATATCTCGAAGTTTGGGAATTTCACCTTTTAATAAGAATAAATAATTATGTATACTGCATTATAAAGAAACTCGTACAGCAGTTTCAGAACTCTTCAGATTCCTCATGTAAATGAACTCCTTGGGTGTAGTTTACTAATATCATTCCCGAATTTTGTTTATACTTTTTTATTTATACTGTTACTGGAAAGCATTATTATATTAGTGTGTTCGTATGTTTTCGGATTACCTAAATTGAATTACATTGCTTTAAAAATCTTTTAAAATATCTAACACAGACTACAGCAGAAAACACAATAGAAGAAATAAGACAACTTTTTAGATATTTAATTTGGGAAAACCAAACTCATCATGCCCTCTTAACATGCCCTATATGACATTCAATGGTTTTACAGACAGAAAAGTATATAATTTGACCTTTGGATTATCATTACAGGAGAAAAAAGCAGTTTGTTGCAATTGTTTTAATTTGGCACTTATCCAAGTAGCACTTAAAATAGTTTTATAATATACTGTACTTTCAGAGCAACAGCTTCTAAGGATGCTTTTGAAAATCTAGCCGAGTGCTTGTTTGTTTACTAACTACCCCTCAAAAAATGTGTATGCATTTTAGAAGTAACTTGCAGCCTAATGTTATAAATTCATTATTGTAACACCAGTTACATCAGAATCAGACTCTGCAGTTGCTGGTTCAAAACAAATGATGCATCCAAGCCTACATTAGTAATTAAAAAAATGTCACTTCAGAAATAGTATCATGGCTTGTGCTGTTTCGAACAATTTATTGGATAAACAAGGATGTGTGTGTGTGTGTGTGTGTGTGTTTGTGTGTGTGAGTGAGTGAGAGAGAGAGAGAAAGAGAGAGAGAGAGAGAGATGGAGCGTGTGCAATCACTTGTTGCTACTCGCAAGCAGAGATGCTGTCAGCTTTCTGAAGATCAGCTTTATCAGTGGAAAAACAGCGTCCAAGCGGGGGTATTTCTCTCTATTACGCAGTAGCCGGTGCAGAAGATTCGATCACTATAGAAACTGCAGTGTTCTCCGACATTTTAAACAGCACCCATTGTGTAATGAATCAGTCTGTTGTGTTTCTCAGCTGTGATGAGCCGTAATACTGAAGATGTTTGTTTAAAACTATTTCCGAGCTTTAGTAGAGTAGTAGTAATACAAGCGATCACGAAGAGCTGTTTTATGTAAATGTGTAAATTTTATGTAAATGTATAAATGTATAAATATGTATACTGTATATTCATTAAGGTGCGGTAGCCTGTAAGCGATTTTAACAAACATACCAGAGACCGATGTGTTGGAGAAGATGGAAGGCTATTGGTCCCCCTGAGCTTTTTGCCATCCAACCCTGAGTGTTTCATGGGATCAGCACACAATACCGGTATGGGTTTCCCTGTGAACACAATGATTGGCAAGCAGAATGTCTTCTGATTGGTTAAACAAATTATCTTTTCCCCCGCTGTTTACCAAGCCTAGGGCTGTTACAGAGACAGTTTGATATTTCATAGCACCTCTTTCAGTGATATCTGACAGGAAAAAGAGCAATTTTCATTTCATTTAATAAAATAAATAAATAAATTAAATACATCACTTGCAGCACCTTTCATATAAATTTATAGCATTATTCTTTGTTTGATGTTAACCTGGCATAAATAAAATAAAAGTTATCACAGATGCGATGGGGTTTCAAATACAGACATCTTTATCTCTTCTGACTACCAATTCATTGCACTCTCTGTTTTTACTCTTTTGTAAAGTCTTGGAAACGTGATCTTTAGCTGTTGGAGCACTTGGAAATATTTTTTTCTTTGGTCTCCCATTCACCACTAAAGAAGTTTACCCTGATATACTTTACATTTGGACTACGATCCAAACCTGGAGATTTTTGACCATGCACACAATTGCATTTACCCTGGTTTCTATGTTAAACACAACCTAAAGTACATTTTAAGTATCTTGCTGGAAAGAGTCTATCCATTGCTTGGAACAATTCACTGTGGCAGGGCGGAGGGCGGGGCCGGGTCGTGATCCTACACACCCGGTCCCGTATTAGGCTAATCAAGCCTCTGAGAGGGATAAAGGCCGACTGCAGAGGATGGTGCGGGAGAGAGAGTTCATTTACGGACATTTTCGTCATGTGTTTTGTCTTTTGTTTCAGTTTATAATTAAAACTATTATTTATATCGTCAAGCCGGTTCTCGCCTCCTCCTAGCCTGATACGGGACCGGGTATGTAGGATCACGACCCGGCCCCGCCCTCCGCCCTGCCATATTCACTTTTAAACCTTTTTCCTGTAAAACAAGCTTTTCAGAGCTGAGGCTCAGACGAAAACCAAGGCAAAGGAAAGGTAATAAGGAAATGTGCACACACAGAGATTCTCAGAAAAATATACATGCACACTTGCATAAAACACACAACTTGCACTATAATCCTACATGACCTGCTCTTGGTCATACTGCTGGGATAAATACACCACCTACTCTAAAAGCTTCACAGAAGAGCTACATTTTTTTCCACCAGTGGTGGCATGCATCTTTTCCCCCCAGACTCCTGAATAGAGGACCCTTATTTGCACCAGTATGGAAGCAGAATGCAATAGCCTTACGCATGTATAGATTCAGTCTGCTCCAGCCATCCATAGCCCAGGCATGGGTTTTCTCCCCAAGGGCCACCCTACTCCACTGCTGTAAATAGTGCTTGACTCAGATTGATACACTTACAAGGAACAAGCGGACAAAGTTATTTGAACAGTGGACGCATGGCATGCATAATTAAAATCAGCTAAGTGCCTGTGCACTGGACTTGGGTCATTTTTGCCAACAAATTGTTCCGTCTCCATCTGCTAAAGAGTCAGTGGAGGAAAGAAATGTCTTGAAATTTCCTGTCTCCTGTTTTAGCTACAGCACTGTATGGTTAATTTTACACATGTTCACCTTTTTGTGACAACATCCTGCTTTATATAGTTCATGATGGCTCCTGCCATTAAACAGCCAAATATAAGCTTTTCATGAAAACAGCAATACAATTATGAAACCATAACACAATTCATGGAATACCAAATGTGAAAGGTAACATTAAAAAATATCAAACATTTGTGATGAGGAGGAGGGCAAGGAGAGGGATAAATGCAGCCGGATGTGGCAATTTGGGAGAGAGAGTGCCACACGCAGCTGCCGTGTGTGCATTTGTGTTTGTGTCATTTTGTTTAAATTAAATATTACTTTGACTGTTCAGCTGGTTCCCACCTCATCCTTTCCCATTTTAACATTTTTTTTTGGCCAACAGAAAATGTAATAAATAAACTTATACAACTTTGTGACAACTTTCCCCAACCTGATATTTCTTTAAAAAATATATGTATTTTCTTGTTCTAAGACAGTTTAACCTCCCTAAATGTATGACAGTATTTTTATTGAGTTCACTTGGATATCCAACTATTACAAAAATATGAAGATATTTAAGCAATATCACATGTGCAGAAGCACCGTAAATCAGCACAGTTGGTATCAATATTTTTGAGCAAATCCTTTAAGTGCATGAATCGTTCTTGTTTACTTCCGTTGTTTTGGTGGTTTTTACAAGACACTTATTGAATGACTCACTCATAACATAAATTGGTTGCCACCTACTGGAGTAAATATGCAATCTCCAGAAATGGTCACTGAACGATTCAGTGAATTAAATCAAAATGAATTATGAATCAAAATTCCCACTACTATTTGTAAAGCCAATGACCTTGTGAAGCAGAGTGATACAAATCTGCACTCTAGGAACACTGTTCGTCCACTCAGAGAGAGGAAATATTGTTTTATGTAATTTGGTTGAATTCACAAAAAATTTCATACATATAACATCCAACATTTAAAACTACTGCTAGAAAAGGGAAGCATTTGTGTAATTAGACTTTTGATATACGTAAAATCTTATAGTTACTGGGCTATAGCCACTGTGACAACTTCCCCGTTTTGCAACTAGCCTCGGTCTCCTCTCTAATGTACTTGCATCCTTGCTGTTTTACCCATTCCATTAGATATTCAGAGCCAGATCAAAGGAGGACTGTGGTTTGTTTCTTCTCCTGATTGTGTACGCTTTGTCACTTTTGTGTCCATTGATACCTGTGTGAATTATTTGATGACTGACTACTCAGCTCAATGGTTTATTAGGGTGTGATAGCATTTTCTGGGATCACTCTAACAGTCTGGTCAGCAGTCAGTGGTTTTATGCTCCACACATTGGTGAATTAGAAGGTTTTGAGAGGACAGGAACTCTGAAAGATGAGCTTGGATTCTGATTGGGGATATGTTAGGCTCAAATGCATTTGAATGCAATGGATGCATGGGAATTATGCATTCATTTGCCAGGCTGGCAGCAGGCCTGCTAAACCATGAGCACCTTTGATTCCCTGCCAGAGTGCTCATTTATGCAGTCAACAATCCTTTCACCTGTCTGCTTTGCATCTACCTGCATAAGAGAGAGGAGGATCCATCATGGTGCCTGTGGCAGGACATAAAGACACAATATTTCAATATTGCTGCTGTCCTGGGACATATTTATAAATCAGTATTAATAATGTCAACATTCAACAGGATTTGCCTCTTTATCACGGCCATATGTTTGATCTTAACAACCTGATTTCATTGTTCATTAAACATCCCCCGTGCTGCTGCACTGTTTAATTAGGCCTAAGGAATCAGGCTGGAATCAGCGGTGTGTGTGCATACATGTGCATGCTTGGGTGCCTGTGTGAATCCGCATAACAATTCAGGAGTGCAAATTTATGAAACATTGATGTTCACTTCCCTATAATTTATTTTATGTCATGATGGATACCTGTCTGTGAAGAGGTCAGGGACAAGCCAGTACTGCTTGTCTGCTAATGTTTTTTGGACATCCAAATGAAAAAAAAATCTATAATATGATCTCTTTAATATCTCAGTTGTTTGAGAGTAATTATGATAAATTAAGAGAAAATTAAGATTTGCTTGTAGTAGGTTTTACTGCTTATCTTGGTATTTATATATAAGGATTTCAATTTTGGTCTGTTTTTCACCCAAAGCAATCGTATCGCTTCAGAAAACATGGATTAAACCACACAAGTCATATAGATTACTTTTATTCTGCCATTTAGTCCTTTTTGGAGCTTCAAAGTTTTGAACCCCATTGGCTTACACTGTATGGACAATAACACCTCATAAATCCTTCAAAATATCTTTGTGTTTGCAGAGGAAAGAATGTCTACTGGTTTGAAATGGCATATCATTTTTGTGTGAATTATACTTTATTTTATAGCTCTATACTACTGTATTTTCTTAGGTCAACAATTGTCAGTACTTGATTAACCCTCTGGGGTCAACGGACACGTCAGCGTGCACTGCTGGATTTTTTCGTCATTACAGTGGAAACAACATAAAATACTCATTTTGGGGCATACAGATAAGTGTAAGATATCATTAGAGACTATAAAGGGTCTACTTTTATTTGTGTACACTCACAGTAACAACAAAACCTTGTGCTTTTGTAAAATAAACAAAATAAAAAGGGTGAGCTGTCAGCAGTCTCTGTGTTCACTAGCATATATCTGAAACGCGTCACAAAAATTACCTGAAACTCCGCAAATACTTATCACACAAACATGAAACATATGTCTAAAGAAAGCTTAAAATGTCTACTTTTAAATAAAACTATTCAAATTTAAAACAAATATTCTCCTGCAATGTAATCTGTATGAAACAAAGCGATGTACAGTTTCACCTTGCTCAACTAATTAGCTCTAATGTGATCATACCCACGGGCAGAGGGCTCTATTCATACGCTAATGTGCTGAGACGATCAATGCAAATGGTAAACGCCCCCAACTGTGTCTTAAAAACATCAAGCTCATTCACATTTCTGCGTGTTTGGAAGCTAGCAAGATACACAGGCAAGGAAACTCCTGGATAGTGATGAAGAGTTAACATTTTCCTCAGAAGAAGAGCGGAACTCCGATGAACGTTTGTATTTTGAAGAGTGACTTGATCCAGCCGAGGATACAATTTCGGACGAGTAAGTCATTTAGTTTTCATTAGTTGACATGCTATTTTATATGTTGTAAGGAACAGGGTTCAAACACAAAGGTGAGGCTCTTTAATCACGGGGTGTAGACAGACAGGGGTAGTGCAAATACGTGCTATACATAAACGTTTCTAAACTTAAACTAACAATTTGGTGTTGTCTCTCTGTTGCCAACACTGGACTGGCAGCTCTCTCTCTGGACTGGAGGCACTGGTGCTCTTTTATGCCGCTCTCCCCATACTCACTGAAATTAGAGACAGGTGTTAGACATAATTTAGCTCAGGTGCAAGCGCCCTTACCGCTTTCTCCCCTTCGGACGGGCGCTTGACCACGCCCCCGCTGCCACATACCCCCACCGCCCGACTCAGGCCGGGGCGTCATCCGGCCTGCCTACCACTCCCCCCCCATTTCTGGAAAGGAAGTCGGCGACAGCCATCTGCACCCCCGGTCTGTGGACCACCTCGAACTTAAAAGGCTGGAGAGCCAGATACCAACGGGTGATCCGGGCGTTAGTATCCTTCATGCGGTGGAGCCACTGCAGTGGGGCATGATCCGAGCAGAGAGTGAAGCCCCGCCCCAGCAGGTAGTATCGGAGTGTGAGGACCGCCCACTTGATGGCCAAACACTCCTTCTCTACAGTGCTGTACTTCGTTTCCCTTAAGGAGAGCTTCCGACTGATGTACAGCACCGGGCGCTCCTCCCCCTCCACCACCTGTGAGAGTACGGCCCCCAGCCCTCTGTCTGAAGCGTCCGTCTGTAATAAGAAAGGGAGAGAGAAGTTAAGTGAATACAAGAGCGGCCCTCCACAGAGTGTGGCTTTAACTCGTGTAAACGCCTGTTGGCACTGCTCCGACCACTGGACCGGATCTGGAGACCCCTTTTTAGTGAGGTCAGTCAGCGGGCTGGTGACATCCGAATAATTAGGCACAAATCTTCTATAATAGCCAGCCAGCCCCAGGAACTGCCTCACCCCCTTTTTGGTCTTAGGTCTAGGGCAAGTCGCAATCGCCGCGGTCTTATCAATTTGGGGACGCACCTGGCCATGACCCAAGTGGAACCCCAGATACCGCACCTCCACACGCCCAATCGCGCACTTCTTGGGGTTTGCTGTGAGCCCCGCCCGCCGCAGCGACTTCAAGACCGCCCTCAGATGTTGTATATGCCGCTGCCAATCATTACTATAGATAATGATGTCATCTAAATAGGCAGCGGCGTAAGCGGAGTGCGGGCGGAGGATACGGTCCATCAGACGCTGGAACGTGGCTGGGGCCCCGAACAAACCGAACGGAAGTGTCACAAATTGGTGTAATCCGAACGGCGTGGTGAAGGCTGTTTTCTCACGGGAAATTGGTGTCAAGGGGATCTGCCAATAACCCTTTGTCAAATCCAATGTCGAATAAAAGCGAGCGGTACCTAACCGATCGAGCAGTTCATCAACCCGGGGCATTGGGTACGCATCAAATTTAGACACCGCATTGACTTTTCTGTAGTCCACACAGAACCGCACAGACCCGTCACTCTTGGGAACGAGAACGACCGGGCTGGACCAATCGCTGTGGGACTCTTCTATTACCCCCATATCAAGCATGGCATCCAATTCGTCCCGAACAATTTTCTTTTTATGCTTGGGCAGGTGATAAGGGTGGCTACGAACGACCACCCCCGGCTCGGTCTCGATATGGTGCTCGATGACGTTTGTGCGACCCGGTAGGGGAGAAAACACGTCTGCAAACTCTTCTTGCAACCTGGCAACCTCTGAACGTTGGCACGGGGAGAGGTGGTCTCCACAAATGACCGGGGCATTGAGATCGGTTTTTGAATTTACCTCCGGTCCGAGCTCCGCCCTCTCTGGAACCACCGTAGCCAATGACACAGGGACCGCCTCCCTCCATAATTTAAGGAGGTTGAGGTGGTAAATTTGACACGCGTCCCCCCTATCGGTTCGTTTAACCTCATAATCGAGATCCCCCACTCGTCGTGTGACCTCAAAGGGCCCTTGCCACTTGGCGAGTAATTTGGAGCTCGATGTGGGGAGCAATACAAGAACTTTATCTCCCGGTGCAAACTCCCTTAGCTGTGTTCCCCTGTCATACAGTCGGCATTGACGTTCTTGGGCCCGGAGCAAATTCTCCTGTGTTAATTTCCCCAAAGTGTGGAGTTTTGCTCTGAGGTCAAGGACGTATTGAATTTCGTTTTTGCTATTCGAAGATCCCTCCTCCCAGCTTTCTCGTATAACATCTATGGGCGTCGCCCATACAGTAGCTCAAATGGAGAGAAGCCGGTTTAGGCTTGCGGGACCTCTCGCACTGCAAACAACAGGGGATCGAGCCATCTGTCCCAGTTTTTAGCATCCTCGTGTACGAACTTACGAATCATGTTCTTGAGCGTTCTGTTAAAACGTTCCACTAGGCCATCTGTCTGCGGATGGTACACGCTAGTGCGAATCGATTTAATGCCCAATAGATCGTAAAGTTCGCGAAGTGTGCGTGACATAAATGTTGTGCCTTGATCGGTGAGGATTTCTTTTGGAATCCCCACCCGGGAGATTATTTTGAAGAGCGCCCCAGCAACACTACGTGCTGAGATATTGCTTAGAGGCACTGCTTCCAGATATCGAGTTGCGTAATCCACTAGGACTAACACAAAGCGATGTCCGCGTGCGGTCCGCTCTAATGGCCCGACGAGGTCCATTCCAATTCTTTCGAAGGGAACCTCGATTAACGGAAGAGGGCGCAATGGCACTTTTGGGGTGGCCAGTGGGTTTACCAGCTGGCATTCACGGCACGCCGCGCACCATCTGCGGACATCGCCGGCAATGCCCGGCCAATAAAAACGGGCTATTAGACGGAGAAGTGTTTTCCTTTCTCCTAGGTGACCTGCCATGGGATTATAATGAGCCGCCTGGAATAACATTTCGCGGCGGCTCCGTGGAATCAATAATTGTGTAACGTTTTCTTTTGTTTGAGTGTCCTGCGTCACTCTGTATAACCGCTCATTTATAATCGCAAAATAGGGGTATGCGAGAGCGATGTCCGGCTGAAGACGCTGTCCATCAATCGTCTTTACCTGATCGAAGGCGTGCTTAAGGGTTTCATCCCGTGACTGCTCCAAAGGGAAATCTACGTCAGGGAATTCCCTACGAAGGGGAGGGGCAGAGGGCCTGCCCCTTCCCTCGTCATCCTGATTTGGAACAGTCGAGGATGGCCCCGGCTCCGCCTCCCCTGCCAAAGCATCGCACACCGCACATCTCCCTATTTTAGTGCAGGACCCATCCGTGCATATTCCCCCTAAAATATCTCTAAACACAGGCCAATCGGTCCCCAAGATTAGAGGATGGGTGAGGCGGGAGCTAACCGCTGCCTCCACTCTATGTTTTCTCCCTCTGAATTTAATTAGTAAGGTCACCATCGGATAGTTGTGAACATCCCCATGCACACACCTCACCCTTACCCGTTTAGCCGTGCTCAAAGCCCCGGGTTGAACCAAGCGTTGATGGATGGTGGTCTGATTACAACCGGTATCCAGCAAAGCTTGGTGTGTACCCCCCTGGATTCTTACCGGAATCCGGTACGCTCCAGCCCGATCGGGGGCAGCATGTGGGAGATCGGAGACCCGAACCACCGTCCCCACCTTCATCAACGTACACCGATCACGGAAGAGGCTCGGGTTCCCGGACCTCCGACAGGCTGGCCCACACGCTACACCCATACCTGCTTCAGCGGACGCCCTCACCTGAGGGGGAGAGCAGTTGTAGGTTGCGGGGGAAGGAGGTGATGTGGCAGATGACTGGGTTGATCTTAACCAGGCTCCTCGCCTGCGGGGGGCAGGAACGGGCCCTGGAGAGAGGACAGAAGGAGAGGGTTGAAGGGGATGGGAGAGAGCAGAAGAAAACACAGGGGGAGGGGGAAGAGAGGGAGAGAGAGAGAGAGAGGGCTCATCCGCCCTTGGAATCGCCGCCATGTGGTCCTCTGCAAGCTGGACGGCCGCCTCCAGCGACGCCGGGTGGTGGCTCTGGGCCCACTCCGCCGTTTTCCTGGGCAAGCGTTGGACGAACTGCTCCAGCACCACCTGATCGATGAGTCCCTCGACGTCGCGGTCCCCCATTAGCAGCCACCTACGGCAGGCATCACGGAGCCGCTGGGCAAAGGCGAACGGGCGGTCGGACTTTTCCAGTTTCATATCCCGGAAGAGTTGGCGGTTTTCTTCGGGGCTCCGACCAACCCGTTGCAAGATGGCTTTCCTCAAATCAGCGTAGGCCAGGAGGTTTGTTGCCGGCAGTTGTTGAGCCGCGAGTTGGGCTTCCCCGGACAGAAGAGGAACAAGGCGGGCTGCCCACTGACTCTGCAGCCAGCCCCAAACTTCAGCGGTTCGTTCAAACAGAACTAGAAATGCTTCAGCATCGTCAGCCGCCCCCATCTTCTGTAACGTGGGCGGGGGCAACATGGCACGGGTGTTCGGGGTCGCGGCTGTGGCGGCCTCCTGGCTGAGGAGGCTCCGGATGGCCTGTTGATCCTCTGCTTGGGCCCGTACGATCTCACGGAATCGCCGATCTTGCTCCTCTCTGAGCTCAAGCAGGGACTGTTGGTGGTTTTGATGTAGGGCAGCGAGGGACTGAAGGACTTCGGCCAGCTGGGAGGACTCTACGGGGCGACTTTTCTCCATGATTTGGATGTAGAAGTGTAAGGACTTTACAAGAAGAAGCACACGGGAACAGGGTTCAAACACAAAGGTGAGGCTCTTTAATCACGGGGTGTAGACAGACAGGGGTAGTGCAAATACGTGCTATACATAAACGTTTCTAAACTTAAACTAACAATTTGGTGTTGTCTCTCTGTTGCCAACACTGGACTGGCAGCTCTCTCTCTGGACTGGAGGCACTGGTGCTCTTTTATGCCGCTCTCCCCATACTCACTGAAATTAGAGACAGGTGTTAGACATAATTTAGCTCAGGTGCAAGCGCCCTTACCGCTTTCTCCCCTTCGGACGGGCGCTTGACCACGCCCCCGCTGCCACATATGTACATATTTTACTAGTGGGACCGTTTCCAGACTTGCCAGCCAGGATTCAGAGAATTGCAATTTGAAATATGTCCTAATAAGCAAGTTTTAGTTACATTTAAATGCTGTTTCGGCTAAAGCAGGTATTTTAATTGTATGCTGTATGATATAAATATGATATGTAATATGATATCAAAATAATAAGAATGTTTAGATTATATATTATCTAGTGTTTATGCTGCCTCATTATACCTAACATTATCAACAAAGCTTGTGCTTGCATGTATGTGTTCAGGTTCAATGAGTAAAATGCACTTTAAATATGCCCATATTAGAAAATCAGCATATTATAATGATTTCTGGAGGATCATGTGACACTGAGGACTGCAGTAATGATGCTGAAATTCAGCTTTGATCACAAATAGCATTTTACAATATATACAAATAGAAAACTGTTATTTTAAATTGTAAAAAGAGTTCACAATATCAATGTTTTTACTGTATTTTGGATCAAATAAATCCAGTCTTGGTGAGCAGAAGAGACTTCTTTTAAATGGTAGTTAGGTCTAAAATTAAATAAAGTCTTTATGTAAATAAAATGTATAGTCATATTACTTATTTTAACTTAAAACTTGATTTTGATCTTTAAGTCTTTCTGTCACATTCCTCATTGATTGGTATTGTAGGGGGGTGCTGTCCTTTTTTCCATTTGCACCACCATTTTGTGGTCCGTTCTGTATAACGTGGCGATTCATTTTGGCCCATTCGGCCCGTTTCGCGGCCGACACACCAAACCCCGATGGCCAGTCCTCCCCTGCACGGCCCCAAAGTGCGTCGGTCCACCATGAAAATGCCCAGTATTACCAGTCCAGCCTTGAATGTGACTTAGGCTATCATTCTGCCTAACATCTCCTTTTATGTTCCACATGAGAAAAAAGGTCATTGGGGTTTGGAAAAACAAGAGCGTGAGTAAATTATGACAGAATTTTTCATTTTTTGGTGAACTATACCCCTTTAAATGATCTGTGCCTATCTCGGTTTTATTCCATCTCTCCATCCTGTGTTTTTTCTCTTCTGTTGGCACTGGCTTAGGACACTCTTACCGGGTCACCCACTAGTCTGCAGCTGTCTGTGAACAGCCTGCCAGCATGTTTTCCTCCTGCTCGCTATCCCCCCACCCCCACTCTATTCTTCCTGGCCCTCCCCGGTGCTGAGGCGGATTCCAAAACCTTTGTGACACCATGCAGGCTCTGTTAGTGCAAACACAGACACATCCGCCTACACCTCGCCGTCAAAGTGATCCCCTGCTCACGATGCTGAGGGAAAAACAGATTGAAAAGTGAGTGTGTGGGGAGGGAGGAGCAAAAAGAGTAAAAAATACCTGACTCATTCCCACCTCTGCCTTTTTTTCCTTTCAATTAAATATGCCTTCCAGCTAGAGATGGAGCATATAATGGACTCCTTTGATGATACTAACTTGAATACTTTTCAAAGTCAAGCCATGGATGTTGGCCTCTTCATGTTTAGCCAATGGACTGGTGGAATGCTTTAGAAATGTTGTATAACTTTGCAGTTTGGTTTGATTTGAGTATGGGATTTTTCTTGGCTAACACCTAAACTGGGTCCAACATTCATGTCAAACTGGAAATGCGAGTGTAAAATTGCTTGGATTCAAATTTTTTAATGTGCATTAATATGATTATCAGAGGGGATGTCACCCTCAATGTCTATGGTGGTTACAGCCCTGCTAGGGTGTGCAAGTTTGTTTGTTTGTTTTGTGGCAACACATAATTGGAATACTCCTTGCATTGCTGTCAGCCAGCAAAACAAAAATATGAAAAACTAAATATCGATGCATCTTTGTGTTTTGTGAAAGGTTCGGTTTTAATGACAGACTAAGACTGGCTAATCTCAAATCTGATGCTGTTAGTGACACAATAGCTTGTGCTTTTTGACAATAATATGACACTAAAAGCTAAATAATTACACTGTAATAGAAACTATGTATTTGAATAAAAAAAAAATTATAAGTACAGTTTCATGCCAATAAGAAATATTTATGGTGGGTATATTTCCTCAAACCACAAGTCATCAGCAGGTTTGGCAAAAAGTACATTTTGGACCCTGCACCATACTGTATTTGGATATTTAAAGCATTTATAATTTCAAGCATTCCAATGAGCAATTAAATTTGAACAACTTTGCCAAATCCATCAAGGTTAAAATTATGTTTTAAGGTCATAAACCAGGCACCCACTAAGCAGACGACTAATGCTCTCAGTAAGGTGTGATCATCAGTTCCTCTTGACTACACCTACAAAGGCAATTGCCTGACCACTAGCACTATAATTATACTGTATGTTCCCCACCATGCACACCGCACTACCTCCATTTCCTCAGCACAGCCATTAAGCAAGCTGTACATACACCTACGCACACACTGACAAGCGTAAAGACACATCCCATACAATGCTCTTGAAACAAACTGAATAGAGCAATACTTTTGATTTGGACCATTAATTGTTTGAAAAATCTGCTACCGACTGCGGCAGAAATTGAATACAAATGTAACGTGTCCATTAACCTCAGTCTGTGAATTCACATGAGCCGATTAGCCTGACGTGCTAACCACGCTTCAGTAAAGCACTAATTGATTCACAAGGTCCTATTGGATGGTATGTTTAATAATAATTGTTTTCAGACATATGGAAAGGTGAAGCAGGCAAATAAACAAAGGTATTAGACTTCTAGAGAAATTAAAGTTTTTGAAAAAACAAAGGTTTTGTGGGAAATGTTTCTAGTATGTACTATAAAACATATAGCTGAACAAAACAACCAACAAGGTTAAAGGTGCTGTAAAGTGATTTTTTTCATGGAAAGGTATGCAAACAAATTTCGTACTCCCTGAATGATATTAATGAAATAAGAATCCTGAGATATCTCACCAGTCTCTGTTAACAGCAAACAAATATGTGTCCACGGGCCATGGTCTCTGATGCTTTCTGTCTGTCAATCATTTTGCACGTTCTCATAGAACTGTATTGTAGTTGCAGCAAATTATTAAGGCATATGCCATTTTTATGCCATGTTGCTCATAACAGTTGTCAGTTAAGGGTGCTGTTTTCTGCCGTTGTTTTTGACAACCGCTTTTGCTCAGTGTTGGTCTCAATAAAGCTCATTGGTATCTTTTGAGTTAGTTTTGGAAAGAGGGGTGTGGTTAAGTCAACAGCTCAGCTTGTGGAAATTCTAGAAGGACCAAAATTGCTTACAGCACCTTTAATGCCAGACATTCCAAATTGTAATTGCATCCAGAAGTCTAAATTAATTTACTGCAGCATAATCTTTTCAGAATGGCACGATTTTTAACCGCTGTAATGGCATGTATTTGAACAGAACGTGTTCATCTCGAGACGCATTTCTTAAAATTTTTACTCATTTCAGCTTGACAGAGCATTTTAAAACACATTGCTTATGGTGCAATATACTAATAAGAGAGCAAGACGTAATGGGTGACACATGTAGATGCAATGGATGTGTCTATGTGTACATAGACTATTAAAAATAAGAGCAGATGAAATATAAGATTACATCATCTTCCTTCAGGTTTCTGTGGATTTACAGGAACCACTTCCAATGCTGCATAACAGTGAATAAATTAAAACAGAAGTTCAAAATTGCATACTTTTCATCATTATGCAATATTAATATACTATATATAGAATATTAATAGTACAATAATATTCTTCAATAAGAATTTTTCACTATTTATCTTCACTATTTAATACAATAATAATAGCAGTATGAAACAGTATGATCCCAACCAGCACCTGAAATTTTGGCATAGGTTCAACCATGGATACTTTCCCCTGTGGTACGATTGAAAGTGTATTGCATCAGAAATTTAGGAGACCCCGTGTTGAAACCAGGAAGTAATCACGACTGCATAATCAGTGATGAGTGTGGAGGTTGCATTTTTCCCTCTAACATTACATTTTTACTCCACTGATAGTTAGGTTTAGGTTTGTTGTTTGGGATGGGAGATACAGTTTATAAAATATACATTCCTCTTCACTGTATTACTGCCTGTTCAGCTAAATACAACTTGCTTCATAACTCGCTTTAGGCACCCCTGAAAATGGAGCTCGTATGTGCCCATACGCCCAACGAAACAGCACTTTGGCCACTGAGAGCAGTTTTTTGCATTTCAGTAAGAACAAACAGATTTTAGCCAAAGAAAATTCGATCTACTGTTGCCGATTTCACTGTGAAATCAGTCTGCAATAGGACATCACACATTTATAATATTTTACATACAGTAGGGATCATTTTTGATAATTTTAAATACCAATTTAAATACCAGTTTTAAAAATTGCCATTACAAAACAATGGAAACTAAATCTGCCCTGACTGGTGTCCACCCAAGCAAAGATATGAGTCTCAGTTAAAACTGACTATTTTCGACTAGAGAAGACAGTGAGCTTTAAAGAATTTAATGACAGGTCATCACATATCAGATCTGGACTGTCAGATAACTGAGAGGATCAGGCAGCTCACAGTCATCTTCACCTCCCCCTCCTCCTGTCTATCTATCTGTCTCTGTCTTACTCAATACTTTATGAAAGACCTCTCCCTTGGCCAGAACCTTATCAGCTTGTAAGCTCACTTATGGACATGGTACTTGGCACGTTTTTCACAACCACACATGCAGAGTACCAGTGAATCTGTCCTTTTTGGAAATTCTAAGTCTTTCACAAGGGATTGACGTCTATGAGAGATGTGAAGTTGCATAAATGCTTCAGTTGTCACAGCCAAGTGCTCTCAAGGATACATGAGTTATTTCCAGACCAGTCTTGCACATCTTAATGCATTTACAGACATTATACATACATATATTTCATTTATTTTTTTATTTATATTTCATGAAGGGGACACATTGCAGGATTTTCTCACATTCTCGACCAAAACTGCTGTGCTATTCATGTGGCTCACAGCCATATCTCATGATGGCAAGGCATGGGGGTGAAAGGATAGTTCTAACCCCATGCTACTCTCTGATCATGTCTCTGAGAAGAGGGCACTTTAAGGTGTGAGGTGGCTTACGCTGTTTACAGATGAGCTTGGCTTCACATTTTCTCGCAGTATCTGCATCGCTTGACATTTCCACGTTTACCCACCTGGAATTTAAGCCATCTGTGGCATGAAATTATTTGTGGACATTGTGTTGAATAGGCAAGAAGTGACCTGTCAAGAAGGGGAAGATATTTCTTGATAAACCCATTGACGCATCATAAGATGAATTATTGAACAATCTTCCTTTAATGCATATAAAATTGCTATTGCTGGACAAACATCAATTCCTTAATATATGTTAGCCTGGTATGTTTTAAACTATTGTTTGCCCAAAAATGAAAAATTATTTAAACGATTTACTCAAAATTATTTAAACGACAAACTCATTCGTGAGTAAAAGGGGTAATTGATGGTGTGACACTAAAGAACATGTTGTCAAGGATGTACAACAAAACCTGATGATATATATATATATATATATATATATATATATATATATATATATATATATATATATATATATATATACTTAGTTTAACATCTGTTCATGTGCTTTAACCATCTTTTCCTTGGCTTTGTCACACAATCATATTACATATTTGCCTATACATAGTTTTCTTATGGTTTTTGGAGATGCATTAAATCTCAAGGAAGATAAATAATAACTTTATTTGCTTATTTTGTTCTTCCCCAGAAAATTCCACAGGGAACAGATTCAATATTCTTATGCTCCCTGTGTAGACATGTGTAACATAAGTCTTCCTATTAACCATTTTATTCATAATCAATGCTTAAAAATAATAATAATAATAATGTGGTGATTCTATGGTCAGTAACAGTTTCAGATGGTAATACTATGGTACTTTCATATACACCAAAGGCATCATATATATCATGGTATTTACAAAGTACTTAAAGGTACTTTAAAGATTACAATGATATTACCATTGTACTCATCCAAAAAACTACCAAGGTACAAAAAACTTTTCAAATAAACAAACTTTTTGCTGCCCTGGTTGTTTGCTAATACTTTAAGTCTGTTCCTGGGATTGTCACTTTTTTAGTAACATTAAATGAAACATACAGGTAGATATATAGTATACTTAATGTGATATGCTTCCAACTATCCTCCTCTATTGATTAACCAGTGATGTGAAGAGAAGCAGAGAGTGAAAAAAAAAATCAATAAATAAAAAAATACTACTCTGTGCTAATGTTATCATGCCATGTTGCAAACAGCAAATGACACAATTGTTTAGATTGGTCCAATGTAGGCCTACAGACAGTCAATATAAATTGCCTCAGTCTAATTGGAAGGCACATTCTTTTTTCACCTCACAAAAGTGTTTCACTGCATCTTGACCCAGAAAAAAGTGTTTGCTGTACTTAAAATATTACTTGGATAGAAATGCAATATTAACAACGTGGCTTTTAAAGAGCTAAGTGATTGGACTGCAGTGAAGTCTTTGTGAAAACTAAAGAGGTCAGCAGCAAAAACAAGGAGAAAAATGAAATCTCAGCAAAGTTGGTGGTTGACATTTCAATGATATACTGGTTATGTTCACTGTTAGAATAGATTAATTGTGGCATATTTCTACAAAATGATATACCGATCAAAATCAAAGTAGTTTTATGTCATTCTTCTCCTGTATGGTAGGAATAAATATAGTGTCTCACTTGTCAAGCAGATATGGGCAATGAATGCAAATATTTTATTTATTGCTCAAACTAACATCAAACGCAAGTATAATTTATACAGTATGTGGATAATGAGGTTGACTGTGTTGTGCAAAATGGGTAAGAACATGCAAAAAGTTCAGTATAGATGATATAATATGGGTCATGTTATGTATAATTTTATTTTATATAAAAAAAATGACAGATTTTGCTACCAAGAAGACTTCTGCTTCTGGTGTGCTTAAGACTTCCCCTTCTTGTGTGAGAATGCTATGTGCATTTGGCTGCCGCTTCACATTTGGACTATATGTTCTTGCGTGTTTGTTTCTGTTTGTTTTTCTTTTCATTTATTAGTCTGTACATAAAGTTAAATCCTGTTGGCTTCTGTATCTATAACACATTTTGTAATTGGATTCTATGCCTTACTTTCTTTCTGCTCACCAGAGAAAAACAACATTTACCTGCCGTTGGAGACTGGACAGCTCACGCTCCATTTCACGGGTATGTCGTGAGCCCTCTTTTTGTCAGTCATTCACTTCTCGGCAATGGTATTAAGTGAGTCTCCACTGTCTTAATCACCTGTGTCGACAGTTCCCCTTCTGTCACTCACTCGATGTTGTGTCGATGTAGTGACATTAGGGGTCTCTCTTGAGAGCCTCAGTTACCCCTTATCTTTGAGAAAAGGCCAATGAGAATTGGCGAACTGAATTTGCATGCCCCTCACCCGGACATACGAGTATAAAAGGAGGGAAGCGTGCATCTGTTCAGACAGATTTTTTTCTTCTGAGCCGAACGGTTGCGTTTCAGCAAGCAGTGTAAACCCACTGCTGTTCCACTTAACTCTATAGAGCATATGCTTTTGGAGATATGCCGCATTTTCTTTGGTTTTCTCTTCTTCTGCTCACCAGTGCAGATTACGCCCCTGGGGGCTTCGACAGCCCTTCTAAATGAGTATATACATCTGAAAGAGTATATTTCTCTAAAAGAGTACACACATTGACGTTGAACGTCTTTTTAAAGATGCATCTTTCTAAAGATGCCCTTCCGTCTTTGTGTCATTCCTGGATGCGGTCATTAACTTTCCACTTCTGATGGCCATGGGCGCTGCTTCACATGTCTGGGCACCAATCACACTGAGGCAGCATTTGTGGATGGTTCATGTTCTCACTGTGAGAACATGACTATGGCAACGATGCGGTCACAGCTTTCCTTCTTCCGGGGGAAAGCCACTTTAGCCGCTCCCCACGCCTTCTACCCACAGGTATAGGGCCGGCGCTGGAGGAAATTTCGGGAGATTAACGGGCACGGTTTTGCCTGGTAAATCCTCACAAGCCACCTGATCCCCAGCACGCTCGTCTGCCCCCGTCCGGTTCCAAGATGAGACCGTCTGAGCTGGATGAGAGTTTTGCCACTCCATCAGAGAGCATCTTGGCGGACTCCGGCGATGAGGATTCGACTGGGCTAGCGCCTTCGGGTGTTCTGGTGTCTGAGGCCAACGCTGAGCTGTCCGCTACTTGCCCGGGCCAAGTAGATGATTGGTTTCTGGTTTCGGAGCGTCGTCACAGCCACGTAGGTCACAGCACACTCACTCGGATAGGCGATGGCCACCTTCGTGGTCCAGGAAAGCCCACCTGTGGCTGAATCTGGTCGAGATGCGGGACTTCAACAAGGCTCGCTTTCTCAACGCCCCCATATCCTAGATTGACCTATTTGGTGACACTTTTGAAGACATTACCCAGCAGTTCTCGTGTTGAAGAAACAGACGGAGGCCATCCAACACATCTTGCCCTGCCGCAGCTCAAGATCCCGTACCCCGTCTGCTCGCCAAGGCATCCACCTGAGGCAGTGACACCCAAGGCAGCTCCACCCCAGCCTGGGCCCAGCTCTCAGCCCCAGTGTAGAGGTCCCCACAGGAGGAGGATGCCCCCTGTCTCACGAACCATCTCTGGGATCTGGAATGCTCCCAAGTACTCCTGAGATGGGCAACCCAGGGAGAGAGATGTCTACAATGGAGCTGGTGTCCAGACCACTCCATCCCCCAGTGGAGGGCCGGGTAGAGAATCTTTTGTTTCCTTTTCTTTGTTTGCCGCACCCCCAACGGGATGCAGTACCCACATTGTCACAAATAAAAGCAGTTTCCTCACTCCCTGGGTCACATAGCCGGTGCCTCACAGCGATCAGACACTGAGCACTTGCAGTCAGGCCCCCATGAATGCGGACCTTCTGACCTTCTACCAACGCACCACTTCCATATTATGGCTGGTAAGCCCATGTGACATATTTGCGACATTTAGCCTGCCCTGCTAGGCAGGATGTGGTCTCCGCGAGGTCTTTTCCCCCTGAAAGAATAGGATAGGAAAAGATTACCTTCCTTGATGCATGTTATAGCGTGAGATGGCCACAGCCGCATCTAACACTCTATGGAGAGAAAACATAGAGAGAGAAAAGGCAGTGGCTGGCATGGCCTGCTCCCATGCTAGTTACATCGCTTCCCCCACTCAGGGATGTGGGGAACTACATGACGTCTTTTGGGGCGTTGGGGAAGGTTATGTGCAGTCTGATGCACCTGCTATTTTTGTTTTTTTGACAGATCCTTAAATACTTGTGAAATGGATTGCTGTGAACTGTATGCCAATGATTGACTTATGATCAATAATATGGTAGTAAACAATACATTGTATTCTAAGGCCGTGTTTTGTATTGTCTTATCAATGATTAACTCTTCTGCCACAAGAATGTAATACATTTTAATTATCTAAATATGTTTATATATATATTTTTATATATATATATATATATATATATATATATATATATATATATATATATTAAAAATATAAAAATATATATAATTTTTTAAATATTTAAAGATAACTATGTATTGTTATTTTATCATTACATATTGAATTATTGTTATATGAGGGGCTTTCTCATCAAATATTTGTATATGCAATTAATCACGATTAATTAATCGGGACACCATGTAATTAATTCGATTAAACATTTTTATTTTTTTATCTAGTTTTATGTTTCAAGTATTCTAGTTTTGATTAATCATTATGGGGTTTTAACTGTAATGTCCATTTTTGTTAGCCAACGTGGACATACACGGTTTTCTTATTATGGGTTCCAATGGTGCATGGTCAGTTACAGACTCAAGTCTTACTGTTCTTGTTCCCAGAACTCAGCTGGTAGGTTATTGATTGCTAGAGAATTTATTTTGGGATATAATCTGAGCTTTCATTTACTATTTTCCATCAAAATCAGTTATATGACTTGGGTTTTCACTTCAGCTGAACAGTTGAGGTAAATTAGTTGACGTTCTTCAAAACATAAGGGGAGTGGGACAAAAACAGATTCGAACTGATGTCATTAAGACAACAGTACACATTCACACACCATCTTTACACCACACCCTACTGCAGCAACATCTATTGCCTAGTTTGTCATATATTTGTGTGGTTCCACCAGACTATTGGGGTGCAAATAGCTGCGCTGTGTGGCAGATGCTATTTACACTGGGGTGAAAATAGGCACTCCAAACATTCAAACAGTAGAAAGAGGTCATTTGGCACATTCTGTCGATGGTAAAAAGTCAAAATTGTCAAAAGTGGAGATACGTGTTTTTCATCGGACAGCAATGATATGTAACTAACAAAATAGCTACATAATATAATATGTATTTTCATACATTTTAGATGCTCAAATCCTTAACTCTGGATTGAACTGGAAGGAGGTTAAACTCAACTAGTGTGGTTTTCTGAACAATAAACTTTATTTTCTGGATGCAATGTTAATTTTTTTTTTTTAGGTCGAAAATGCATACAAAGAATGACCCAGTTGATGTTTTACCTTCCAAACATGGTTAGATGTGTCTGTAGCTGGATTGTTTGAGTGAAGTAGTTTTAAGACAACCGTTCAAATATCCACTGACTGTATTTCAGGACATGAGGCATTGTTTCTGGCTCAAAAGCAAAGCAAAAATATGTCACGTGTGCTGTTACTCTTCAGAACTCGTATTTTCATGTTTTTTTTTCACCCTGGAGAATTTTACTTAAATGGCAACACAAAGAGTCACTTAGTGACTCAGCTTGTCAATCAAAATCATTGAACAAAAAACTTAATTGCTAAGGGTCCATATACAGTGCAGTATTTTCCTTTGAACTCATGTGATACCTTCATCAATGTAGATTGTATGCAATAGGAAAGCACTGTCACAGAATCTCTAGGGTATATTAATGTTCTAATTATGCATGTCTATGAAAATGTGTCATACTAAAATTGAATGCATGACTAAAGTCATAATGCATATGCATAATGATATTTATTTCTTGCTCAATGACATGCTTATATAGGCAATTTTCAAATTAAAAAATGTGGCCTCTACTGTATACAAATGTGAAACATAGGCTTAATTATTGGATAATAACATTAATGTTTCATTGGACAAAGCAATAATGTGGAACGTTGGGATCAGAAAATAAAAATCATTCACTTTCCCCATAAAAAACAACAGTAACGTATGCCTTTCATGATAGACTTACCATGAGTTCCGAGCTTGCACAGTACATGCAAATGTTGAAGCCATAATCAAAGTTATTTAAACTTTTTTTTTTTTTTAAATAATCATGTTTTTTGCCTAACTCCACCATGAAGCATTTTGATTGAAGCAATTCCTTCACTCTCAGACAATTAAAATATTTGTATATAATTGAATATATTGCAATAACCTTAAAATATATTGCTAATCAAAAACATAATCTTGTACCCATGTATTTTGTTACATTTTCAAATACTCTTTTTGTTTACAATCAAAGTTTACAAAATTGTGATTCATCTCAGTGCTGGTTGAATTCCTTTTTGGAAATACCTATGGAGAAAATGAAACCAAGGCCACTGAAGAAGTGGGCGTTTACAGTGAAACTCTACTGAGTAGTCACAAAACCAAGCTTTTTATACAGCAAAGTTAGGAGATCATCTGGAGTAATCATAAGCATTTGGCAGAACTTTCCAATTACTCTAAACAATATACTGTAGACTGCATAGTATTAACTTAATGACCCTGTTCATTCTTATTGATTTTTCCCTTGGATGGGATTCAAAAGACCAGACTTTCCTGAGTTCAAAGCCATGCTGTGCGAGGAAAATCCTGAAAGGTGTAAATATAGTTTGATCTAATGCCCAATAAACTGTACAATTCAGTTAATTTTTACCAGGTGTTGAGAAAAAAAAAAGAGTGTTTTGTGGTTACTTTTCAAGTCATCTAAATGGTCATCTCACTCCATAGACCTTTATTACTTTAAACATCTTAGCATTCAGCTGACGCAAGTGCTCCAATAGTTAAAAGCAGACCTTGAATGGAAGATGACAAAAGGGTGTCTGTCATCTTCAATGAATAAAATGCAAAGGCATGTGGCTTTGAGGAGAAGTACTTTTCATGTGGATGAGTCAGCAGTTGGAGTCAGTTAAAGAACCCATGAAATCAAAATTGGAGTTTGGTGGTTTTTAGGCCACATCTGTTAGCTTTGAGCCCATCAAAATGCTACTGTACTCCTAAAAGTTATCAAAACGGTGTTTTAGCAGATACACATTTAAAATATTCCTTCTCTATGAAAACAGACCAAAAACATTGATGACTCTGATCTTGCACTCAATGGTGTATTAATTTTTTTTTTGTCTGATAACATTTTCTTTAGAATCTGCCTAATACCACCTACTTCTGATTGGCAATAGCGAGCAAATCATTGTAAGCGGTTTTGACAAACTTGGCTATTGACCGTTTAATAAAAGGAAAGAAAACGTCTAGGTTATGTATGTAACCTCCATCAGGGAACGAGACATTGTGTCGAAGAAATGACACTAGGGGTCTCTCTTGAGCGCCGAATATGCCGCTGATCTATGAAAAAAAGGCCAATGAGAAGTTGGCAGACAGTAAGACACTATTTGCTTACCCCGCCGACATATGGGTATAAAAGCGGGGAAATACATTCAGGCTTTTTCTGAGGAGCCGGAAATGGTCCGGCCACAACAGTAGCTTGGCTCAGCGACGTGGCCGGGAGGACACAATGTCTCATTCTCTCCATCAGGGAATGGAGGTTACATATACGTAACCTAGACGTTCCCCGTCTGTCGCTCACTTCGATGTTGTGTCAAAGAAGCGACATTAGGGGTCCAATTTAAATCACGCCATGTGCTGAGCCGTGTACATGTACTGCTGACACAGGAGCGGGCAGGTATTGTACGTGCAAAGGCGACCAGCTGTGTCAGGCTGCGCGTACCCTTCCCCAAATCCAGAACAAGGTGACGCTTGCCAACCTGGGAATGGGCCAAGCCTGGCTGGGTCTCTTTTCTCTCTATGTTTCTCCGCATAGAGCAAGAATGGCCGGGGCCCTTACACGCATCGAGGGAAGGGGATCTTAACCAGTTTCCTATTCTTTCAGGGGGAAAAAACCCTGCGGAGACCACACCTGCTTGAAAGGGGAGGTAAAGGTGGCGATTACATCACATGGGTTTTTAGACAACATGTGGAACGTGGCACAGTGGTAGATCCAGCCTCAAGGAGGGGGAGTTGCTACAACATAGCGACCGAAGGGCAGCTGGGACTGCTTAAGGGAGACGCGGGTCCACTTCGTAAGGGGACCGTGCATCGGAAAATACACACAGGGGGAGTCCATGTAGGAGTCCTGACCTGTGGAGCACCTATTCCAGTACAGGGTAGATTGAGTACCCGCAGTGGATTGGGTCGGCGAGTTCCTCCGCTGAACTGCGGACCCAAAGGGCTAGGGAGGAATCATCCAGGGATCCGGATGGGTGGGATCTCCTGGGAGAGAAAGCGCACAGTTTTACCTCGGCCAAGGGATAGGGCACCAGGTGCAAGCGATCCACCCGGCCATTCCGTCAGCATGTTACCAAGTTCTACCAGCTCGGATATATATCCCGATATTGACTCAACCCTGAGATTTTAAAATCTCGCAAAGGTAAAGGTGTTGCCTAACCCACTGCTCTACATATGTCTGCTAGGGAGGCGGGTGGTCCAAGGGGGCATACTCGGCGGAGCTGCACCCGCTGCCATCCCCAGATCGCCTCCAGCGCCATCCGCATCGTCCTCAATCCCGTGAGGAGCAATGCGGGGGTCGGCTGGAGTGGCGTACTTTCTGTTGAAAGCGAGCCGCGACCGCTACATTGCCATGGTCATGCCCTAGCAGTGAGAGCGTGAACCATCCACAAACGCTGCCTCGGTGTGATCGCTGCCCAGACACACGAGACAACGCCTGTGGCCATCTGATGCGGAGAGCACTCTACCGCATCCAGGAACTACACAGGGGCGGAATGGCATCTTTATAAAGACGTGTCCTGAAAAGGACGTTCAATGCCACTGTGTAAAAGCTCTTTTAGAGGACAATTACTCTTTTATAGAGAAATTCACACTTAAACTCTTAATCTTTCTGCGCTGTCGAAGCACCCAGGGGCAAGCTGCACTGCCATGCAGAGAAGGAGAACAGCTGCTGAAGTGTGCCGTAGATCCAACAGCAGGCAGAGCATCAGAGGAACGGAAGCAGGAACAGGTGTGTGACTTCGTGCATACACGACCATCGGCTCTGAAGAAAATTTCTGAATGAACTCGACATATTTCCACGCTTTTATACCCGTATGTCCAGTGGCGGGGTATGCAAATACTGTCTGCCAACTTCTCATTGGCCTTTTTTCATAGATCAGAGGCATATTCGATAGAGACCCCTAGTGTTGCTTCTTCGACACCACGTCGAAGTGAGCGACAGACAGGGAACTGTGCTCCTCAAGCAAAGCATCATATTAAACTTTTCCTTTCCTGATTAGATTTGATCTAGGTGGCGAAGGGTCTGTTTGCAAAGTTCTGTGACATTTACAGGAGAACAACTGATGAGGTGTCTCGGATGAAAGCTACAAGTCAATTGATGAGCTAAATAGGCAGATATTTTGTGAGCTATATAATTAATTAATTGTAGTGTAGGATCATCTAGAGTTTACAATGATTGCATTTATATACATTTATATTTTAACCTCAGTGAAGTTGGCACCCCATGTATTTAGATCATCACAAATAATATATTATTTGTGTGTGCTGATTTGTGACGCAATACATACATTTGTTCTGGTTTGGTGTTCGAAATATTAAAACCGGTGCCATTCGTTTGTGCTAGATCTGTGCTGGTTTGTACCAAACATTTTTATTTATTTATTTGTTAATATATTTTCCTGAATTCCTTAGAAATAAGAACTTGGATAATGGAGCAGTGATGTCACTTTCCACCCCTTGTTCAGACTGATCTTGGAACTTCATAATGCGACTGGCAAAAGCCACACAGCTGACGGTGCATGGACCCAGGCAAGAGCAGCTGCAGATGGAGAGGAGAAGGCAGTGCCAAGTGTGGAGAAACTGCAAGAAAAACAAAACTAAGGACACTTGTGACAAATGTCAAAAGGTAGTGTGTGTGTGTGTGTGTGCTGCACGTGGAAGGTAGAGAGTACCTGTGTTGACTGTGTAATCGATCCACAAGCATCAGTGAATGATGTGTGGTGTTTGCCACCAAAACAACCAGATGCCTTGTTCAAGTGAGCCCACTTTTCATAATGATTTTACAGCATAATATTTTCATTATAGTTTTACAGCATGATATTTTTGCTCAGTGTAAAACAAATATTGCTTTCTAAATCAGTTTGTTTTCCCACAGTTTAGTGAATGTTCATATTCTTTATTAATCGTTTTGGCTATTTTGGGTTAGGCCTATATTTGTTTCATACATGTCTTTTTATAAGCTATTGTATCTTAAGATTTGTTTTTATTTTACAAAGAAACTAATGGAATATAAATAATCACATCTCTATTAATAAATAATTCTATCTCTAATTAGCTACAATAGCAGGTTCTGTGGTTGTCGATGAACTAATAAATTTTCACATTCATTAGAATTTAAATTTCTTGTCCTGGTGTTTATTATTAATATAACAGATGCATTTATTCATGGATTTTGATTCCAGTGGTGGCTGCATAGGATTGTTTCCGATTCCGTGTTCAAATATTTCCAATAACTCCAGAGCATTGTAAAGTCCAAAAGTCAACATGTTTTGAAAAAAGATAGATGTAATATTTTCCAAAATTCACAACATGTTTTTATCTAATGAAATATTCTGCCTCAATCCATGTTTGTTGGCGTTTACACTTTCAAAAACATTTTCACTATGGTGAAAAAAACTTCCTGGACACAAAGCGAGGCACGCATTTTCCGGGGCAGTCTAGCAGCTTATATATATATATATATATATATATATATTTGTATAGTCTAGCACTATTATATATTACAAAAAAGATTGTATTATGTAGGCCTATCTGCATTCGCTTGGCGCTCCGTGCTCCATTTAATCCATATTATTCTATTTTATTAAAATTGAGGATTTTGATTTTTTTTTAGGGTGATGACGTCATAAAATATGATGACAGACATTAGAATCTTCATTCTAAAACCTCAATAGAAGCTCCGAATGTAAATATGACATGAAAAAAATGACATTTGGTACAGTCTAGTATGAACGGTCAGAATGACCACTATGGCCATTCTAGTAGTTATAGAATTCTGGTAGTTCTAGTGTTAATCCATATCTTCTGAAGAAATCCAATCAGATTTGGGTGAAAAAATACCAAACTTAATTCCTTCTTCATTAGAATTTTGACAGCAGTTTCCTTGTCGATCATGATTTTAAGCTCAATTATACTTCCTATAGTGCTCTGCGTATGTTTCAAACACTAGGAACTGTAATTGAGCTTGAAATCACTATTGTGCCTAGAGACCGCAATGGCAAGATGTACAGTAAAAAAGGAGTTACGTTTTGTTCTGTTCTCACTCAAAATTGACTGGATAGCTTCAGAACACATTGAATAAACTACTGGAATCATATGGATTACTTTTATGATGCTTTTTTTTTTGTGATATTTGGAGCTTCAAAGTTCTGGCCACCATTCATTTGCATTGTGAGGACCTACAGAGCACAAATATTGCAATAAAAGTCTTCATTTGTGTTCAGCAAAAGTAAGTCATGCACATCTGGGATGACATGAGGGTGAGTTAATGATGAGAGAATTTTCATTTTTGGATGTACTATCCCTTTAAGCAGCTTTCTTTTATCAGAGTAAGGTCATAAACAGTTTAAGCATACACCCGTTGTCACGATTCTTTGCCCATGACTCAAGCATGATATTGCGTTGCATGTAAACACCTTTACTGGCATTCTTTGTTGTTCATTCCTTGGCATGATAGTGTTGTGCACATGCCCGTTTACATCTTGATATCAAAAGCAGAGAATAATTCAATAAAGTCTCATGTTTTGTAATAAGCTGATTTTTGGTAGTTATCAATGTATTGGTGTACATGTAAACGGCATGCTCAAAAAGTGTCTGCACTCAAAGTGAGTACTGCTCGAAAACAAATGCGTATGATGTTTGTTTAAATGGGTTCAAAGCTAAATGTGAAATGCTAGCTGCAAGCTTTTTCCCAAATGTTAATCACCTAATTAAGTACTGAGCCAACAGCATGTCAAAGCACTGGTTGTTGTTTAGAACTCTGTTATATACCTATTTCGCTTGAAAAGTTTAATGAATGATTACTTATTGTCCAAGCTAAAGAATTCATATAACCTATGGGCTGCCATTGAATTAGTGGAACTGTAGACAAGCACTAATTAAATGTGTATCAGTTGGACCCAATGTCACTTGGCGAACTGATCCGACCTTTAGAAGAGCACTTCAGATTTGCATCCCGCTCTGAGATGCGTACATTTTAATTGATAGGAACAAACTTGACTGCTGGGGATGGCTGTATAATGTCATGCGGCAAAGGCATTCTTCTCACCCTTTGGCATGATTGTATCTCTAATTTCTCTGTGTATAATCTGCACTGTAATGTGCCGACGCGCTGTGACAGATCAACTCCTGTGTGCTGTTGGGGAAGTGCTCTTCCTCTCTGGCCTTCAACAAACATTTGCATTATCAGACAATGCAAATGATTAACATAAAACTGCAAACAAAGTAAGAACTTGTGTTTAGTTCAAAACAAATAATGGATTGAATCTCAAACACCTTGGGCTTAATGTACAAAGCTTTGCGTAGGTTTCATCTTAAAACTATGTGTATGTACAGATGTCAGATTTTGAGTATGCGCAGTAGTTTTATGCCAGATCCTACACATATTGAAAATATCCCAGTCAGCGGAAGATTGTGCGTATATGCACAAGCTTTACATCATTTTGTGAGTGGATACTTTATATATTATATATATTTATATATAATATATATATATATATATATATATATATATATATATATATATTATTATGCTTAGGTTAATGTGAATAAAAAAAAATTCTCAGGGTTTATTTGCTATATACTGTAATTGTAAGTTGGTGTCACAGTCTGTCTCCATGTTTCCCAAGACTCTTATTTTGAAATGTTTTCCTAGACTACATTTCCCATTATGCACTCTTCACTGCCATCTGTTTTGTCAACCTGATTGTTCTCACCTGTTTTCTATTCCCTCATTAGTTTTTGTATGTATAAATACCCTGCAGTTTAGTTCCTTTGTCAGTTCTTGTTTGTTGTTTTGAGTTCCCATTTGTTGTTTGACTGTCATAATTTTTTTTATAAAAGCCTTGCACATAGATCCTACGTTTCCGGTCTCATCTCAGCAACTATTTGTTACAGAAGAACTGACCTAACATAGATCTAATGGCTGTCCGTATCCTCCTCAAGCAAGGGGACCGTCCAGTTGAGGATCACACCTCTGAGTTCTTAGAACTAACGAATTTAGTGCACTGTCCAGACCGCACTCTGGTGGTTTTCTTCCGGACCGGTCTGAATGGTGCACTGAAGGAACTGATGCCTCTGGCTGATCCTCGCTGAATGCTCTGTGAATATGTTGAGAAGGCTCTAGAACTTTGGTGTTCCCCTTTCATTTTGGCTTATGGGGGGAACTATGGGCTTTACTATATACTTTTTTTTTTTACTATATAAAAAAGAGCGCGAACAGACAGCATTTCTGCGAGTGCACAGCGAGGTGCGCGGGCGTGCGCATTTAACACAGCGAGCGCTCCACAACCGGAGTTGGTGCCCTACGTAGGCTGCTTACTCTGCATTTAGAGAGCGATGGTACTGCTGTATAGAACTAACAATTTAAATACTTACGACACTGTAAACGTCTAGGTTACTGTTGTAACCCCCATTCCCTGATGGAGGGAACAAGACATTGTGTCGAGTGAATCGGCTCTAAGGGACGTACTTGAAGGCCTCTGTTATCTCTGAACTTGAGAAAAGGCCAATGAGAAAATGAGAATTGTCTCATTCCCTCCATCAGGCAACAGAGGTTACAACAGTAACCTAGATGTTACCCGTCTGTTGCTCACTTCGACATTGATCAAGTGAAACGGCACTAGGGGTCCCTATTCAGTCACGCTATGTACTGAACCATGTACCTGCGCTGCTGATGCAGGTGCGGGCAGGCAGTTGCATGCCAAAGCAACAGGCTGCGTCAGACTGCTCGTACCCTTCCCCAATGCCCCATAAAATTGTCATGAACTTTTCAGGTTCCTGGCATCCAGAAGGGGGGAACAAAGCGACATGCCAAGCACGGGAGCAGGCTGTGCCAGCCACACCTTTTCTCTCTCTATGTTTCACACATAGAGCATAAAGCGGCTGGGGCCATCTTAACACTATCACACGCATCGAGGAAGGCGCTATTTTCCAACTCCTATTCTTTTGGGGGGAAAGACCCCGTGGAGACTACCACCTGCCCAGGCTGGGGGGAGGTAAAGAGTGGTGAAATATGTCACATGGGTTTTCAGGCAACATGTGGAAATGGCGTGGTGGTAGATCCTACCTGCTGAGAGGGAGGAGTTGCTACAAACACAGCGACCAGGGGGCAGCAGAGACTGGGTCTGGTTGTGATAGGCCAAAGCGATTGGCATTTTTCCCACCAACCCAGTGGGAAAGCCTCTGTGTGGAGATGGCATTCCCTTTCCGCTGTCCACCAAAGCAGACAAAGAGCTGCTCAGAACATCTAAAGCTCTGCATGCGATCCACATAGATACGCAAACTACGCACCGGACACAAATGAAAAGGCTGGGTCGGCTGGTCCCTGAAGGGGGTCATAGGAACCTTGAGCATGTAGCCCGGTCACGGTCTTATGACGACATGGGTGTCTGCCAGACTGAAATCCAGGCAAGTGTCGCTTACAGAAAACACTTTTATGTCCCCAAGCCTCTTGATGGAAGTGAATGCGATCAGGAGGGCCATCTTCAAGGAGAGGGCTTTGAGCTCGACTGATTCTAGTGGCTCGAAGGGGGGTCTCTGAAGGCCTGAAAGGACCATGGAGAGATCCCATGATGTGAACGGGTATGGCCTGGGAGGGTTCAACCTCCGGGCGCCTCTAAGTAAACTGATAATCAGATTGTGCTTCCCTAGGGACTTACCGCCCACTGCGACTTGGTGAGCTGATATAGCAGCTACATAAATTTTCAAGGTGGAGGGGGACAGCCTCCCCTCCAGCCTCTCTTGCAGAAACAAGTGCACTGAACCAACTGCGCATCTCTGTGGGTCTTCAGATTTGGAAGAACACCAATTTGTGAACAAGCACCACTTTTGGGGCGGAAAGTTGCCTGGTAGAGGGAGCTCTGGCTTGGTTGATCGTGTTTACGACAGCAGGTGGTAGGCCACTTAGATCTTCTGCATCCCATCCAGGGGCCAGACGTGGAGGTTCCAGAGGTCTGGGCACGGATGCCAGAGGGTGCCCCATCCCTGAGAAAGAAGGTCCTTCCTCAGGGGAATTCATCAGGGAGGGGCTGTCGCAAGGAGTGTGAAATCCGAGAACCAAGTCTGTGTGGTTCAGTAGGGGGCCACCAGAGTGTCTTCTTCCTCATCCTCCCTGACCTTGCACAGAACCAAGTAGGCTCACCGAGGGAAATGCATACTTGCGCAGCCCCCCGGGGCTATTTCCATTGTGTCTGTCCCGAGGAGAGCCTCCGCTAGGGAGTACCGGAGCGGGCAGTGGGAGGTCTCTTGGGAAGTGAACAGGTCTATCTGTGCTTCCACCTGGGGGTGGAGCCTCCTCTCTGTTGAGCGTACCTTGTCATGACAGCTTGTCTGCTGCCATGTTGAGGTTGCCCAGGATGTGCCGCGGCACTATGCCCATCTCGGGACTCGAGTCTGACCCAGTGGTGCGACCGCTGCAGAGGATGCTATATGCCCCAGGAGCCTCTGGAATTGTTTTAGAGGAACCGCTGTGCCTGGCTTGAATAAGGTAAGACATTTCAGCTCCGACTGCGCACGCTCGTTGGTGAGGCTTGCTGTCATTGAGACTGAGTCTAACTCCATGCCGAGAAAAGAGATGCTCTGAACTGGTGCGAGCTTGCTCTTTTCCCAGTTGACCTGAAGCCCTAGGCGCACAGTGACTCGAGAGTGGGCAAAGATGAGCCAGTTGTCAAGGTAGTGGACTATGCGGATGCCCAAGTCCCGCGTCCTCTAGACACGTCAGAACCGGCCGGCCAGGGGGCAGAAGTCGTGGGTTTGGAGGCAAGAGGTCCACGTCTGGGTTTGTAGGTTCCAGCGTTTGACGCTGTGGCTGAGAACTGGGCCCAGGTTGAGGCAGAGCTGCCTGAAGTTTGGAAGCCGCAGGAATATGCCCTTGGTGAGCAGACATAGCACGGCCCATGCTGGAACGGCAGCTGGGCATGATGTGGGAAATGGCCTCCTCCTAGACCGAGCAGGGAGAAGGGGGTGTTGAGAAATCGAGCTTTGTCTAACTCCAGCATCTTGACCAGGTTCAGCCATAGATGACGTTCCTGCAATGCAGTTCCTGCAACACGTCAGGGTTAGGACTACCTAAGTGCAGATCTTTGAGTCCCTTGGCCTGGTGAACTTGCAGGAGAGCCATGACATGCAGGGCGGAGGCAGACTGTCCAGTGGTGTTTTAGGCTTTGGTGGTCAGTGACGACGTCATCCTACAGGCCTTGGAGGGGAGCACTGGGTGATCCCGCCAGGTGGCGATGTTCTCGGGACACAGGTGGATCGCAACCGCTCTGTGGGACCTCCGAGTACCCATGGGCCACCCTGCCGTCAAGGGTAGTGAGAGCGGATGAGCGAGGAGTTCGGTTGCGGGCAGTGAAAGGTGCCCTCCACAACCTTATCAGCTCATCATGCACCTCCGGAAAGAAAGGAACCGGAGGGAGGGGGCGAGGCTTTGAGCGGCACCAGGACTCGAGGAACCAATCGTCTAGCCATGAAGGCTGTGGTGACGATGGAGGGTTCCAGTCCAACCCCACGCTGACGGCAGCCCAGGCAAGCATATCGACCATCTGGGCCTTAGCCTCAGACTGGGCATGCCGATCCGAAGGCGGCAGTCCAGTCGAGTCTTCCACATCAGATGCCGGAACGCTCTCTGATGCAGCGGCGAACTCATCATCCAGCTTGGGGGGGCTCGAGGGAGTAAACATACTGGCCGTGAGGCGAGCCACTCTCACCTCAAGCTCGGACGGAAGTCAACAAGCGTGCCGGGGGGCGGATGGTTTGTGGGGATGTACCCAGCAAAACCGAGCCCGCTGCCATCCCTAAATCGCCTCCATCGCCAGCCGGGTCATCCTCAATCCCGTGGGATGGAGCGACGGGGCGCTGGAGTGGCATTCCTCTTTAAGAAGGAAAGCCGCGACGCAACGTTGCAATGGTTAGGTTCTCGCAGTGAGAACACGAACCATCCACAAATGCCGCCTTAATGTGTTCTCGGCCCAGACACATGAGGCAGCATCTGTGAACATCAGGAGCGGAGAGAAATCGACCGCATTTAGGAACTACACGGGGGGGCGGAAGGGCATCTTTATAAAGATGTGTCCTGAAAAGGATGTTCAACGCCAGCTGCGTATTACTCTTTTAGAGAAAACAAACTCTTTTCCAAAAATATTCTCTTTTGCAGCGCTGTCAAAGCACCCAGGGGCAAAGCTGCACTGCTGTGCAGAGGAGAAAGCCACTAATGTGCGACATAGATCCAACAGCATATGCTCTGCAGAGGTGAATGGAACAGTAAGTGATCTCCGCTCACTGATTGCACAACAGCTCGGCTCTGAAGAAGAAATCTGAATGAACAGAGGCATGATTCCCTCCCTTTATACCCGTATGTCTGGAGGGGGACATGCAAATTCTGTCTGCCAAATTCTCATTGGCCTTTTCTCAAGTTCAGAGGTAACCGAGGCCTAAAAGAAAGTCCCCTAGTGTCACTTCACTTGACACAAAGTCGAAGTGAGCAACAGAAGGGGAACTGTATCTACACAGAATTAAGAATCCATGCAGGACTTTATAAGCTTTTAAATAATGAGAGTAGGCATTAATAAAGCATGATCTTGCTTTGGTTTATATTTCAGAATTATATATAATGTCCTTGTGGAACATTTTCACATTGTCATTGTAACAATTACTAGAAATGTTTCCAAACCTCCCTTATAGTCAAATTCCTCCAGTTCTGACAAGAGCCCTTAAAGGGATAGTTCACCCAAAAATTACATCCATCCATCCATCCATCTTCAACCGCTTATCCGAAGTCGGGTCACGGGGGCAGCAGCTCCAGCACGGGGCCCCAAACTTCCCTATCCCGAGCCACATTAACCAGCTCTAACTGGGGGACCCCGAGGCATTCCCAGGCCAGTGTGGAGATGTAATCTCTCCTCCTAGTCCTGGGTCTTCCCTGAGGCCTCCTCCCAGCTGGACGTGCCTGAAACACCTCCCTAGGGAGGCGCCCAGGGGGCATCCTTACCAGATGCCCAAACCACCTCAACTGACTCCTTTCGACACAAAGGAGCAGCGGCTCTACTTCGAGCTCCTCGCGGATGAATGAGCTCCTCACCCTATCTCTAAGGGAGAAGCCCGCTTCGGCCCCTTGTACTCGCGACCTAGTTCTTTCGGTCATGACCCAGCCTTCATGACCATAGGTGAGGGTAGGAACAAAAATTGACCGGTAGATTGAGAGCTTTGCCTTCCGGCTCAGCTCTCTTTTCGTGACAACGGTGCGATTAGAGCGAGTGCAATACCGCCCCCGCTGCCCCGATTCTCCAGCCAACCTCCCGCTCCATTGTCCCCTCACTCGTGAACAAGACCCCGAGGTACTTGAACTCCTTCACTTGGGGCAAAAATTACAATTCTCATTATTTATTCACCCTCATACAACCCCAGATGTGTATGACTTTCTTTCATCTGCTGAACTCAAAAGATTTTTTAGAAGAATTTCTCAGCTCTGTAGGTCCATACAATGCAAGTGAATGGGTGGCAACATTTTAAAGCTAAACAAACAAACATAAGTCAGCATAAAACGAATCCACTTTTCATCAATCATCAGACTCTAGTGGTCAAATCAATATCTTCAGTAGCATTGTGATAGGTGTGGATGTGAAACAGAGAAACGGATAACTATCACATTCTTCTTTTTGTGTTTTTAGTGATTCACATTCTTCTCTGCATATCACCCCCTGCTGTCTAGAACAAAATGACAAACATTGAGCTGTTTCTCACATACATCTGTCATATCTCTTCTGAAGACATGGATTAAACCACTGGAGTCTTATGGATTACTTTTATACTGCCTTTATTTTTTCTGTTACTTTTCTTTGTAATTTGCTTTGAGGCAGTAATTCTAATTTATCTGAAAGTGTATTGCTTTATTTTCTTTGTTAGTAATGGAGGTAGTATACTACCTACGTTACTTCAATTTTATGAGTGAAGTCAAGTTAAATTTATTGGAACAGCGCTTTTAACAACAGCCATTGTTTCAAAGCAGATGTCTATGAAATTATGCTATATCTGAAAATTAATAATTAATATAATGCTAATATTATTTATGTTTAGAACTATTAGTGGTTAAAATTTGTAAACTAAGTAAGTGCGTATGATTAAATACAATGTTTATCGGTTTATTTATTTCAATATATTTTTAATATGGGGCAAAAGTGTAAAATATAGTTATATTTGGGCTTATGATCTGGACAATTATGCCATGTTACGCCAATTAAAGACATGAAATTTGTAGTCTAAGTAACCCTTCCCCCATCCCAAATGCCCACCTATGATATCTACCAGCCTACCCTAGCATAGCTGTCAGAAGCCGGGCCTGGAATGTTTGCAAATTTAATTCCAGAGTTTATTTAATTAAACCTCATGTGTGCATGGCACTTTTCAGTGTCCTATTTGTGCATTTTGTGGGAACAGGAATAAGTTAATACATTCAACCACTAGCCTTCGTCTGTGGTTTTATACTTTCCTCTGTGACTATATACAGCCAAAATAGTGTCTAAATTGTTTTATTTAGAGACTATAAAAAATAGCCACAAGATACTATTAAGAGAAGTAGACTGGAGAAGTATTTGTCAAGATAGACTGGTGAGGACACCGGTTCGGACACCGCACTCCACCACTTTCCTCATTCATGACACCTTAATACAAAGCACTAACATAAAGAGCCAAGTCCATTTACAGAAAAGTTTTTGAGTGAGGAATTCAATGCACTAGCATCACAAAAGACATAAAAGTTGGACCTAAACCAATTTTGGTCTGATATACTGTGCTGCTTCTATTTTCCAGCTTGATTGTTTATGTCTCTGATTTGATTTTTATAACATTTGCTTCACATCTGATAATTTCACTATTCATACTGTATATAAAATGAAATGATAAACAAGAGTGAATAACATATTGTACAGAGTTGTATTGTATTATATTATCTGCTGTGAATGACTCAGACAGCCCTGCGGAATCTACTAACAACAGTCATCGGATATAATTGCTTTCACATGAAAAAATTAATGTCGCTTAAAACACTTGTCATCCATATTCTGCTCTTTTCATTTACCAGGTGTGTGTCATTCTAGAGGCAGATTACAGACTGTATGTAGAAGAAAGGTTCAGTGCTCTGTGTGGATAAAGTCTCACACATGTACCCGCCAGAAACCTGGAGACATAGTGAGCATTGGGACAGGTCCACTGAGAGCAGTCCTGTCTCTGGTCCCTTGGCTCTCATGTGTGAAGAATGCAGCATATGGAGGCAGTGGACTGAAAAGCCTACCGGGCACCTGAGCAAAAATGACACATTGAGTACAACTCCGTTTGTACCATGGTAACACTGAAGTGGATCAGCGCTCATCATTTTTTTATAGCCACATCAGCCCACCCTGCTCTAACAGACGTCATTCTGTTTCGTGCGTATGAGTGTGCATATGAAAGGGCAAACAACAGTTTTTTTGTGATGATTTTAAGCCACCTTTTTATTCACAAAGACACAAGTTGTTTTAAATAACTCTTTATATGAGAAGTTCAAAAGTCTTGGCCCTCTATGTCAAGAAAAAACATGCTCTAAATTATATTTATTTATTTATTTGACTGTGATTCGACTGTTCAGATTGACTCACAAGGATGTGTTGGCTTGATGTTTCTCAAAAGAAGGTTATTTTTTGACCAGTTAAGCAAAGATCACACAAATAGACAAAAGCTTGTTGCCCTGTCTTCTTTAAAGTCTGACACAAAATACCTTAGATTGTAGCCAGGGGTTAAATATAGATTAAAGTAAATGATCAATCCAAAAAATATTGTTTCAGAAACACATGCATATACAGATAAATATCTCTGAAATCTGTTGAAATCAGGTTTTCCTCTTTAAAAAAATTGTCATGGATCTTCCGGTATAGCAGTTGCTCTTTCTATGTTTTCAATGTCAAAGGTGTCAAATGGACTTGCAGTTTGTAAAGTTGCCAAAAGTCATCATGAGTGTTTGAAGATGTCATAAAAACTGGAAATAGAGGGTGGAGATATTAAAACGTTGTAAAGGGATATAAGGTAAATGAGAAGGCGAGAACCGGCTTGACAATATAAATAATAGTTTAATGAAGAAATAAACAAAAAGACACAAACACACACATGACGGACAGCTGACTGTAAACGATCTCTCTCTCATTGCACCACCTTCCACAGTCAGCCTTTATCCCTCTTGGAGGCTTAATTAGCCTGATAAGGGACTGGGTGTGTATAATCACGACCCGGCCCCACCCTCTGCCCTGTAACATTCCTCCCTCGTTCTCTCAGGCTGGGGAGCATGACCTACACCCCCACCCCCCCTTTCCCTGGGGAGTGGCGTGCCTTCTGCCTTGTCTGCCGGCAGGTCATCTGGATGAGGGAGGGGACAAGGGGAGGGAAACAGAAATAATTAAAATAGGGGGGTGGGTACTTCCTGTAACAGTTTATTACCCCCCAAAAAAACACTGTAAAATTTAAAAGAGAGGGAAAAGGCCAACGTGGAGCAGCAGTGAGAGAGGAGAGAGAGATGGAGAAAAAAAACACTTACTCGCCAGTTCTCTGATATGCTGTAGCTTGGTCCTCGGCCACTCCTCCACCCTCTAACGGACGACAGCCGTGCCACCCTGGTGGATCGGAGGCAGTCCTCCAGCCCCTGGCAGACGGAATGCCCCACGCATTCTCTGGGAACAGAAAGGGTCTCCCCCGCCCCTGGCAGCGGTTCTCCCGCTCCTGGTGGTTGGTAGCGAGCCCCTTCTCCCCTCACAGCTGCTCCATTGGGGTGGACGGTAGTAGCGAGAACTCTTCTACGGCGTATCCCTCCTCCTTCCTTGGTCTTCAGCACCAGTGTAAAGGGATATAAGGGTAAGGAGGAGGTGAGAACCGGCTGACCGTAAACGATATCTCTCTCGTCGCACCACCTTCTCCAGTCGGCCTTTATCTCTCTTGGAGGCTTAATTAGCCTGATAAGGGACCGGGTGTTTATAATCACGACCCGGCCCTGCCGTCTGCCTTGTCACACAAGAGTACTTCATAAATTAATAAATCCACAAGATCCTACCTCTACACTGTGGACATATTGATACAGTGTGCTCATGAAACTCCAAGAGACAACACGAAGTCAATAAAAATGTCTCCTTACTACACATCTGGCCGTTTTCTCATGTCATTCACCCATCGTGAGATGATTTGAGTTTTAAACAGGGACAGGGGAAGAGGTGACACTATATTCATACACACTCATACGTACATTTTATTTTATATTCTAATTTGCGACGGACAAGCAACCAGTCAACGGAGCTGCTCTACTGTGGAAATGTCACCAAGCAAATCCGATTTGTTTGTCTTTCGTCTTCTGAACATACAACGAAAACACACACAAATAGTAATACTCTTCATTACATGTGTACAGTGTGATGGGCATCTGTACTGTAGGGAATGCTTGGCTACAGCTGTACCTCATCAAAGTCCCTTTAAAGCAAGTCAGATAATGTGGCAGCCATGTTCATAATACCTCAAGGCAGCTATTTTTTATGGATACAAGTAAAGCTCCTATCTGCTTTAATGAGTAATGACCGAAAGCTTAAAAAAGTTTGGTCAAGATTACGAGCAAATAACATATTTTACATTAACAATAAATCTTACTATCAAATCATAAATTTTTTTTCTTTAGCTTAGGATCACACAAAAATGCGCTATTTATGTGATACTCTTAAACAAATGTCCATTTATGATGAAAATGAATAGATGATATCTCTACCAAAAAAAGGTGCAGTCTAAGATGTGAAATGTAGATTCTGAGAAACAGTCAGCCTGTGGAGATCAGAAACTTGGAATGGAAGGAGACAGACAGTTAAAGGAATGCTAGTCTCTACCGTTATTATTAAAGGAGAGTTTCATGCAAGGTGTAATTGGAAGCCATGGGAAATTCAGAGGAGAAATTCAGACATACAGTGTCTAATATCTTTCTATTTTTCTGCTATTACCATGCATGTCAGGGTTAATGTTCTTTAGACTTTATCAGGCAAGAAGGAGACACAAGTTAAGTATTTATCGATCCATGTTTTCCTGTAATTCTTTCTTTGTTAGAATTTGTATTAGCTGTCTGTGCCCCTTGTCCAAAAGTGTTTCTCTTAATTGGCTGGAGTTCAGTAAAAGGTAAATATCAAGTGTTCAATTAAAGTCTACATGCAGTATTCTGTGGTTTTATGTAACCTTGTATTGATGCAAGCTTGAAAATTACACAGATTTGTGAATTTTATTTTAGTCCATCAAAAAGCTATGAGAGGAGCCAGTGCACAAGCTAGCATATGATGGACATATTGTTCTGTCTCAGGGGACATTTAGGTCAAGCCCTCTGGTGTCTGATGAATAGAGAGAAGCCAAGAGGTGGTCAGTCCTGTTCATTTATGCCCGCAGCTTGTGGGAGGTCATTTTAGAACAATCCTGACCCCTCGGACGGTGGGTGGGAAATAACAGGGTTTGATCACAGACAGCTTGGGGGTATTGCTCAACCTGCGAACAGCTTCCCTCAATACTGCCAGGTAGCTGGTTTTGTGTTTGTCCTCTTAATGTTTTGTTTGTTTGTTTTATTTGGATCCCCATTAGCTTCAGCATAAGCTAAAAGCTATTCTTCCTGGGGTCCTACAATCTTCCATATGACAATACAATTTATTACATCACATTACACACTATACGCACAGGACATTACACAACATTTAAAATACATATTGTACAATTAACGCCATTGATCACCAAAATAAAAAAAAAAATAACACATAATTAAAATAAAATGTTGCTACTCCGAATAGATCTATATCAAAAATAACCTAAGAACCCTACAACAGTATCTCCTTAAATTAAAATAATATTAACTATCTAAGTTTCTTTGAAGGTAATTTTTCTTAAGTGAAGTTTTGAAACCATACAGAGTGTTTTGTTGTTTGATAGTATTTGTATGTGTATTGCTTATGTTGAGGGGCAAACAGTTCCTCCATGTGCTGAAATTTGTCTTGGGCTTGATCAAAAACCAATCAGCAACTCCTAAATAGCGAAACGTCTGATGTACATTACATTAGATTTTGATGTACATTAGATTTTGGTCACAATTTTGCCATTTGAGACAAATTTTCAGGAAATTGTTGGGCAAATCGCCAGTCTTTGATCGCTTTGTGTGACATGTTTACAAATGGCTGATTAATTGCTTTCCGATGGATTTTAGGCTCTGATTAAGATGTGATAGTGTCAGAAATTGTGGGTCATAGTCTGCTTTTAAAGCACCCTTGTATTAAATAACCACATAGAAGCACATCAAGACCGTCAATTAAAATGTTTAGAACTTGTCTATATGTCATGCACAAATTTGGCAGTCCCTTCACATTAGGATCATTGTTTTAAAATTACCTGGAGTTTACTCTGAAGAATGAGCAGTCCACAATTTCCCTTTTCCCCATCCACGAAACACACTACAATTTTTCCAAAGACAACATTTAAAAAAATTAGTGCAAGGTCTTACTTAGGTTTGAATGGTACCATTTAAATTTCATGTCAATGAGGGTGTCAGTAAGTGACACGATTGTTAATGTTAAACAACTAGTCAGCACTGTCAGTCATAACCAAAGTCTTAGCTTAGAGGTTTATCCTACAGTCAGACATGATGTCGCAAAGTGTGCCTTGGCTTTTACCCAAGATTTCACCGGTTTTGTATCATAAAATCTGACAAGCAACAATCACAAAGGACAGGAACAAAAAATGCACAGTGTGCACCCAAGTTAATTTGCTGTAAAATGTTCACAGAAAGTCATTGGATTTTGCCATCCTGCCATTGTACTTTTCTACTAAATTATTGCTGGTTCATTTTTTGAGTTGGAAAAAGACCCATGTGAAAACACATTCTACATAAAAGTATGCATATTAAAATGAAAAAAAATGGAATAGATGTTACTCTGTGCTCTGGGTTTACTTAGTATTAAAATACAGAGAATTAAGGATGAGTCTATTTCATGTTTAGTTCGTTACAAGCCACTACACCGCATACCACAGCTGCAGTCAGTAATTACAATGTGAAGTAGCTTGTTCAAATTAATTAAAAAGGGTCATGCACAGGAAGGATGGCTTTCATTATGTCCCTGACATCCTGGTCACTGCAAAGTCATTCTCTGTGATTAAAACCCATATGGCAGAGGTACAAAACACAAGCACTATCAATTTCAAAGATGCATTATGCTTAAAACATTGTGCAGAATATTAGCATTCATTAATATACTTGGTCTGTGTGTATGTGTGTATGTGAGTATGTGCATATTTAACGACAGTGATTAAGTGTCTTCCCCCTCCCCAAATGCCATCTGACAGTTCAAACTCCTCATCATTGTTTCAACACACCTCAGTCAACATTTCTCTTTCAATACAGTAATTGTTGGTACTTTGATGGCCACAGGCATCATTGTCATTCTGCAGTCAGCTCTAGTGCTATTATGCCCAAGGATTTGCAGATATTGTGAATCGTGTACCTGACATTTGTTTGTGTAATTGGATTTAAATTTAAACAAAGCTGTTTAAAGCTGTCAAAGCTTTGTTTAAATTTAAATCCAATTACACAAACAAATGTCAGGTAAAATTAAACAGGGTTTTACTAATTGTAAAGCTGCTACTGATAAATATATGCATAATTTTTATTATAATTATAACTGAATATGTATATATAACAGGAAAGTAAAACCAAGGAATATTAATAAAATCAGATGATGAAGCTTAATGTATTTCCTCCCACCAGTGGTGAGGAATGTTTTTGCTAAACATGTGAAATGGTGATTTTATGTGTAATGACAGAGTACATCAATACTACACCAGATCTAAAATAGCTAAATAATTTCCCCCAAAATTATTTGTACACCTGAGTCACACTTAAAAATGCATAAATGTCATTACATTAGGTATCAAAATACCAAACCCAAAGTTGCATCTGCAAGCAAATGATGCGACAGCTTTACACAGAACTAACTTGACCCATTTTATAAACAACTGGTACCAAGGCCATTTTTAGTGGATGAATGAAGTAATGTCCCCTCAAGTTCACACAAGTGCCTTAGATTAACCACAGGTTTAGTATCACATGAACTATGAACATGTTTCACTAACATTTTAACAACAAGATGAAGGACATTTGTCTTTCATTTAAACTGTATATCTAGTGTTTTAATTATATGGAACCTAACCATATTCTCTTTGTGAAAAGTTTTGCTTGAAATGTATGCTTGTACTGACTTTCCTTAAAATAAATGCCATTCTGTTTTAATTTTGTTATTTAATGCAATGCCATTTATTCATTTTTAAGTGTGGCTAAGTGTGCCAACACATATTGGGGACATTACATTTCTATACAAAAATGTATTCAGTTTCTTTTTTTTTTCTACACAACTTTTTCAAGATTCCATAAGACTGTGAAATAAGAGCTGCTTTCACACAGATAATTCATAAGTGGGACTCAAGTGGCAGAGGGCCAGCAGTTAACATTTAGCCCATTATGACTTTATCAGCTCCCTTCATCTGCTTACAATCACACAGTGCAGCCAGTCATTAAGAGGTGCCTGGATTATGACAACCTGCAAGAATTATGAGAAGTCAGACCCATCAAAACATTCAGGCGGGAATGTATCAGTCAATCAGCAGCACAGTGAATATGACACAACTGTCTACCTATCAAACACAACTGCTCTATCCCAATGAAATCAACTCTCCTTATGCTTGCCAGAACAGTACTGTAATTTATTACAGACAATATTTAGGCTTTTTGCATAACTTGAGCACACTCTGCTGGGATCGCATGAATATACATATCAGCTTCCAAACATTTTGTTGGGAAAAACCAACACAACCATTCTCATTATTTTATCTAGAAACAGATGGTGTGGGACCAATTAGTTTATGAATTTACATTATTAGTATTAGAAATATTGCTGCTGGTTTCAGTGCAATTTCTGGCTGTGCTTCTTGTCTTTTGCTAGTCGGTAAATAACATTCTTACCACGCCGGACGTCTTTACATGTGCCATATCTTCAATTGGGGAAGGATGATATTCTACCTATGATAAAGTTGATTTGAAATATTACTCTTGCAAGGCAAATTCTGTGAATTGTTTTTTAGTTTTAGTTTGATATTAGTGATTATGACTTTTTGGTCATTTTTGATCAAGATTATAGCATGTTTTTTGTTTTGTCCAATACTGCTCTAAAATATTTTGTAGTTTTAGGTGTAAAAGAGCAATAAAAACTAGCTTTGTATGTTTTGTGAAGAAAATGTGTTGTGCTTCCCCATGTAAAAGTCGCCAACACTATACTAGGGTGTTGTGGGTGGTTGTCAGGGTGTTGCTATGCCATTACTAAGGTATTCTGGGTGTTTTTTTATCATTTATATGAAGTTAATGGTTTTTCTGTGGTTGCAAGGCCATTGTGAAGTGGTTCTTTGATATTCTGGAACCAAAATATGGCTCTGGTAATTTTTCACCTATTTTAACATCTGACAAGCTAGTCTGTTTGCTTAGAAAGGTATAGCACACATCTCCTGAACAAGTCAGACAATTTGAAGAATTATTCTGTAGCACAAATGTACAAATGCAAATTTAATTCTGAAGGTTAGGGGTTTGTTCAGAGTATGATCAATAGTAATAGTGAAAATCCATTCTTTACTTGAGATCCATGGGTCACAATCAGTTGTAATATATCAGGTGTATTGATGCCCAAACCTTTCACATTTTAGTGTCTACTCAAATCAAGTCACTGCACAACCAGAGGTAAATCCCTGTTCCTTCCTACTCATTAACTCGGATCAGTAGGCTGGGCAGAAAGCTTTGATTTAATGAAAAATGACACACCCAGCAACCTGGAACATGCTCTTCCTCTACTGCTGCACATTTGTTGCATGACAGACAAAATCCCTTCAAGAATACCGAAATAATTAGATAGTCATTCAGAGTCGCCAGCTCTCTTGCTATAATTGCAAAATTAAAATTCACTTTGAGTCAGCAACTGACCTGTGTAATTGACTTTGGCCATTGTTTGTCAGCTCGCCTGTGCCTATATAAACCCACATGCACTTGTGAAAGAAAGTTGATGTTTTAAGATTAAAGTGGCTGATTTTAGTGCTCTACTAGAGTTTAGAGGTTGATTCTAATTTAATGTCAATCTTTATGTAGCCGGTAGGTGGTAAATAATCAAACAGGATCCAAAACTAATTTTTATGTTTCTGATGGCTGTTGTGGGGGGTGGGGGCAGGCAAGGTGAAAAGTGACAGTGGGAGTTAAAGGGGCCACGTCCAATTTATGACTAGAGTTAAATTACATAAAATTTCTCCATTTTGATACATTTAACAAAACAAAAATACTCTGATTAAAGAATTCATACATTTTTCTGATGTTCGTGAGACATAGTCACTGAATTAAGACAACAACCCTTCACAATCACATGATCAAACTGGATGTCGACAAGCTACTGCTGAATGTTCCTGTACCCTGACATCGACCCCATTCTGATAAGTTACTGAAAAGCGGCATCTCCCTTCAGACCAACATGATTACACAGGAAGTCAGCATGCTGTTTCCGATAGTTCCAGTAACCTAGGATCGGCAATAATATCTCAAATCACTGACCTGCAGCATTTCCCATCATATATTTTTGCATCGGTTTCAGCGTGTTTACCTTCCCACATGGTTCGAATGGCAGCACGTTGCGTAACTAACGTAAGAGTCCCGGGTTCGTCTCCACATTGAAACCAGGAAGTAATTGTGGTCGCTTAATCAGTGACGAGCGTGAATCTGAGGTTGCACTAATGGTAGGTTTAGATTTGGTTTTAGGTTGGGGGGATTAAGACCATAAAATATGCATTCCTCTTCAGTATTACACCCTGTACAGCTGAAAGTAACTTGCTTCCCAGCTAGCTTTTGGTGACTTCTCTTGTACATGAATGGAGCTCACATGTGCCTATACATGAGCCCTACAACACTTACCACTTTGGCCACTGGGGGCACTGTTTTAAATTCCAGTCATCATATACCAATTTTTGCTTAAGAAATGTTGACCTACTCGTTCTGATATCACTGTGAGATCAGGCTGATATTCACATAAACAATGGTGAGTTCGATCTCGAGGTTGCAATTACCCTCTAAAAATGCCAAAATGTACATTTTTACTCCAATGGGTGAATAGGTTTAGGGTTGCGGTTTGGGACTAGAGTTAATTAAATATTAATTCTTATTGACTGTTGTAACTCGATTTCACTTCAGAGGAGGAAGGACGCGGAAACAGGGTGGAACACAAAGGTAAGGCTTTTTAATCTTTCCAAAGTAAAACTACAGAACTGAACAAAAAGGGTATTTATAATGAACGCAGACTTTTCAATTTGGCTCGCCAACACTAGACTGGCCTCCCTCCACTGGCGGTGTTGTGGCTCTTATGCCGCTCTCCCCGTGCTCACTGAAATTAGAGACAGGTGTTAGACATATTTTCGCTCAGGTGCAAGCGCCCTTACCGCTCCCCCTCTCCGGACGGGCGCTTGACCACGCCCCCGCTGCCACATACCCCCACCGCCCGACTCAGGCCGGGGCGTCATCCGGCCTGCCTACCACTCCCCCCCCCCCATTTCTGGAAAGGAAGTCGGCGACAGCCATCTGCACCCCCGGTCTGTGGACCACCTCGAACTTAAAAGGCTGGAGAGCCAGATACCAACGGGTGATCCGGGCGTTAGTATCCTTCATGCGGTGGAGCCACTGCAGTGGGGCATGATCCGAACAGAGGGTGAAGGCCCGCCCCAGCAAGTAGTAGCGGAGTGTGAGGACCGCCCACTTGATAGCTAGACACTCCTTCTCCATGGTGCTATACTTCGTTTCCCTCAAGGAGAGCTTCCTACTGATGTATAGCACCAGGCGCTCCTCCCCCTCCACCACCTGCGAGAGTACGGCCCCCAGCCCTCTGTCTGAAGCGTCCGTCTGTAATAAGAAAGGGAGAGAGAAGTTAGGGGAATACAAGAGCGGCCCCCCACAGAGTGCGGCTTTAATTTGTGTGAACGCCTGCTGGCACTGTTCCGACCATTGGACCGGATCTGGAGCCCCCTTTTTAGTGAGGTCAGTCAGCGGGCTGGTGACGTCCGAATAATTAGGTACGAACCTTCTGTAGTAGCCAGCCAGCCCCAGGAACTGCCTCACCCCCTTTTTGGTCTTGGGCCTAGGGCAAGTCGCAATCGCCGCGGTTTTATCAATTTGGGGACGCACCTGGCCATGGCCCAAGTGGAACCCCAGATACCGCACCTCCACACGCCCAATCGCGCACTTCTTAGGGTTTGCAGTGAGCCCCGCCCGCCACAGCGACTTCAGGACCGCCCTCAGATGTTGTATATGCCGCTGCCAGTCATTACTATAAATAATAATATCGTCTATGTAGGCAGCAGCGTAAGCAGAGTGCGGCCGGAGGACACGGTCCATCAAACGCTGGAACGTGGCTGGGGCCCCGAACAAACCGAACGGAAGTGTCACGAATTGGTGTAATCCAAACGGCGTGGTGAAGGCTGTTTTTTCTCGGGAGGTTGGTGTCAAGGGGATCTGCCAATAACCCTTTGTTAAATCCAATGTCGAATAAAAGCGAGCAGTACCTAACCGATCGAGCAGTTCATCAACGCGGGGCATTGGGTACGCGTCAAATTTAGACACCGCGTTGACTTTTCTATAATCCACACAGAACCGCACCGACCCGTCACTCTTGGGAACAAGAACGACCGGGCTGGACCAGTCGCTGTGGGATTCTTCTATTACCCCCATATCAAGCATGGCATCCAATTTGTCCCGGACAATTTTCTTTCTATGCTCGGGGAGGCGATAAGGGCGGCAACGAACGACCGCCCCCGGCTCGGTCTCGATATGGTGTTGGATGAGGTTCGCGCGACCCGGCAGGGGAGAAAACACGTCTGCAAACTCCTTCTGCAACCTGGCAACCTCTGTTCGTTGGCACGGTGAGAGGTGGTCTCCACAAATGACCGGGGCATTGAGATCTGGGTTTGGATTTACCTCCGGTCCGAGCTCCGCCCTCTCCGGGACCACCGTAGCCAACGATACAGGGACCGCCTCCCTCCACAATTTAAGGAGGTTGAGGTGGTAGATTTGACGCGCATTCCCTCTATCGGTTCGCTTAACTTCATAATCGAGATCCCCCACTCGTCGTGTGACCTCGAAGGGCCCTTGCCACTTGGCGAGTAATTTGGAGCTCGATGTGGGAAGCAATACAAGAACTTTATCTCCCGGTGCAAATTCCCTCAGCCGCGTTCCCCTGTCATACAGCCGGCATTGACGTTCTTGGGCCCGGAGCAAATTCTCCTGTGTTAGTTTCCCCAAAGTGTGGAGCTTTGCTCTGAGGTCAAGAACGTATTGAATTTCATTTTTGCTATTTGTAGGTCCTTCCTCCCAGCCTTCTCGTAAAACATTTAAGATGCTGCGCGGGCATCGCCCGTACAACAGCTCAAATGGAGAGAAGCCGGTTGAGGCTTGCGGGACCTCTCGCACTGCAAACAACAGGGGATCGATCCATCTGTCCCAGTTTTTAGCATCCTCGTGCACGAACTTACGAATCATGTTTTTGAGGGTTTTGTTAAAACGTTCCACTAGGCCATCTGTCTGCGGATGGTACACGCTAGTGCGAATCGATTTGATGCCCAATAGATCGTAAAGTTCGCGAAGTGTGCGTGACATAAACGTTGTGCCTTGATCGGTGAGGATTTCTTTTGGAATCCCCACCCGGGAGATTATTTTGAAGAGTGCCGCAGCAACACTACGTGCTGAAATGTTGCTTAGAGGCACTGCTTCCGGATATCGCGTTGCGTAATCCGCTAGGACTAACACAAAGCGATGTCCCCGTGCTGTCCGCTCTAATGGCCCGATGAGGTCCATTCCAATTCTCTCGAAGGGGACCTCGATCAACGGAAGAGGGCGCAATGGCGCTTTTGGGGTGGCCGGTGTGTTTACCAGCTGGCGGTTCTCTTCGGGACTCCGACCTACCCGTTGCATGATCGCTCTTCTCAGATCCGTATAAGCCAGGAGGTTCGTTGCAGGCAGTTGCTGAGCCGCGAGTTGGGCTTCCCCGGACAAAAGAGGGACAAGGCGGGCTGCCCACTGGTCGCGCGGCCAGCCCCAGATTTATGCGGTCCGCTCAAACAGATCCAAAAATGCTTCGGGGTCGTCCGTTGCCCCCATCTTCTGTAACGTGGGCGGGGGCAACGGGAAGCGATGGTCCGGGGTCGCGGCTGAGGAGGGAGCGACCTCCTGGCTGAGCAGGCTCCGGATGGCATGCCGGTCCTCTGCTTGAGCCCGCATGATCTCAAAAAAACGCCGATCTTGGTCCTCTCGGAGCTCAAGCAGGGACTGATGGTGGCTCTGATGTAGTGCTGCGAGGGACTGGAGGACTTCGGCCAGCTGGGAGGACTCTACGGGACGACCCTCCATATCTAAAGATCCCGGGTTTCGGCACCAGTGTAACTCGATTTCACTTCAGAGGAGGAAGGACGCGGAAACAGGGTGGAACACAAAGGTAAGGCTTTTTAATCTTTCCAAAGTAAAACTACAGAACTGAACAAAAAGGGTATTTATAATGAACGCAGACTTTTCAATTTGGCTCGCCAACACTAGACTGGCCTCCCTCCACTGGCGGTGTTGTGGCTCTTATGCCGCTCTCCCCGTGCTCACTGAAATTAGAGACAGGTGTTAGACATATTTTCGCTCAGGTGCAAGCGCCCTTACCGCTCCCCCTCTCCGGACGGGCGCTTGACCACGCCCCGCTGCCACAACTGTATTACATTATCACAACAAAAAAAACAACTAGTTTTTGGCGCAACTCTGTGGGCATTTCAACCAAGAACTGGAGCTCTTACATGCCCATACATTCAACAATACTTCCAGCTTCGGCCAATTGGCGACATAGTTCGTATTTCGGTAAGCACAGACAGATTTTCGCTGAAGAACTTCAACCTACTTGGTAGGTTCAAACAAATCATGAGTGAAACAGCAAACAGTAAACACTTATTTTTCGCTCTGTTCCCCAGTATCTTATAACTACAGTATCTTATAACATTGAAACAATTAAACTGTAATGCATGATTTGAAAGACGATATATTTCAATCCTTACATTTTGCACAGTGGAGCAACTGACAGAGTGTTAGTCTTAGAACCTGGAAGACTGGGGTAGCATGCAATTGAGCCCAAAGTGTCATTAAAGCACCACAAAATAACATAGCTGCTACAGATTTAGCTTTTTTCATTTCACATTTGCTTTTATGGCTCTATCGTTTAGGTTTAGTGGTCGGGTTTAGGTTTAGGATGTCTGCTTTGTTCAACTCACATTTGCATTAATCACACTATCAGATATAGATGTAGCATTTAGGTTAAGGGCATCCCTTTTTTTTGTTCATTTAAAAATATATAAAAAAAATACATAATCTCACATTCCCACACAGTGAAACTGAAAAAGTAGGAAGGCGATTTGGTGCCTTTTTGTAATGTACCAAAAGGTGTTGCTCATTCGCAACCTTCTGGCTCTGCAAGAATTATTGTAGGTAGAATGGTACAGAACCAGTGACTGTTCTGTATGCCATATGGTCATGAAGTTAAACTGGTCGTCGTTGGTTACTCCCAAGTTTCTGACCATTTTGGATGGCCTTATATTTTAAAGGGTAATGCCAGGGTGTTTCAATGTAAAATTTAAGTTAAACAAATGTGAGTCATATCATAACAATGACAGAAAATAGTAAATGATTTAGCAAAATGTCTCATTTGTAATTAAACATTTATAGATGAGTTATTTAAAATATTAGAATGCATAAGTCTCATGATAGTATGTAGCATAAAATATATCAATAATTTCATTATGAGTTCATTGTTGTTTACCATATCAGAAGTTCACATACTTTTTCCTACAAAGATAATGAAATCAATCAATTTGATACAGTCAAAAAAGTAACATTTTTCTTGTGTCAGTTCGTCTGAATAATCTCTCTGTTTGACTGTGACCACTATGAGGGCTAATAAAGTTTCATAGCTGTAGCTGAAATTGTTGAGATTCCCCATCTAAGAATTAAACTCTGGGAGCTGTGATGAATTCATATCGATTCATCTAACAACTGTCATCACCACAGACGCAGTCTTCAAAAATCTCTGAAGGTACATAAATTGCTCCTGTCATCGTAAAAATTGAAATTTTTAAGGCTGTATTATTTGAGATTATAAAATGAGTTTTACAATTGGACTATAAAAAAAGGAAAATTGTTAAAAAAACAAGACTAAACACCTCTTCAGATTGCTGAGAATCAAAATGGATCAGGAACACCTGGTACAGCCAGTCATTCAAACAAAGAAAGTGCTTTCTAAGAAATATAAAGATAGGAATTCATTCTTTCACAAGTGTTCTTGTGTCAAAAGGTAAAAGTTCTCATGTGCTTTCATCAATATTATATAAATAACATAAAATTATATTCTTTAATTAATTCCTGAGATCAATGATTCATGATTCAAGAAAAGGGTCAGACATCATTCATCATTAATTAATTTCATATCTAAATAGTAGCTCAGGGCACAAAACCTTGCAGTCAATCTTTAAAGCTGACTCACTGTTTTGGACACATTTCTCATATAAATCCCATTTGTACTTTGATTATATGTCACCATAAATTGAGACTGCTATATCATGACAGACCAGCAATTGAAGGCTGCCATAATTGTTAAATTAAGAAAAGGACCTTCTAACCTCCCCACAAAAAGATCTTATTATTGGCACTTTATAAGTCTAGGCACATTTATGCTCTTTTGAGAGGGTCATAAGGTGAATGTGTCTGTGAATATGAAGTATTCTGAATGGTAATTTTATGAGGAAAATATGGACTTGCATAAATGAAGACAATAAGCTTGTGTGCTTTTTGCGCAACCCTGAAAAGTACCCAGGAGTGGATACATTTTCCTACATTAAATCGTAAAAATTGCCCTCAAAGAGCATATCATGAATCACCAAAGAGCATTCAGCTGCATTTTTGGTCAAATTAATACAGCATATCATGCAAGTCAATTCATTGACCTAGCTGAGGGACTGCACTGCCTCAGCATACAAGTGTGTAAATGGTTTGACCACTATAAAAGTAAACGATCTAATTATATCTTCTTTTATTATTTCCATGTGGGGTCCAACTGTCCAGACTGGAGTGAATATAAAAGGAATTAACTAAAAATAAATACACTAAGCAACAGTGTGAAATATCACAAACTCCTTTCACTGGCTAGTCCAGCCACTCATTAACACACACATGCAAAACATCACAGACAAACATTACTGTAAGAAAAAAAAATTAAAACAAGGAGCCATTCTTTTGATTCAGACTTGTATGAGTCCATTTAATTTTAACCTATAAGCATTAAATCTAAATTTTTAACCATATGCTGCTTTGAGATTACAAAACATGCTTTCTTATTTCACCAGTAAGAGACTGTTGTTAAATATATCTTAATACTTTCACCTATTCTTCTGTTCAATTGCCATCAGTTCAAGAGTTAAACTAGTTTACTACAACAGCGCTTTAGTGCCACATAAATAAAGATTTCAAGAATAAAGTCGGAACATTACGAGAAAAGTCATATTGTTTTAAGAATAATCTCTTAATAGAGATTAGATTAGTACTATATTTAGAAACATTACTATTAAATCTCATAATGCTTTATTCTCATAATATTACAACTTTAATATCATAATGCTTTGACTTTAATCTCATAATGCTATTCTCAAAACTGACTTTTTTTTCTCAAAATATTCTTACTTTAATCCAGTAATGCTGTAATTTTGTTCTCAAAACTATTACTTTATTCTTGTATAAAGGCCAGCGGGATTATGCTCAAAACATTACACCTTTATTCTGGTAATGTGACAATTTATACAAATTATTTTTCTTTTCTTAGCATTGCACTTAAACACTGTCATAGTTTAGTGACTGTAACCAGCCTAAAAATTAGATTTGGGTGTTGACAAATGGTTTGTACCAAAACCCAGTGAGCTGCCTCACAGCTTTCAGCCAACATAGGCAGCTGCCTCCTAAGCATCATGAAACCTCATAATTGACCGAGTTGGAATGCTCTACATTAGCAGAAAATTTCTGCTTCCTTTTCTGTGCAAACACTGGTCTACTGCATTCTCCACAACCTAGCACTCATAAACGGCCCACAAGAATGGGAATTACATCGAGGAGGTCAAGGAGCAATTAACTGCAAGAACTGTAAATACATTTATGTATATATAGATATAGATATAGATGTGCTACAGAACCAAAAAAGTGGCCTTTCTCTCAGGGTTGGCAATAATAAATATCCTGATTAAGGCATAAAATTCCAGACTTTCCAAAATATCACCATGAACATGCATAAGAGCAAGGTGCATCAATCTTTCAAGGTCATTGTAGAGCGTAACCATGTCTTAAAATGGTGCAGGTGAAGCTGCTGATATAGGAAGACTCAGACAAATTTTTATGAGGCTTTCAGCTTCTATAAAAATACCCTTGTTTGCGGATGCAGTTTGGACAAGCATGCGGCTACATCTTGTATAGTGTTCGGTGGAAACTTGCGCATGACATCTCCAAGCATTTTCTGCTGGAGTTCAATTCGACCTGTATCACAGTGTAATTGTGAAGGAAGGTGAAGGGACTCCACTTGTACTGTTTGTTCTTTGTTGGCTTTGTTGCTACGTACACCTTCGTTGTGGAGGAGGACAGCCGCCCCTCCAGCTTCTCCAGCAGGAAGGAAAGCACTGACCCAACTTTGCACATCTGGGGGTCTTAGCAAGCACATGCCACTTCAGGTAATACAGCTGCCTTGTAGAAGGAGCCGTGAGTGATCGTGTTTAACGATCAAGCCTTGGAGAGCTTGCTCTTGACCCGAAGCCCTAGACGGCTGAGGTGCGTGGCACCAGGTGGTGAGGTTCTTGCCCTGCACCGAGGTGAAGCGGATGCTGAACCTGGTGATTTGAATTGCATAGCTGATCGGATGATCCTGGCCAGCCACTATGACGGGTTGGAAAGCGCTAGCCATGCGTCTAAGGTCCGGGCGAAGGGCACTAATGGGACGATTTTGTCTGACATACCTAGAGGTGGGGACTCGCAGCAGGGGGAAGCAGACAATGCCACATCCAGGAGCATTGCTTCGACCAGAAGCGGCTGTGCTGAGGGGGACCTCAAAGCACTTACCACCCTCTGCATACACGGAGTAGGGTGGGTTAGCGACTGAGGAGGAGGGCCTCTTGGGCATCCTTGAGACTCGTTACAACCGGCTGGCAGTAGGTGAGGTGCGGCTGGGCGTGATAAGGAGGTGGGCACATTTGTGGTGCCCTGGCTGCGAGTACTCAGTGTCTGGCGGCTGTGAACACCGATTATGTGACCCAAGAAGTGAGGAAACCTCTCTTTTTTGACAATGTGGGTAATGCAGTCTGTTCGGGGTGCGCAAACACAACACAAAAGGAAACAAAAGGTTTACCTTCCCGCCCTCCACCGGAGGATGGAGTGGTCTGGGTACCAGCTCCAGAGTGGAAATCTCTGCTCCCTGGGTTGTTCGTCACAGTGGCGCTTAGGAGCCTTCCAGGTCCTCGTGCCGGGCCATGAGTCGGGGCGCATCAGCTTCCTGTGGGGGGCTCTATGCTGGGGCCGAGAACTGGGCTCGGGCTGTGGCAGTGCCGCCTGGGCTTTCGCCACCACAAGGGGTCGCCCTCGGCGATCAGATGTGGTATGGGATCTTGAGCCATTAAGCGGCAAGATGTGCTGTATAGTCTCTGCCTGCTTCTTCACTGCTGAGAACTGCTGGACAAAGTCCTCAACGGTGTCGCTGAATAGGCCGATCTGGGAGATGGGCATGTTGAGAAAGTGAAGGACTAACCCTTTCAGTGCCTTGGCCTAGTGTACTTGCAGGAAGGCCATGGCATGGCCAGAGACGACATAGTCCTACAGGTCCTGGAGGAGAGCTCCGGAAGATCCAGCCAGGTGGTGACATTTGCAGTCATAGGTGCACCGCAACGCATTATCCACCTGAGGGGCCTCCGTGTACCCATGGGCCTCCCCACCATTGAGGTTTATTAGAGTGGACGTACCTGGAAGTCGGTTTCGGGCAGCAAAAGGTGCCCTCCATGACTTGTCGTGCACTTCCGGGAAGAAAGGAACCGGGGTGGGGGATCATCCAGGAATCACACAAAGACTGAAAGGCATCTTTAAAAAGATTCGTCTTTAAAAAGACATCCATGTCAATGTGTTGCTCTAATAGAGGAAAATATAGTCTTTTCAGAAATAAATACTCTTTTAGTAGCGCTGTCAAAGCGCCCAGGTGCGTAATCTGCACTAATCATGCAGAAGGAGAGAAAGCCGCTGAAATGCAGCATACTGTATATCTAACAGCATACGCTTCTTTCAGAGGTGAATGGAACAGCAGTAGTATTTAGCTTGCTGATACACAACCGCTCGGCTCCAAAGAAAACATCTGAATGACCGTGGGCATTCCTTTTATACCAGTATATCCAAGGGAGCGTGATGCAAATTTCACATGCCAATTCCCATTGGCCTTTTCTCAAAGTTTTAAGTTGTTTTAGGGCCCCCAAGAGTGACTCCTTGTGTCACTACATCGAAACAACGTCGAGTGTGTGACAGAAGGTTAATCAGAAATATGTTTTTGAGCCATTTTGCATTTTACCGTTCTGAGTGGTAAACCATCAGATAGACGTATACGACTTCAGCATAAAATTGGATTGTTCAATTAATGGTGTTGGACTAGCTGGGAAGAATCACATGGAGTGAAGTATTAGATAAGAAATATATAATAATAGATTTATTATTTTCTTATTTTTTAGTCACTCTTTTAAATAACATGAATTATTTTCATTTTTCTTTGTTTTATTATTTATATATGTTTGACAGCACTTCCCATGGTGATGTTAACGTGGTACCAACATTTATATTGCATACACCCCTAAAAATGGGTGTTTAAGCCAGTGTATTTTTAATTATTGCATTCTCTCTGAAGGATACATACGATGCTGCCGTAGAATTGGGGCAAAATTATTTATCTTATGAGGCAGCAGATACCTACCTTTTGGAACAACCTTTGCATTGGGAGCATATCTGCTGTGACAAGGGGAGGGTGTGGCCGGGCAGTCACGACACACACCCTGCGCTGAATTGTTGTAATTAGCTGGGAGGGGGATAAAGATGACCCGGGAGTGCCAGTTGCGAGAGAGAGAGAGAGACACACACACACACACACAAAATTGGCCAGTGTGTGTGTGTGTGTGTGTGTGTGCGCGCGCGCACGCGTGTGCATGTTCATTTATGTCATTAAAGTTATGTTGACTGTTCTGCCATTTCCCGCCTCCTCCTTGTACATCCTTTACCATTTACAGCTGCCTTTGGAGGCAGGTCACTAGGTTTTGGAACAGAGATTTTAAGATTTAGATTTTAGGGGGGGTAAACATTGTGCTACAAACTGCTTAATGCATTGAATGTTGCTTTTGTTGTTTCTCCTTTCCATTGCACAATTCGGCAAACCACTCATCTGTATTAAAGAAATCTATTGAGGGAATGCAAGACTGCCCTTCAGTAAATCTTGTCATCTCTAGTTCATTGGCAGATCTGTAATGTTCCCCTTGATTTGGTGCAACATCAATCCCAATTAAGGAGAGACCGAGGAACACAGTGTGGCATAAACCATTTACATTGCAGCAAGCACTACATCAACAGGATCTTCCACTGTTTTTGAGATGCATTAAGCTTTAACTTCTGTTTTTGAAAGTGCCCCACATAATGGACTCAAGAGTATTCAAATGGCCAATATTTACACAGTCATAATTGAACAAAATGTTGTTTGAGATGCAATTAATGTATTTTCTTAGAAATGCGCATTAATGGTAATGTAAAACATTCTAGTCTGATGGAAATTGGGAGGGATTCTGTTTCGGCTCTTTTTGGGTGTTGTGATAATCGAAAACTATGATGCAAAAATTGTACCTTTTGGTTTTTAATTTTGATCAATGAATGTTTTAACTGACAAGAGACAGATTTGTTTTCTTGCTACATTAGGCAAAGTTTAGGAAGACTCTGGAAGGTCTGCCTCTGGGGTAAGTTTGAAAACAGTGCTTCTCAACTGGTTTTGCTGCAGACCCAGATTTTACTTTGGGCATCAAGTGACGACCCAAACATTTGTAATTAACATTTATAAGTATTACATGCATAGGCCTAAAAATATGCAAAATTATTAGCATGACATGCAGGCCGAATTGGAAAATCTGCTACTTACTTACAGTATACTTAAACTACAGCTGAATTGTGATTTACCAGCTTAACAAATGGAAGAAACAATGGGCTAAATATATATATATATATATATATATATATATATATATATATATATATATTTTTTTTTTTTTTTTTAATTAGGCACATTTGAATGAAAGTTTGACTGAAAGCACAGCTTTTGATGTTAACAACTGTTATGTTGTAAGTGATGGGACACTGTTTTCTCATCACTTTAAAAGTTAATAAGGCTATATGTTTTGTTATCCTGACTATGCATGGTTATATAGATAGTTGCATTTTAGTACTAGCATCTTAGCATGATATTTGCCTTCTGTCTGTGACCCTGTCAGCTCTGACCGACCAATTGAGAACCACAGTCCAAAAATACTCATTGGCAGTTTAAGAGAGAAAGAGGAATGGTAGAATGACATTGTGTACCATTAGCTTCTCCTCCAATGTAGCACAGAAAAAGAAACAATATATAATTATCCACCAAATCTGTAAATATTTGCTTACAGGCCTATAATTAAGATCTGGCTGAAAGATGTGATAATGGAATGTCGATGTCCAAGTTACTATAAGCCTCGGATTCCGATGTGCAAACAACAGTGTTTATGCTCTCAATACACTACATTAGTCAGTCTTGTCCAGTATTTTTCAGTGCTATTCATTAACCCCTATCAATCGCATTGATTACTGGAGCCTGCAGGAGAGACCAAAATTCTTGGAGCATTAGTTGTTTGTTTGGTACTTCACTGAAGAGCCAACACTGACATGTCCAGTTCCTCTGGGGTACTTTCATGTTTTTTATGTAGCTATTCTAGCCGCCGATCTCCCTCATGAGTAGAGGTGGCTCAACTTATTCTTTCAGATAAAACAAAGAGCTGCACTTTGTGACACTGAGTTTGGATCAGGTTGTCCTACAAAGACAATTTTCTACTGCATACCTCTCTACCAGAGGTTGGATCAACAGGGGAACTGCTCGCTTCTTTCCATAGACCCTTCAAATACAGAAACGCCTCAGTCCATTGAAGAATGTTCAGTGCATTTGCACAGATGCTGCATTATTAGCAGGTGCGTGGGAGAAAATAATATACGTGGAGGAGAATGGAGGGGGTTTCTATAAAAGGAAACCTCCACCACGTTCCACCTTTCAACAACATACCAAGTTTTTTACATTTCACATTTCAACTTTGAGCAAGCCTGGATGTTGAATGACATACAACTGCAAAGTACTGTACCTCCAAAGTGTCAGACAACTCAAATGATAAGTAAGTTATTGCAGTGCATGTAATATGTTTTGTTTTACATATAAAAAAGGAATAAAAGGAATCTTGAAGACAAGAAAGTTTTATAAAGCAAATGGAAATGATGTGGGCTGCTGATCTAAAGGTCATTCATATGAAACAGGACATCAACAGGTAGTCCCCACACTAAAAACAACCATTTGCACAGTTATTGTGTTGCAGCTGCTCAGTAGGGCTGAAACAATTAGTCAGGGTTATCGACAACATCGCTAAAAAAAAATTGTCAACAAAAATATGATATCATATGAAACTCGACACTATATGATATCATATGAAACAAATGATGACACACAAGAGCAGCACTGCAGCTCGCACCTGACTGAGAAGAAAACAGCTCTCAGTCCAGATGCACTCCAAACTTTCCAAACAGCTTCAGGTATAGATTGCAAAGTATGAGGGAATTATAATGCAAAAATGCAAGATAAGAAATTACAGAAGCACTATCATTGTGGAATAAATGGAGCCGGAGCTGCCGCTCCACTGGAGCAAAATTTGCGTGTCAAGCATCACATCTTTACTTAATCACTATATCTAATACGTTATAGCTTTATTAAAGTTCAATGTAAATAACTACTGTGGCAGCGGGGGCGTGGTCAAGCGCCTGTCCAGAGAGGGAAAGCGGTAAGGGCGCTTGCACCTGAGCTAAATTATGTCTAACACCTGTCTCTAATTCCAGTGAGCACGGGGAGAGCGGCATAAAAGAGCCACAGCACTGCCAGTTATACAGAGAATGCCAGTCCAGTGTTGGCTATGAGAGAGAGCTCAATTATGGACGTCCGTTATCTTATATGTTTGTCTTTTGAGTTCTTCATTAAACCTTTAGTTTATATGTTAAGCCGGTTTCTCGCCTCTTCCTTGCCCATGAATTATGATCTGTGTTACACTACAAACTCAGAAACTGTCATTTCTCTCTGCAGTCAGCACCTCTTCTAGTTGCACGAATGTCCCTATCTGAGTGGGAAATATTGAAACTACATCCGGCTAAGGCACTCTCTGTCATGGGGATGCTCATCCCTCGAGTGTGCACTTGCTGCAGCTAGATTATAATGTGATTGCTCACAACTTATTGAATCATAATATACTGTGCATTTCTTATTGTGAAGAAAATTGTCAATTCGCAGCTTTATTAATAAGAAAGAGTTTGCTTATTTGTGAGTTAAAGATGGATTGAAGTGAACAGAAAGCTGAGATAGTCTTTGCCCCATTATACACTGCAACAAAATACATTTATGATTTGTTTTTGTTTTGGCTTGTTTTCCAATATAAATATCTAAAACTCCTTTAAAACAATGTATATTTTCTTTAGCAGCTATACTGCAGAAGAAAATTTTTTTATCTTAGAATGTTGAATATAATATTAAAAATACTAATATTTTAAAATATCTATAAATCCTTTAAAAAAAGATGCAATCACCTGAGAATATCAGATATTTAGACTTGCTTTTAGAGAATAGATCTTGAATATAACTATATTTTATCTTTACTGCAAGTGAAAAAAACAGTTATATACAAAATTCACTTATATTTAAGATACATCCTCTTAAAGCATGTCTAAATATCTTATATATTGATTATCAATGACATGTATCTTTTTTTAAAGATCTTTAGACAATTTTAACGGGAAAACAAAAATACTTGATAACAATAGGATTTTTTGTAGTGAATTTCTTTACTGATTTAAACTTAATAAAAATATTTTTTCCCTTTAATTCAGTGACATTTTCCCAGTGGGCCGACACACTTTGGGGCCAATCAGGGCAGACTGGCCATAGGGAGAACCGGGCCGGTCCGGCCACAAAATGGGCTGAATGGGCCGAGATAAGCTGAAATGAGCCGCCGCTTTATGCAGAACGGGCCACAAAATGGCATTGTGATATGCCAGATGGGGAGAAAAGGACAGAGACGCCCCCCATAACAACTAAAAGGGCAGTGACATCTCAACATCATTTGGGCCAGATTCTATGTAAAATCCTGGGCCGATTTCTCTTCCCTGTCCACCCCTGAAGAAAGCCAATTGCTTGATCGTGTCATGTGAGTTTAGCTAATTTTTTTATATTTGGCCTATGTTCTACAACTAGACCAGTGGTGCTCATTACGTTGACACATAGCAAGACAAAAACTAAATCTAAAAGATTGACTTTGTTTCTTTGCTTCTGTAGTCGCGCACTGTTTGACTAACAGACGACTAATGTTTGGCGCTTTACATGTGTGTGTGTACCGAGAGCGCTAATGCAGGTACGCGTCTACAAACAGTCAAGTACACTTCATAATTTTGCCAAAATGCCCGTCTTGCCGGCAAGGTATTAATGTACACATATTCAGTTATGTCTAAAGTGAACACAAACAGTGGGACAAAAAGTGTATTTGTATGAAAATGTCAGACTTGAAGTATACATGTACCCGAATAGACCACTGTCTAGTGTGTCATTAAAAGGCTGTAAACAGACTTCCTATTAGCACAATTAATTACATAATATATTAAAATCATGTGCAATAATTGTGTTTTTATTCCTTTGGAACTGACATGTGCTGTGTGCTTTCATGTATCAATGGATTTTGCACTGTTCATTACCCTACAGGTATAGGATAATTACCAAGATGTCATCAACGGCATGTTCGTGGAATGATATTGTGACAGTTAAATTCTAGTAATTATTTTTTTTTTTTCATTATTACCCATAAAGGTCCATACTGCAATTGCTATAGTGTTTCATCATGTCATCAAGTTTAGGTACATTTAATGATCTATTATGTGTTGTCAGAACAATGAACCTCCATGTTGCCAACATTTTCAAAAATCACTGTGGCACAACATGAATATGGTGAAATCCTTTCTTTATGCTCACATAATAAGTGGACACCAACAGAAAAGATAATGACAGTTCTTTTGAGTGTTATGTCTTCATACTATGCTCAGGAGAAGCATGGATTTTCTGCTCATTTTAATAATATTACTTCATCTTTTCAGGGAGTGAATGGTGATGTTGACAACTTAATATGCTTGCCATAATTCTCCTAAATTGTTCTTTTGGATTACAGCCCAAAGAAACCCACCGATGCTCATTAATGCTCATATTACTGTAGATTAAAACTGGGCTTTAACGCTTTGACACTGTTAAAGGTTATGCTATAGACCTTTTTCACACTCCGATTTTGGAACATGGAAGTAAACGTTTGCAGGGTAAACTTCGACAGTGGTGAATGGGAGTGAATTGGAGATCACTGCAAATATTATTTTCACTTAACCATTTGCTCCAAGACCAAAAGAAAAAATGTTCTTGTTACTGACATAGCCTTCATTCCTTGATGGAGGGAACGAGACGTTGTGTCAACATAGTGACACTAGGGGTCACTCCTGGGAGCTCCAGACATCTCTGATTTTTGAGAAAAGGCTAATGAAAATTGGCGAGGGGAATTTGCATGCCACTCCCCCGGACATACTGGTATTTAAAGAGCTGGAATGCACACATTTCGCACTAAGGAGCCGAGACAAGGTCCCGGCCGATTCAGCGGGTAGTTCGGTGTTGTGGCAGGAGGGACACAATGTCTCATTCCGTCCATCAGGGAACGGAGGTTATGTCAGTAACCAAGAAGTTCCCCTTCTGTCACTCACTCAACGTTGTGTTGATGTAGTGACACTAAGGGTCCCTATGGAAAACTTACTTGCGGGTGCCAGATGGTTCCCCGTCCCTGAGAAAGAAGCTCATTCCTCGGGGGAATTCACCAGGGGGGGTGTCCGAGAATCAAGTCCGGGTGGGCCAATAAGGAGCCACTAAGATAACCTGCTCCTCGTCCTCCCTGACCTTGCACAACGTTTGTGCAATTAGGCTCACTGTGGGAAATGCATATTTAAAGACTGTCCGTAACCCGGCACCTTTTTGAATACAATGAAGTAGGGGCTGTAAAAACATTTCCTCATCTCGGCTGGAGGAACAGGCTCTATCGCGTCCTTCCATAGGAGGGAGGCAACCTCTGCGTGCAGGGCAACGGCATTCTCGCCTCTCACGATAGTGAAGCGGACACCATTGAACCTGGACGGGCGCCTGGCAAACTGAATCGCGTAGCCAAGTCGGACACTCCTAATCATCCATCGTGACGGGTTGGGAAGAAAGAGCCACACCCCCAAGCTCCATGCGAGGGGGACCAAGGGAACAATCGCATCAGACATACCGGCGGGCAGGGCCTTGTGACAGGGAGGAGCCTGAGGTGCCACTTATGGCCGTGCTGAGTCCAGGGACATCAAAGCACTTACCTGGCTCCTTGTGACCACTTGCGGAAAGCCTGGGATGGGAGAGGAAGAAATTCGTCCTCGTAACCCGTGGAGGCCATCAAATCGGTGATGGATTTGTGCCACAGATGGGCGTGCAGAGGCACCAAACCTGCCAGAGAGAAACGGTGCCCAGCGGTCGTGATAACGACTGCCGTCGACACCAAGTGTGTGGCCTAGTAACTGAGGAAACTGCTCTTTTCGTGAGAAGGTTGGTACCGAAGCCTGTTGGACGTGCGGCGAAATCAAAAGAAAAGAGAGATTCTCCACCCAGCCCTCCACCAGGGGAAGGAGTGGTCTTCTTACCAGCTCCTGAAATTCAGCCCAAATATGCTATTTTTTTCTTATTAGAAAATATGCTCTTTGCTGCTGAAGCACCCAGGGATGTTTCTCTGCACAACAGCAGTGCGAGGGGGGAGCCACTGCAATGCGCCATAGAAACCAACAGTTCGTAAGAGCAAGAGATGAATGGCTGGCTGAGTAATTCAGCTCAGTGAAATACAACCGCTCAGTTCTGAAGAAGAAGTCTGAGTGAATGTTTGCATTCCAGCTGCTTAAATTCTCGTATGTCCGGCAGAGTGGCATGCAAATTCCACTCTACAATTTTCATTGGCCTTTTCTCAAAGATCAGAGATGTCTGGGGCTCCCAGGAACGACCCCTAGTGTCAATACATCGACACAACGTCAAGTGAGTGACAGAAGGGGAACTACTATTGCATTTGAATGATTTTCCAGAAGAGGAAAAAAATAGAGTGTGGTGCTTTAAGCCAGTTGGGAGAAGATGACAAATTTACTGTCACTCTCTCTGCAGCTGTAATCGAAACGCCCTCGCAGCTGTGGTAATTCATTTTCTGGAATTCCAGGTTAATATAACAATAAGCATAATGTTATGAATGTACACTCAATATTTAAAAAAAAAATTATAATATAAATTTTTTTCGAGATTTACACTGATAAATAAGGCAGGAACGTGTCATCACAGTCTGTGAAAAAGATCTATAGCTAGTCATTCTAAGTGCAGGGGGAGGGGGTTATGGATGATATTTTATTTCCGGAAATAACCAGGAAATGCACACTAAGGGTCATAAGATAATAGTAGATGCTGCCATTGCTGTGGATGAACTACAGTGCTGTTAATAGACTCACTACATGTGATTGTACAGTATGTCACTTGTCAGTTGCCTTGGACACCAAGGAGGATCACAGATAGAGCTTCTAACATCTATAGATAATGACAATTCAATTCAATCTGTCAAATGCACGCCAATAAAAAATTGACATTTTCTGTCAAAACGTACATTGATGAATACAAATGACTTATCCATGAATAATGCATGTTTTCTTTAGATATGTTACAAGTGGCATAGAGAGTGTTAAACAGCAGGCATCCGTATGTGTGGGCTGACAAATCTTTGTATGAATGAGACATCTCTCTCCCCGTGTCATGTAATCCTCTGTATTCTGCTTGGGTTGTCGCGCCAACCACATTGTTTGCGAATAAAAATGCAGCTATTATTAAAAAATAAAGCACAGCATAAAATATGCTTTAACAGATGTCTGAACAATAAAAACCCACCCGGTTCCTGCACTCTCACACTATGAAACCTTAAATGAGTCAGCTATTGAGGAAAACTCCACGTTCAGTTCCAGCAACGTCTTTATCAAACACTGTGTGTTGAATTGTATGAGATTTATTCATAACATGGCATGACAATCGCTTTAGTGCCCATAATTATTTTCTGTTTGACACATGAAATAATAAGTTATTAATAAAGCATCAAGGTAGGCTCAACCTGATACATAATTCTCACAATGAATGGGAAATAATGCAATAAATGTTTTAGACTGTACGACTGAGTGTGATTTAAGCATTTTCCAAAAAGACTATTATTGCATCATAGCAAAATGTACATAAAGGAAATAATTAATTCAAAACATGATAGATGAAGGAAACATCCTGCTCCTGCTCAAGTCAGGAACCAAGTTTTTTTTTTTTTCTTATGTAGAGAAACCATCTATATTTGGTTAGTAAATTGAATATTTCTCCATGCAGCAAAAAACATTTATATCATGAGAGGAATCTCAAGCCCTGAAAGATTATTGCATGCCTCGGCATTTAGCACTAAGCAATTGGCTAATGGAAATATGTAAAGTCAATCCTGACAGTATTATTCCCTGACAAGTGAAGTTATAAATACAATCACTAATTTGTATTGCACCTTTCTACCCAGCATTCTGGTTTGAGAAGGATATGTGTGATTTTGATTGACAGGATTATAACTGTAACCTGGAAAGTCTTTCAGGAAATTTTCTTCTGGGTCATTCATGTTCTGATCATACAGTATATTAATAAAATATAAAACAAATAAAAACATTTTTTTAAAGATGTAAACTCATATTAGTTAGACACCTTTTATCACAATATCTTTGTTAAGTGAACATGAGGTGTATTTTAAATAATAAAAAACAAATTGACAACTTTTAACATGAAAAACTGGCAATTTAATTTATTCTATCCTGGGGGGTGGGTTGTATGGGTTTGGGGATGGTAGGGGCTTGGGTAAAGGAAAGCTCTGTTATCTTCATTTATGTTGTATTACTATTGTACAATGTTTGAAACTTTTGTCATGTCTTCATATAATATTAATAAAAAACCTTGAATAAAAAAGAAAGAAATATTCCAGGTGTTTCATAATTTTTTCCTTTCTCTTATCAAAATGTTTCAAACAAAAATGTTTTCTTGGGTTAATTGTTAATATTGTTTTAATTGGTAATCATTTTATGTTTTTCCTCTGTTCTCAATTTCAGTCTTATTTAGTATCCTTTAGGCCAGTAGTTCCTTAATGACATCATCTTTCAGGAAGTGACATCAAAATATAGTTAAAACCTAGGGCTTTCAATCTATTAAAATATATAATCGAATTAATTACATGAAATATTAAAGATAATTCAATATATAATAATCAAAATAATGTTAAAAATAATTACATTCTAATATATTAATAGAATATATATATATATATATATATATATATATATATATATAATGCAGATAATTAAAAAAAACATAATTATTTTTTTTGTCCATTTGTTCTGTGTAGACATAACGTCTCAGTTACGTATTTAACCTCCGTTCCCTGATGGAGGGAACGAGACGTCGTGTCGAAGAAGCGACACTAGGGGTCTCTCTTGAGCGCCGAATATGCGTCTGATCTATGAAAAAAGGCCAATGAGAGTTGGCGAACAGTATTTGCATACCCCGCCCCCGGACATACGGGTATAAAGGCGAGGGAAATACACTCGTTCGTTCAGTAATTTTCTTCAGAGCCGATGGTCGTGTATGCAGCCAGCTGTGAGTGACACAACTGTTTCCTGCTTCTATCCTCTGACGCTCTGCTTTGCTGTTGGATCTACGGTGCACTTCAGCAGCTTTTCTCTTCTCTGCACGGCGTGCAGTTTACCCCAGGGCGCTTCGACAGTGCAGAGTTAAAAGAGTTTTTCTATAAAGAGTAATTTTCTCTGTAAAAGAGTTTAATTATCTGAAAGAGCAATACAGAGCGGCGTTGAACGTCCTTTTCAAGACGCGTCTTTTTAAAGATGCCATTCAACCCTTGTGTAGTTCCTGGATGCGGTAGAGTGCTCTCCGCTTCAGACGGCCACAGGCGCTGTCTCGTGTGTCTGGGCACCGATCACACCGACTCACTGCGAGAACATGACCATGGCAACGTTGCGGTCGCGGCGCACTTTCAATAGAAAGCATGCCACTCCAGCCGCCCCCCGTGTCGCTCCTTCTTCCCACGGGATTGAGGACGATGCGGCTGGTGATGGAGGCGATTTGGGGAGGGCAGCGGGTGCAGCTCCACCGGGTACGCCCCCTCGCCCCCCGTCCGTGCTCGAGGCAATGGCGACTCGCCTCCGGGCCGGTCTGCCTATCCTCTGGAGCTCGAGGTGGGTGAGCTTGCCGCTCCATTGGAGAGCGGGCGTCTAACGCTGATGCCTCCTCTGGGCTGCCGCCTTCGGGCCAGCACGCCCAGGCTGAGGCTGATGCGCAGATGTCCGACATGCTTGCCCGGGCCGCTGTCAGTGTGGGGTTGGATTGGAACCCTCCATCCTCCCCACACCCGTCACGGCTGGATGACTGGTTCCTGGGGTCTGGGCACCACTCACAGTCACGAGAGAGTTTAGGTTCTAAAACCTTGCAAATGTTTTGAGAGGAACATACTTCTGCAAAACATGTCTTATAAGGACACACATTTGTCCATGTCCATGAGGAAGCCATGCCTCTAGTTGCTTGCACTTTAACACCAATTGGGCAAGTCTTACCCTGTGACTTATAAGCCAGGGCAATTGCAACGACAATCCATTGAGAAAGTATTTCCTTTTGTGTGTCCTCCATAGCATTCAAAGAGCTGATCAGACAGTCTGAACTGGCATGTATTCTCAATATATGTGTGTAGTACCCGCTCATGGCATAACAAATCATCCTAATTAAATGGAGGAGGGAGGAAGGCCTGAAGGTAAACCACCTGCACTCTGATGGGTGTGGTTATGACCTTTGGCACATAGCCTTTTCTGGTTTTGACAGTGGCTTTTGAAAGACAGGGCCAAAATCCAGACATGAATTGTCGATTGATAGTGCATGTAAGTCACCGACGCGTTTTACTGAGGCCAGAGCCAACAGTAGTTTGGTCTTAATGGAGATTATGCACAAACCAACAGAGTCCAAAGGTTCGAGGGGGGGCCCTGCGAGAGCAATTATGAATAAAGTTATGTCCCAAGTCGGGACTGTCTTGCTCCTTTTAGGAACATTATGATAAAATAATGCTTGCCTATAGAGTCGCCGGCTTCATGTGCATGATACACAGATATAGTTGCCACATGCACTTTGTGCATTGACAGAGTGAGTCCTGCATCTAGTTTCTCTTGAAGAAATATGCAAATTTTATGTATGGGGCAGTTTGCTGGGTCTTTGCCATGTACTTTTTCATGCCATGTCTTTGCATCATATCCTACAATATCTGGATAGACCAGGGACATATGCAAGGATCCTTTTTGTGGACTTCAGTTCGGCTTTCAACACCATCATCCCATTATACTCCAGACTAAACTACACCAGCTCTCTGTTCCCACATCTATCTGTCATTGGATTACCAGCATTCTGACAGACAGGCAGCAGCTTGTGAGACAGGGGAAATTCACCAGTACCTGTACAATCAGCACTGGTTCCCACCAGGAATGTATGCTCTCACCACTACTCTTCTCCCTCTACACCAATGATTGCATTGCCAAGGACCCCTCTGTCAAGCTCCTGAAGTTTGCAGATGACACCACTGTCATTAGCCTCATCCGAGAGGACAATGAGTCTGCATACAGAAGGGAGGTTAAACAGCTGGTCTTCTGGTGCAGTCAAAACAACCTTGAGATGATTGTGGACTTTATGAGGAACACCCCAACACAGACCCCCCTCACCATTCTAAACAGCACTATGGCAGCAATGGTGGCATTCATGTTCCTGGGCACTACCATCTCACAGGACCTGAAGTTGGTGACACACATTGACTCCACTGTGAAAAAGGCCCAGCAGAGGTTGTACTTCCTTCACCAGTTGAGGAAGTTCAACCTGCCACAGGTGCTGCTGATACAGTTCTACTCAGCAGTCATTGAGTCTGTCCTCTGCACTTCAATAACTGTCTTGTTTGGTTCAGCTACGAAATCAGATATCGGAAGTCTACAAAGGACATTTCAGACTGCTGAGAGGATTATTGGTTGCCCCCTGCCCTCCTTTCAAGAACTATACACTTCCAGAGTGAGGAAAAAGGCTGGCAAAATCACTCTGGATCCCACTCACCCTGCCCACTACATTTTTGAACTGTTGTCTTCTGGTTGACGCTTCAGAGTTCCGAGCATCAGAACCATCAGACAAAGGAACAGTTTTTTCCCTCAGGCTAGCCATCTCATGAACAGTTAAAATTACCCCATTGAGCAATAATTATGTGCAATACACAGTTTAATCTTTTTAGATTTATTTTTATCAAACACATCCAACATCTTCTGCAATTACATTCCCTTGCACTGTATATAACAGATTGTATTAGATATATTTATATTATATATATATTTTGTCTTATTGTGTATTCTATATATACTTTATTTTCTATTAAATTTTTATTTATTTATTATTATTATTATTATTATTATTATTATTATTATTATTATTATTATTATTATATGTGTATTATTTTTTATTATTATCTATGTCGTGTTGCTGTTTTGTATTGTTGTGCACTGGAAGCTCCTGTCACCAAGACAAATTCCTTGTATGTGTAAGCATACTTGGCAATAAAGCTGAACCTGATTCTGATTCTATTCTCTAAAAGCAAGTCTAAATATCTTATATGATGCTTCTCATGTGAATGCATCTTTTTTAAAGGATTTTTAGATATTTTAAAATCTTGTATTTTTTTTATATTATATCCAACATTCTCAGATAAAAAAAAAATATATATATATATAGAAAATATAGCTGCTAAAGAAAATGTACACTGTTTTAAAGTAGTTTTAGATATTTATTTTGGAAAACAAGCCAAAACAAAAATAAATCATAAATGTATTTTGTTGCAGTGTTTAATGGGGCAAAGACTATCTCTCTCAGCTTTCTGTTCACTTCAATCCATCTTTAACTCACAAAAAAATAAACTCTCTCTTATTAATAAAGCTGCGAATTGACAATTTTCTTCATGATAAGAAATGCACAGTGACATATATTATTCAATAAGTCAAGAGCAATCTTGTTATAATCTAGCTGCAGCAAGCATGTGCACTTGAGGGTTGAGCGTCCCTGCGACAGAGTGTGCCTCAGTCTGTGCCTGCAGTTTCAGTCTAAACCCCTTAGATCAAGACACTTCACGCAACTCATAGAAGAGGTGCTGACCACACAGAGAAATGCCAGTTTTGGAGTTTGTAGTTATTTACATGATCTGCTTCTGTATTATTTGAACTTTAATAAAGCTATAATGCATTAAATATAATTAAATTCTTCTGAATCTTCAGATTCTGAGCCTAAACGGAAAAAAAAGAAGAGGGATAAACACAGAGAGAGAAGAAACAGGAAGAAATCAAAGAAATTGATCTGTGACTATTCCAAAAGAGCCATGTATGTGCTTTTTATCAAATTACACTGTATCTTTATGCAACTTATATTGTGTCTTACTTAAGAGCATACATGGCCCTTAGAGGCCAGAAATGAGTTTATAGTCATCATTTACTCATGTCATTCAAATTCAGAAAAACTCTTATGTGTAACACAAAAGAAGTTATTTTAAAGAATGTTCAAACTGCTCTTTTTTTATATGAAGAGAGTGGTTGGGGTTATACATTGACCAGTGCAAAACAGGATAAAAAATCATGCATGACTAAAACATATTCCATACCAATTACACTATATCCCAAGTCTTCTGAATGTAATAACTATGTGTGAGGAAAACATCCAAACTTAAGGCCTGTTCATATCAAACATAAATACTTGTTACAAAAGTTTGTTGTGAACAATATCTTGAATACAGTGGATTCCAATGGAGCTGCTCACATCAGAATAAAGAAAATTATCCACCAACAAACATAAACTCTGACTTTAGAAATCAGATATCATGAGTCAAACTCGGATTGTTTATTATTATTATTATTATTATTATTATTATTAATGTTATTACTGATATTTGAGTCTTTAGAAGATCCTGTTTTGTCTTTCATCCTGTCATACAGATACATGAAGGTGCCCCACTTGCAGAATCCGGGTGGAAGGCTGACCAGATTAAATATATATTGTGCCACCTACTGGACCGCCGGTGAATGGTTTTCAGTCTGACGAATGTTTGTTTTGGTCTTTGTGTGAACACACCTTTCATTGCCGTTTTGTTTCACCCTCAACCATACCTCTCAAACTGTTATGCTAATTTAAATATTCAAACTTAGTGATCACCCACATTGTGAATTTTATTTGTTTGTTTGTTTTATTGCCTTTTTATTTTAACATTTTAAGGTTAATAACCTTTCATTTTTTATGTTATTTTTTTCAGTACAAACCCCTGAAGAATCAGTCAAGAGGTACTACAAGGTATTAACCCTTGTAAAACAAGGCCTGAGTAAAGCAGAGGCATATAACAAGTCAAGTAATTTTTATTTGTATAGCACCTTTCACACACACATCATTTCAAAGCAGACATACAGAAAACCATGCATTATCAGAAAATAAAACCATAATATCTATAAATTATTAAGAGTCATCATTGTGTAGTTTGATTAAATACGATTATGAATTGTGTATAAAGTAATTAAATAATAATTGTATTTAGAACTCAGTGAGCAAGCTGAAGGCGACAAGACTTAATGTTGACCGAAACACAATAGGCTCCAATTGATGAGTTAGCAGCAGCTAACGCAGAAGTATTCAGCAAATTGAGAGAGATGTACAAAAAGGAAGACAGCATCCAAAAGTTTGCAGAAAGCTCTCTTGCTCACTGCAGAGTTCACCCCAATGAGGATGTGATACATCAATGAAAGGAGCCAGTGACCTACTGGACATAAATAAAAAGTGAGTGAAATATAAGTAAAAAAAAGTGATGGGGGATGCTCGTGTAGAAGGTAGGAGGTAGGAGGTTATTGTGTTGTAATGGTTAGATTTTACTGTTGAGACATTTGCATGTTTTAATAGTAAATTTTACAAGCTGATATATTAAAAAGTGAACGTATTTGTTGAAATTTTGATACAGAGTGTTTTGCATTTCTTGACATGGACAAGAAAGGTTACATTATTACATTATCTTACAGTGATTAATGTGTTCATGTTATTTCAAATTTCATTTACAAATAAAGAAAGCATTGTGAAACAAGACAGATGTTTCAGCATTTGTGATTTACACCACTGGTGAATTACATTTTTTCATTCTTCAATAAATGGCATGCAATGCTTTTTTCATATGCTGGTTGATTTGTATTTCTATTTCACTTTTAAATTTTCATCTTTGGTTATTGTAGTAGGGTAAAATATAAGGTTAAAAATATTTTAGTCAATATTTAATAATGCTTTGGATAATTACTTTGAATGTAACGTTGTTAACGTGTTAACTACTTCATTAACATCAGCTTATGACCGGTTAATGCATCTTTATGTCATGACTTTACTTGGAGGAACCCATAATGATTAACTCAATATTAACTACTTGTGTACTAACATCAGCTCATGACCTGTTAATGCATCTTTATGTCGTGACTTTACTTGCAGGGTCACATCATTATAAACTTTTGATCAATTACACATGCAGTACTACATATAGTATCCAACCAATTTAAAAAAGTAAATGGAGGTAAAGACCAGGAACTATGGCCTGTGTTTGTTGCTAGATTGGTATTTTGAAGGAAAAAGGGACAGAAAATCACCCGAAACTGGATTGATATTTGTAATTTAAAGCATTTTTGCAAAGTTTTTAAGCAGGAACAGTGTACAGTAAATAATCATGAAATACGATAATCCAGCACAGTGTTGGATCATTGGCATAAGCGATATGGGCACACGGCGGTCCCCCTGTACACACCCCTTAGTCATGCACTCCACTTCTACGTGATTGCACCACTCTCTATGAAAATGAACTGCGATCGGAGCAGCTATCCATGTAAATCAGGACCACCACTAATCCAGAACCACCACAGCTGCAGATGCTATGTTAAAAGTAATAAAATTGTGCATGTTTAATTCAGATCAAGGTCATTCAGATCAAAGTAGGGTTTTCTACTCCTCGTTCTTCATTAAAGAGTCCATATGATTAAATTACCTGTAGGGGTTAATTAATACATGATCTATCAAACATGTCCTAACATGTCCTTTTGTAAAGGTTAGCCCTTTATTAGTTCCTTTTTAATCCATGCTTTTTTTATTCACCATTAGTTCATGTTGAACTAAATATTAATTCAGATATTAGTACATGATTGATCATGTACCCTTATTGGAAAGTGTTACGGGGTAGGCTAATCCAATTGATTAATCCAATTGTATCTTTCGTATTTGATTTCCATATTTGATTTTCTGTATATAATTTTCGTATTTCATTGTGATTTTTTTTCTTTCTTTCTTTCTTTCTTTCTTTCTTGTTAAATACAATACTGCCACATCAACCATTTTTTCCATCAGATTAATCCCCCAAACATTGTTTTGTATCCTGTGTTGATTATTTTCAACTCACCAGCAACACATATATACAGTGGCTATAAAATTCAACATACCTCTGTTAAAATTGCAGGTGTTGAGATATAAAACATAAATCAAAGAATAATCATGTCAAATCTTTATCCACTTTTAATGTGCTAAATGCCATCAACCAAATTCAAGTGAACAACAAACTTTTTTTATTTTATTTCTGTTTATAATAAATGTTACTATTATTATAATTATGTAAAATAAGTTATATTAGGGGAATATAAGTAACTTTTCTGGCAGTTGTTTTTTATATTTTCTATATAGATTTTTTTTTTTTTTTATGAAACCAGAACTACATTTAACCATGGTAAATAGAAGCAGATTTTTACCTATGATTATCATAGTCTTGCTAATACCACAGTTAAAATAAGGAAACTATGCAAGAACGGTGGTAAATTTTCATGAGGGCATGTACAAAGGAGAATTTTTGGAGAAGGGCTGTAAAATTTGGACCCACATGAATTAAGGGTGATGCTATGATTTGTTTCTCCTCTGTTCACCATATGAAGATGATTTACTTAAATTTAAGGATGAAAAGCAAGGTTGATTTAGCAGGTTTCACTATAATTATGGGGACATTTGTTCCCCAAGAATGAACATAGAAGAAGGCACACACGCACACACAAACATGTTATGTACAAACACAGTTATATCATCGGTCTCTTAGTGGCACAATGGTGATAATGTCAGGATTTCAACCTATTATATACTTGGGTCAAACACAATTTTCAATGTACTGACTTGCTATATGATAGACCCAAGTGAAATTAAATTCCATGATTATGACAAACCAGTTATATCCTCCAAGCTCGTGAGCTCATAAGAGCAGTGATGAATGACACATGAGAGATGCAAGTTTGTGCTATACCGTCCCATAATTTATCACCAGGAAAATGAATGTCAGGGATTTGTGAGCCAGTATTGGAGTTTCGGCTTACTTGCTAAATACAGAGTTTTTCACACTTAAAAATATGTGTACTGTGAACATAGTTTAATGGCTGTTTACATCCACAAGTTTTCATCAGTGGTTATTTAACATCACATTCAATATTTGCAAATAGATTTAATTAATATGAACCCTAAAATCTGTAATGCACTGAAAATCTGTGTTTTGCATGCTTTATGAACAAAATTTCTGCGCATGTGAAAAGCTGTATTTTTTTATTTTTGTGTATATTTAGCAATAGAAGATTTGTATGCCAATATTTTAATCTTCATTTTAAAATAATCTTATATAAGTAATATTTATATTACTTATTTATATTTCAGCCTGATCCCTCATCTTACCTTTACACTGTGCCACATTAAGCATTCTCCTTATCCTGGTTCCTCTCGATTGTTTAGGTTAATGCAAGAACATATACTGATGAGTCAACATATGATGACCACTCATAGGTGAAGCAAATAATGTTGTTCATCTCCTAACAAGGCCACATGTCAAGGTCTGGGTAGATTAGATGTACGCAAACAATCAGTTCTCGTAGTCAATTAGTTGAATGCAGGAGAAATGGGCATGAGTAAAGACCAGAGCGTCTTTGACAAGGGCCAAATTGTTATTGCCAGATGACTGGGTCAAAGTATCTCTGAAACGGCAAGGCTTGTGGGGTGCTTCCAGTCAGCAGTGGCGAGTACCTACCAAGAGTGGTCCGAGGAGGGACAAACCGGCAAAAGGGTATTGGGCGTCCAAGGCTCATTGATACGCGAGGGCAGCGAAGGCTAGCCCATCTGGTCCGAACCGACAGAAGGTCTACTGTGGCACAAGTCACAGAAAATGTTGATGTTTTTGATGTTATGGAAGGAATGTGTCACAAAACAACGTATACTGCTGCGTATGGGGCTGCGTAGATGAAGACCGGTCAGAGTACCCATGGTGACTCTTGTCCAGCATTGAAAGCACCTACAATGGGCATTTGAGCATCGGAACTGGACCTTGGAGCAGTGGAAGAAGGTCACCTGGTCTGATGAATCCAATTTTCTTTTACATCACGTGGACGGCAGTGTATGTGTGCACAGTTTACCTTGGAACGTGATGGCACCAGGATGCACTGTGGGAAGATGACAAGCCAGTTAAGGGAGTGTGATGCTCTGGGAAATGTTCTGCTGGAAACCCTGAGTCGGCAATTCATATGGATGTCAATTTGGAATGGGCCACCTACCGAAACATCGTTGCAGCACAGGTACACCCCTTCATGGCAATGGTATTCCCTGATGGCAGTGGCCTCTTTCAGCAGGGAAATGCAACCTGCCACACTGCACACATTGTTTGGGAATAGTTTGAGGAACATGATGAAGTGTTTAAGGTGTTCCCCTGACCTCTAAATTCTCCAGATCTCAATCCGATTGAGCATCTGTGGGATGTGCTGGACATCTCCACCTCGCAACGTACAGGACTTGAAGGATCAGCTGCAAATGGCTTGGTGCCAGATACCAGAGGACACTTTCAGGGGTCTTCTAGAGTCCATGCTTCTGCGGGCCAGTGCTTTTTTGGTGGCACGCAGAGGACCAACAGCATATTAGGCAGGTGGCCATAATGTTTTGGCTCATCAATGTAAATTGGCATCTATGCACACAGCCTATTTACCCTAGCTACAAAAGTTTTTTGCGCATGCGATTTTGCAAACCCACTTATGTCTACACTTATAGCTTAAGAAGTACATTGCACTGCACTTAAGACATAGTGCCATCTTAAAATAAAGCTCATACATAATGAGAAAAAACCAAGATGAATGCTGTTAATTACTGGAAAAATGTATGGCTAATTATTTGTCTGCTGTGTAAAAAAAAAACAGATTAAGACAGAAAGTCATATAATAGCAATGCACTGACTGAATTTCACCAAGGGGGTTGGAAAACAACATCTTTGTCTTTCTCTGGGTGTTTTCTAAGGCAAAACTTGATTCTTTAGCCAGATGTCACAAGGGGCTTACAGCAGGGATAGAGAATTCAGAAAACAGAAATAATGGAAGAGTTATAGTGGAGGAAGATCATTTGTAGTGAAACCACTGTGTCATGCTGAAATGATTTGTCAGTTTTTTTTAAAAAATGACAAAGAAACAAATGCACTTTAAAACTCTGAAATTCCATTTCCTATTTTACACGTCTGTCCAAAGTGATGTGCTACGCTAAATTGTTGTTTGCGATTTTGTTCGTTTGAGCAATATGACTACATTCAAGCCACCTTTGAGAGGAAGTAAATTAGAGCTTGAAAAATCAAAATGGCTCTGTGGGCCAGATAAGAACAGGTGAAGTCAAACATAATATTCCTGCTCAGTGGGCACATTAAATTGACAGATTTATCCTCCTTCTGTCAGACATGGCCTGTACACTAAGTACACTTGAGAAAACCACATCGCTGTGTTCAGCTTAGCAGAGAATCTTTCCAAAACAAATCCCTGACACACAGACCCAGGAGCTCCATCAAACACACACACACACACACACACACACACACACAGATGTCTTGATTCTTCTGTGGTCAACAACATGTCTCTTCACTCCCATTCCAAACTGCTCTGGTTATGTTCTTAATTTATTCAAGCGCCTAGATGGGGAGCAAAAATCTGACTTGAGGGGGATGATTTGCTGAGTAACACACATTTACAACATCCCAATGGAAAGATTGTGTTCTTTCAATGGGTTCATATATGGAAATGATGCACAAGTACATCTGGAATATGGGATTTCAGAGCACTGGGCTGTAAATAATTTACCATTACATAAACATGGGCCAAGCAAGTCCAACACTTCAACATCCAAACAAAATCTCTGTAGATGTAATCAGAACATGCGTGATTAGATAGGGCTTTCAGAAAACACCTAAAAAGATAAGAATAAATTTCCATGAATGTCTAAGCTGGTTTATGGTGGCTTAATGCTGGCGTAGCTTGTGGACTTACATAGCCATGTCAATCCAACATGATTACATGAGAAACCTTTGTGTTAGTTCTTAATGTTTTTTCTCATAAAGTCGGACCCAATGTTTTGAATTCCAGACAAGCGCCACCATATGGTGAATGTTAATTCCCGAAAATGTGCCGTTCACATCACATCCATTCAAAGAAGTCTGTGAAATTGATGCTGTTTTAGTCTTGGTAATGTTAAGGTAAAGTTTAGTGTTTGGGTTAGGAGTATATTAATGTAATTACTACTAAAATGTTTTGAAAAAAACAGACTCGCTGTGCCTTTAAAGTATAGATCACCCAAAAATGAAAATTCTCTCATCATTTACTCACACTCATGCCATCCCAGATGTGAATGACATTCTTTCTTCTGCTGAACACAAAAGAAGATTTTCAGAAGAATATTTCAACTCTGTTGGTCAATACAATGCAATGGTAACCAGAACAGAAGGTCCAGAAAGGACAAAAGCAGTATAAAAGGGGGTGCAAGGGTGGTATGCACAAGGTACTGGAATAGTAAGGAATTTAACGATTTTTGCTCCAAATTCAATTCCTCTAAAAGATGCAAGTTAAAGGTTTCATTAACTACTCTATCAATGATTGTTTTAGTAAATTTAAAGTATTAATATTTTAAAATAAGAAATGCAATTCTTATTGGATTTACTTCCCTCAGCAGCCTAGTTACCAAATGATAAGATCATTCCATATTTTAACACAACAGATTCTTGCAAAAGGTGTGTTTAAACAGACATTTTAATCAAGATCTTTTGTTAATTCATTAATTTGCAATAAAAAAAACATACTCGTAATGTGTATCTTTAAACTGTTGATATGCAATTCCCCTTATGTGGTGGTGACATCACTCTGTTTACGTTTAATATATAATTTACCATCTATAAATGTAACGAATGTTAACAAATTCTACATCTTTTCGAATGTCTAAGGGTTCAACATTGATATGCGATCTCTGTTTCACGATATCAATGCTCCAGAAACAGCAATTTTGTTATTTGTGCCAGGAGTACAAATGAAAACATGCAATGTCAAAATGGGACTTCATACCTGTGTTATGAAAATACGATCATCAGATGAATCCACTTCGCCTCAATTTTCCATGGCAAGCATTCATTGAAAAACATCCAATAGCACTTTTTATCCATAAAAGTGATCAATCTGGGAAATATTGATATATTCTCCATTGTTTACATGAGATCTCACCTGAAAGAATTACCTTTCGTCATCGTTCTTCAACAAATTATGTATTCTGACCTGCATTCATGTTTTAAATCTGTATTTTATTTTGTTATTTTATATATTTGTAACGATCGGGAAGGCAGTCAAGGCAAGGATGAAGGCGAGGAGTAGGACCCAAGTGCAGCTTTATTGAAGATAGTGGTGAAACGGGAACAAGACAGGAACTTGGAACATAAAATAGACTATGGCTTGGACTCAAGAATATCAGGGTAACATCCGGCAGGGATCAAGGTTACAGGAACACAATACTTGACAAAGGTACAAGGGAAACATGAGGACTTAAATACATCAACAGGGGAAACAACAGCCAAATGGACAAACAGGACTTAATAAGGTGATTAACTAAAGCCAATGACAAAACTAGAACTGATAAACAAGCAATCAAACAATGAACCAATGAAAAACAGACACATGAACAAGGAGGGGAAACAGGACATGACAAAACTGGTTAACAGGAACATAAGAATGGTTTCAAAATAAGAGTGCAATATGGAGTTAGACAAGTGCCAGAAAGTTAAGAGTGAAAATACATAAACAAGAGACAACATGGAACGTTACAATATTAGAGTACTGTAAACAAAATGAGCCTGTCTCCAAAGACCATTTTTAAAAATTTGGCATAGTTTCATTCATAATAGTCAAGAAGTGTAGTCAGATTTTGTGTCGTCTTTTACTCTGTACACTTCCAGCGAATTTACAGAGAAAAAAGCTTGCAGGAACCTCATTTTTTGTTAGATCATCTTCAAATTTGAATCGTAACTTCTTTAGACTTGTGGCTTTGAGAACATTGTATTTCTGGTTGTCGTGGCACTTTTATTATTGTTTTTTAGATTATAAAAACATGTTCAGCACAAAATATTTCCATTACTATAAACTTCATAGTTCTCTAACTTTACAAAATAACGTAAAGAGTGTCTATGTGGCGCTATACAGTTCCTCTGTTTGTTTTGAGCGACCCATCCAGCTTGACACTAGAGGTCTGCAGGGGACTGTTTTCTATAAAATTCGACACAAATTTGACTTGCCGGAAGTTGCTTTATTTAACACTAAATTGACCATGTTCTACTCCAAGTTTCACATCATTAGATGATGCAGTGTATGCCTTGCTCTGCCATTTTTCTAAAGCCCTATTGACTATGTGCCTTCTCTAAATATTGGATAATTTAATGTGTGCATTATGTGTGCATAATGTATTTAACATTACAAAAAATAACAATTATAATTTTTTATCGTTGAATTGTGTCTAAATGGTAGCGTAGGAAACAGCGATAATTTTAGGAGTACTTTTATTTGTCTGCATCGTTGAAAGAATGCATGTTAGAAAACTGTTAACTGAACCGAAAGTCATAAAAATCATTAGGTTCCAATAATGTTTAAAAAAGTACACTAAAAACACTATGAACTGAGCAGAAACCAGGCGTTTTGTACAGCACGTCATGAGGATGGCATCTGTGAAATGTCTTCATGGAGGATGATAAATAGTATGTCTTTGTTTTGACATTTACTCATTAGATTTCATGGATATATTTGGAATGGTCTGAATCAGCAGTTGATTGAATAAATTTGAATGAAGGAATAAATCCAGTTGATGCATTCCATTAGCTGGTCCATCAATGACATGCCGCATGTTTGGCAAAATGAATTTGTCAAGTCATTAAGGCTCACACAGAGTCTGATTTAAAGTTAGTCTTTTGTTAGCCAGTGCCTGATGTGCATTCTTACTGTTTTCGATAGGAAGTCTGGTTTTGGATGTTGTGGAATATTTCTGTGTAATGGCCACTAAGAAGTTAGGTACACTGTGGCTCACAGTTTCTAGGAGCAAATGAGGACACGGTCATTCATCTCTGAAATAACATGTCCTGGGATAACATTCCCTGAACTTTATTTCAATCAGGACCCAAGGATTGTAAACAATGGACATAAAAGCCATGGGTGATAAATCACTCTGTTCAGTTTCATATGACTCCAGGCCATTTTAGTGATTTACTCTATCAAATTTTCAATTGATTGTGTCATCTCCCTCCATTCTTTTGTATGGGAGTATTTCAAGTGATGTAATTTCTGAATGGATCCAGGTGGTTTTTAATATAACAAACCAACATTTATTCATTCCAGACATTCATTGGTTTCACAGAAAGCATGTATGTGGACAAAGACTAGGGGACTACTGGTTTGTATAAGTAAGAGACAATGTACAGCCAGCCAGTCATTATCACAAAAAACCCCAGACAGATTGATTGGGGGTTTGTATCACCCTGAAGGGGTTTATTTTGCAATAATGATCGGGTGGCTGTACATTATCCCAATTCTTACCAAATAAATAAATACATTGATTTTTAGTTGATATTATTATATTAGCTTGCTGCAGAGTGATACGAGCAACAGAACACAAGCACAGGAAACACAGATTGCCAGGATAATCATCAGTTAAACAGTGTTGCTATGGACAACGATCATTATTCAGAAATATTTTGATTGGTCGAAGAAATTTTTTTTTTCAGAGAGCCATGTAACAATCTTGGATATATAAGTCACCATTTCTTTTAATGTCTTATCAAGCACCTCTCAAGCTATTAGGCATTTGGATTTCATATATCAAACATCCAGGCTAATGTTTCTAGTGTATGGAATAACCAATCAGGTCATGGCCCTTCGTGTGCCAGTATGACTGACTTGGCAATATGAAAGCCCAATAATGTGATGGAGAGGCAATTTACAGGGGCTCTCCATCTTTCTTTATGACCTTTCCTCAGATATCTGTAATGTATGTGTGTGTCTCCCACCACGGTAAATAATGCCATGCTGGAATCTGGGACCTTTCAGCTAACCTGTGCTCAGCATCTGCTATGAACCTCCCATCATCAGCGAGGAGAGGGAGAGATTGATATCCAAATTCAACTCAGACCGCCAAAAAACATCACTGTTGCTGCAAAATGCAGAACCCATTATTTTCTTCCAAAATAAACAGATATAGCAACGATTTCATCAGGTGGTATGATGAATGGCAGTGGTGTTAATGTGAAAATGGTACACTGCAAGCATTTAGCTGAATGAACAGAGGATAGTTTGGGAAAGCAGCTTTAGAAATGTTTGTACCATAATCATATGTATAATACATTTTGAAGTGCGGTGAACTTACCAAAAATCCTACTACTAGGACATAGTCATGATGCCTAAACCTCTGGCGATATTAAAAGATGCAAAAATCAATTATCATTAAAAGGTTTGACCCTTGTTTCACTGAATCTACTTATCTTTATTGTCTCAAGGAAGAGGAATTCAATTATAGAACAAATTCCTCTTTTGAATTATCCCTCAGTAAAGACTTAATAAAGCTGGTGAATATTTGATGCGTCCTCTGTTTCAGAACTTCAAACTCAAGAATCTTCAAATGTGCTCACAGGTGTTGAAATGATCAAATGGAGTGCGCTATACTTCTGCGTTTGGATGTTTCCTCAAATTCATCTACATTTTCTCTGCCCTTGTTCTTTCTCTAGTCCTTTTAAACCCAATTTTGTATGATGCACAAAAATCACGCAACAGGGCCACTTCAAAGGTGGATCGATTATTCAAGGACATTTCAAAATTAATTTATTTGGCTCATTCGGCCATCCGGCCTGCTCTTTATTTTCTAAGAATAGTGGCACTGGAGATGAGGAGCTGCAGCTGTTCCACCTGAATCTCATTTACCTGCTGTCATGTCCCTGCTCTGAGACCAAATCAGTAATTAATAGGGCCTTTTCCCACCGGCATTATCAGGTGAAGCCCCTATAGCCACTTTCCCGATGGGCAGCAGGATGGGCGAGACAGACAACGGTGGCTCTCTGGAGATGCTTTGGTGAAGCAGCAACTTTGAGCAACCACTGAAAAATTTAAAGGAGCACGGAGGCTAGTTTGGGCTGGAAATTAAAGTGTCTGCCGAAAAGCCAGCAGTGTTGTTTTATTCATTGATTGACTTGGAGCTGCTGTTTTGTTGGCTGAGCTCGCCCTGCCATTAAAACCTCTGTACGCTCTGTAGCTTCCATAATGGGATCTTGAGGAAATGCATTCCTCATGGGATGCAATCAAATGCTCACCTCCCCTTAGTAAGACTTTGCTGGGATGTGCCCTAAAAAGTATGCATGGTGAACTTCATCTGTGTTTTGATCTCTGCTCTCGTAAGAATTGGCCGTTGTTCCTGTGCATGGCATTTCAGCCTCGATTTTGGTGTCTTTCATTTGTAGCTGCGGGTCCTGCATTTGCATTAGAGTGGAAAGCCAATGGAAGTCAGTAACAAGAACTGTGGAATTAGGGAATCTATCCTAATTATCGTGAGAGAGAGAATGAGGCCATTTGCATAACACTCTGTTTTCGGACTCACTTCATTCCTGTTATCTCCTTGGTCTTGTGAATTTTTCAATCTGTTCAATTAAAAATCAAAAGTAATTCAAAGTGTAGTCACCTTGAGACTGCTGAACCGCAAGTTACATTCTTCCCACGTTTTAGGGAGGGTAAAACCAATATGATTTTGTAACCAGAGATTGTCATGTGTTATTACCTACACGTATAACATCCATAAAACATGTCATGTTTAGTATGTAAACATTTGTTTGTGTATGAAGAAAAATCTGATGACAAGGAATATCTTGCCTCTTGTACCATTCTCAAGATATAAAAGCTCATGATTAAATATGTACTACTTTTGAGCAGGAAATTCTTAAGAGTCTGAAACAAAGGACCATAACTCAACTGTTGGAAAAGACAGCCCAGTTGACCATGTGACTCTGAAAAGTCAATTCTGATTGGAGCAGGACACCTTTGGGGGATGCAGCCAATCTCAGTTCAAATAGTTTCAAACAGGAAGAAGTCTTCCTCTGTCTCTTGGTCTCTTCAGCTGCTTTTGCTCTTCTCGCTTGCTCTTCTTCGGCCTGCACTTGCTTCCACTGACGGCCAGGTCCTCCCCATCCCATTGTGAGATTCACGGCAGCTCGGGACTCAACGTCCCGAGAAGGAGTGAGAAGGCCTCACTTCACAGCTAAAATCATCATCTCATACAGACAATAAATTCGATCATACAGAAGTTAAAACATCGAAGGAACGAACTTTCGACCAAGAACCAAACCTTTCAAAGAACACAAGGAAACACCACAAGGAATGCAAGTACATATCCAATATTGTGCTCCAATGTGTATTAATTAAATAATTTGGGTAATCCAATAGCAAATCGAGGTTGACTCAAAAAAGGATGAAATGGTTCTTAAGATATTGTCAACAGACTCTGTAGAGTTCATCTTCACTGTAATGATCAGTTATTTCACATTCTGTCACTTTTCACCAACCTGTCTCGTGAATATATGTGTTAGATTAGATTTATGTTTAGAATAGTAATAAAGTTTGTCTGTGTTCAAAGTAGGGCTGTCGATTTAACTCGTTAATTCAGTGCGATTAATTTTACCAAAAATAACGCGTTAAAAAAATTTACGCAATTAATCGCATGCCCACGGACCGTAATAAGGAAGATTCCTGAGAAATGCAAGCTTGTAGTACCACCTGTTTACTCCAGAGGGCAGTAAGTGAAATTTTAAGCGCAGTTTATACAGTGAAGAAAACACTTCAGTAGGCAGAACAACACAAACATGCGTTACGTTCTTGCGTTCAAAACACTCGAAGGAGAACAAAGGGGATCTCAATATGTGTTTAAATATTGAGTATTAAACTATATTTAACTTGACACAGTGACCTAAACATTTTATGTTTATGACGCTACACAAGCATGTCTGATGTAGGTGTAAATTGACGGGCCCTTAAACAAGCCCTCATAATAAATCTCCAACTGATTGACAAATTCACTTGTGAAATGGATTGCTGTGAACTGTGTGCCAATGATTGACTTATCAATAATATGGTAGTAAACAATACATTGTTCTTATCAATGATTAACTCTTCTGCTACAGGAATGTAATGCATTGTAATTATATATAATTTTTAAATATTAAAAATAACTATGTATAATTATATATTGATAATTATATGTATAATTAATATATATTGAGTTATTGTTATATGAGGGGCTTTCTCAGCAAATATTTGTATATACGATTAATCGCAATTAATTAATCGGGACACCATGTAATTAATTCGATTAAAAATTGTAATGATTGACAGCCCTAGTTCAAAGAAGACTTGACTGTGGTATATTTTGATAAATAATCGAATCCCTGTTTCTGAAAGATTTCGCTTCAACGCTGTACCTAAATTTGTGTGATATTATTTTCAATAAGCCATGAGAATAATCATAATTCACTTATTAAAGCTAATTCCTTACAGTAGAAATTGTGAGCCGATATAATTAGATGTTGTATTAAGTTTTCAATGGTGGAGAATCTATTAAGACAAATAATATAGTTATTTTTCATTTATCTAATATATAATGGTTGTCGAACGCGACTAATTTCCTTACCTAATAAGGACAGTTTAATTTAGTTCATAGCTCACATATTTCGAGACCCTAAATTTCAAATGCATGCAAATTACCCTACAAATTAGGGTGGTAAAATGAGTGCAAAATACCCATTTTAAGTGATTGAGTCCACATCTCTAAATTATATATGTAATTCCCTACAGAGTACAATTCAATAATCACCAGTTACATTAAAAACAGCCATTTAATGTTGACTAAATGCATTGAAAATGTTAATAGATTAATCCTGAGAAAGAATATTCCTTATATAATATGTATATTAAAGATGAAAAAATATATATTTTTAAATTATGTATATTATTAATATTATAGTATTTATATTACTATATTATTATTATTATTATTTATGTGTATTTTTACATACTTATTAAAATTAACTAATTCACAAACCAGTATACTTCAGATGGAGCTCTAGTGCAGGGGTCGGCAACATTTTTGACAAAGTGCCATTTTTTATTTTCCTGGTCAATGGCTGTGCCGACACATGCAATTTTATATATAAAGGTGTTTTTCGCACCTGCATTCCAATCTACATCTTGTCGTAATCCTTCCTCATGATGTTTCCTCATGCATGTTTTCATCAGCTGAATGGGAGGCTGAACACTATTAAAGTGTGACAAGACTCACGCTGCAGGTTCAAGCCGTTTACGCATCACAAGCCGATCAACTATTTTGCACCTGCAATATCCTAAAACTTTATTTCCAGGTTTAATTAATATTTTGAATAGACTTAAAAAATCCCCACGATGTGGGTTAATGTTTTCTCTTTTAATCGTTTAATGTAATTTTGAGTGTGAACGTGGTTTCAGGAGGGTGTACCTGTATGCTGTATGATTAATAGTGGTGTTTTCCTTATTACATCACGTGTTGATGTGAAAGCAAAAAGAAACAGATGAAACACAGAATTTAGGCTGTCATCCACGCAGCCTGTCTGAAGCAAAGCAGGTGCATTTATGTGTATAAGATCATTTAGGTATAAAACATAGAATATTATTGTAAGTAAAATGATAATTAGCACTGATGGCTAAATTAGGGAATTATGTTTTGTTAATCTCGTGCTAGTTTTGTTAACCATGTGTGTGCATGATGGTCATGCACGCTAAGGCGCGTTATAAGTTATCTTAGTATACATGCAAATGAAAGAAAGTATTTCATTTCTTTGAAATAGAAAGGGACACGGAAGGGCTGATTTATGCACACAGATTGCGGAATTACAGTTTGATACAAACAAGAGATTATTGATTTGATCTGTATGGATTAGTTTACCAGTTCTCAGCTACATGTTAAAGTGAATAAAAGTGTGCAAGAATTCCCCACATTATGAACTTGGAAAATAAGGGAATTATAATATTTGTGGCAATAACCGCAATCCTGTGCCAAATTTGTTTACTACATTGTTTACTCCGAAGGAATAAATTTGTGCGCTGAAATAGTTTACTTCGTTGTATACATCCAGTCACTCTCCAATGCACCTCCATGAGAGGAATCAGTTCATGTTGCCTCACGTGTGACATAAGCGCATTGGCATGTTCACGTGAGAACTGACGCAATACAACCGGAAGTGCAGTTCGACAGCTCGATAGTATTTTTGCTTACCCGTTTGTTCCAACAGCAAAAGAAAAAATCCACTATTACATTTCCAAAACTTTCCACAACAGGGAAAAAAGACAGATCAGCAGATTATGATAGTCAGAAGAGAGAAGATGCAAATTGACTCCCTAAGCAACTGTATTAGAAACACCATCACAGCTGTGGTAACTGTAGTTCCTTTCAAGAATGTAAATTCAATGCTGCGTCAGAAGCTGATGCTATAGGAGCACCCTTCAGGAGGCGTGACTTTGAAACTCTATGCCATCACAGCAATTTGGTTGACTGGTGAAGCTTGGCACTCCACATATTCTGACGTCATCATGAGCATAAACCGGAGCCCAGAGTCAAACTATCAGAATGTTCCTTTTTCGGGTCAGCATAGACATCTTTCACACTCTGGAAACCTAAACCAAAGTTTCGCTATTGATCAGCACCTGGTCAGCGGGAACGAGTCCTACTCTTCTCCCTGCAGTGTTTCAGCCAAAAAAGCACCACTTCAAAAGCACTTCCGTGTTTGCACTAACAAAAGAGCACATTTGAAGCAAACTAAAAGAGTATGCTTGCTAAAACATGTATTTTTAAAGGGTCATGAAACCCCAAAACTCATTTTTTGAGATGTTAACATATGTAAAGGTTGCACATCAATGAAAACATTGATAGCACTTATTATGTTTAGTGACAATGATGAAACCCGAAAACGCATGTCAACTCTCTTTTTGTATCCTAAACATTGTTCAAAAGTTTCCGGGATTTTATTAAACTGCAGTTATGTAAACATGTATTTTGCTTTAGCAATGCCATGGTACTTTTGAAAAACTGTGTATTTAATGCTTTGTGTATTGTGCCCATTTACTTTTATTGTTTGTGCCTTACTGCATGCATTCAGTTTTTTTCTTTAGAAAAAGAGAGATGAGTCGAAATTATTTTCTGTGGTAATCAACATTATGCTACAAATGCTGTCAATAGAGTTTAACTTTTATGTAACCTGAAACAATCATTGTAAGAATAAAATAATGTAGTCTCAAAGCAGTGCTGGTTTTGATGGTAATGTCTGCTTTGAGTGATGTTATTCTCAAAAGTTTGAACAAAACATCCAAATCTTTTTGCAGACTGTTCTGTCATATTCACACATTTGTCCTCTGAATGATATACAGCAAAGTGACCAAAACTCTTTGATTTCATCTCCACTCATAATGTGATGTTCAGCCATCTCTGTTGTGTTATTTGGAAGTAGCTTTTGACCCACTCCTGTCCTCCCACTTCCCACCCCGTTCAGTCAATTTCAAATTTTCACGCCTTTTTGAAGAGCCTTTATTCAGTCTGAGGTGTTAACGTCTGGTGCTGAACTAGAGGGTTTTCATGACACTTTAAAGTCTGCCAGTGTTTCACAGGTTATTTACACCAAGTGAGCGATACATCTCCGTGTCCAGTGGGCACGAGAGCTGTCTCTAATGCTTGGGACGAGCTTATGCTGAAGCAGCGCTTGTGGGGTCTGAATGTGTTCATTGTGAATGCATGAATATCAGGACGCATGAGGCTTGCTTTCATTGAGCAAGTGGAAGCCGCTCCCTCTCCCACCCGCTTTATTTCTTCTGTGTCACCAGAGGGACCACACAATGGAGGGGTGCGAGAGTGGGATACAGATAATGAAGATGTTGAGGAGGATTTGTTGCCAGCACAAGCCTTGCACACCTTCAATTCACTTGTGGAACGGTGGAGGGCGGGACCGGGGTGTGATTACGCACGCCCGGTCCCGTATTAGGCTGATCAAGCCGTCAAGAGGGATAAAGGCCACTCGCGGACGGCGGTGTGGGAGAGAGAGATCGTTTCACGGACATGTCCGTTGTCTTATGTGTTTGTATTTTGAGTTTTCCATTAAACCTATTATTTTATATGTCAAGCCGGTTTCTCGCCTCTTCCTTGCCCATGAACTTGATCTGTTTTACATCACTGTATATAGTGTCTTCTCCCATACAGTTTGCCAATGGTGACCTGCAACCTTAGATTGATGCCCTTACAATGACGGCCATGTGCATTCAAATGGATGAACAGTTCTTACCAAACCATCGTAATAGTGTATTAAATGGCCCTCGACCATTATTTCCCAACCTGCTCTGGCTCTTCTGCATTCTCTGCCCCTCGTCACAGGCCATTCTTGCCAGCATAACTGTTCAAGCTCAATCAGAGGCACATTCGTGCAAGCACAGAGATCTTTTGCTCATGCATATGGAGCAGATGGGACTGAGAACCTTGCCATTGCATAATTTTCAGCGAGCACTGGGTTTAATGGCTGCTGCAACCATTGTCACCGAGGTAGGCTTGCTAAGGATGAGACCCTTCTAGTGCTGGCTCAGGCCAAGGATCCCTTGTTATGCCGGTCATCATGGTCACCACCGCATCCAGGTGTAGCATTGCTGTTTTGCAACACTAGTTATTTGGAGGAGGACCCAATTTTATCTGAAATGTGTGACACTCGCCAACAAGGGCAGACACAAAGTTGTCATCACAGAGGCATCCAGCACAGGCATCTGGACAGAAGCACAAACTGGGTGGCACATAATTCGCCTGGAACTGCTAGCAGTCCTCTTGGCTCTGAAAGCCTTTCCTCCTGTCCTAATCATGTCCTGGTCCGCTGTCACAGCACAGCTGTCACGACATACATAAATCACCAAGGAGGAGTGAGGTCACTCCCAATACTGAACCTGGTGAACCAAATTGTTCTCTTGAGCGAGTAATGTCTCCTCTCCATGCATGTAACGCATGTTTCCGGCACCCCTGAACAGTGGAGCAGATTTACTTTCATGTCTGAATGTCTGGATGAGGGAAAGGAGACTTCACCCTCAGTCAGTTCAGAGGATTTAGGAGGTGTTCGGGGTAGCCCTCGCAGAGTCTACACATTGTTGCCTCTGGTACTCCATGATAACGCTTTTAGGTTTGGATGCCTTTGCCTCTAAATGGGGCTCGTCAGGCACAATAGGGTTGTTCCAACAGGTGTTAAACACCAAACTACAAGCCAGGGCCCCCTCAATAAGGTAGTTATATGCCTTAAACTGGCAACTCTTTGTATTTGGATTCAGGGCTCACTTCATCCACTGTCAAAAATGTTGTTGTCATTTTGACTACTCATGACCTCATTGGGGGCTTGTTGGTAGGCAAACACCCTCTGGTCAGTAGATTCTTGCATGGTGCGGGATGTCTGAGATCTGAGTCTGGGACTTAGTGCTGGTATTAAATGTGGGTCCCTTGTTTGAGCCATTAGAGGTGGCAAGCTTTAGCATACTCTAACTTAAAACTGTGAAAACAGTCTATAATAGATAGATAGATAGAGAGAGAGAGAGAGAGAGAGAGAGAGAGAGAGAGAGAGAGAGAGAGAGAGAGAGAGAGAGAGAGAGAGAGAGAGAGAGAGAGAGGTTTCCTTCTTTCCTAAACTGTGTGAATCTAAAGGTCAAATCATATTCTCATATTCACCAAATCTCATCAGCAAAAATCTATTCATTTATAGCTGCTCATTTATATATGTATGCAATGAGGCTGGGTGAACACATAAGATTTAGATGAAAACTGGGGTCTGGTGGAGGTGTGTTAGATTGCATTTCATAGTAAGTTATGGAGGTTTTGTTTGAAAAAATTGCTCGGCCCAGGCTCCTGATATTTTCCTCTTACACTTGATCAATTTTAACAATGTCATTTTCTTTATGAATACACTGCATGATACCCAGACAGCTTATAGCATGCAAAATGTTGTCATGCTTTATTTCACTCACTGCGAATATGCATATAATGGTAAAGTCCCCCTAATGATGCAGGTAATAATAATGGAATTAACTTTTAAAGCCTCATGGTTCTATTTAAATTAGAGCAAAGCACTGGTCATAATGGATATGAAACTGCTCTATTAAATCATGCCAGTTATTGTCTACTAAAGCACTCGGATAAATCTTCCCATTATATGCATACATAAATAAAAGTCCTGATTAAATTACTGTCAATTACATTAATTGTAGAACAGAGCTGTGGCAGGTTACTTTGGGGTCCATATGAATTGCATTAAATATGTAATGATATTTCAATTGGATGATGAAAAACAAAAGCATTACAGGAATAGTTCACCCAAAAATTTAAATGCTCTTATCATTTACTCATCCCTAATGCCATCCCAGAAGTGTATGACTTCTTTGAAGAACACAAACTATAAGATTTTTAAAAGAATATTTGAGTGCTGTAGGCATTGCATTTCAATGCAAGTAAACGGTAGCCAGACATTTTAAGTTCCAAACAGCAGATGAAGAATGACTGCATCTATGAAGGATTCTTAAACAGTAGTGTAGAAAAGTTGTTCTACACACAAAAGCATTTTATGGGCGAAACCCTGAAAATTGTTTGAGCCAAAAACATGTACATGTTTTAACTGCAAACTTGTTATCCCTTACATTCTGTTCTCTTTTTTTAAAAGAAAAACAATATATATATATATATATATATATATATATATATATATATATATATATATATATATATATATATATATTATAATATAGTATATAGTATAATATATTATAGAAATATAATTTTGAATAAATCTAATATTATCTTGGCCATTTTTGAAAGTGTGCAAACTTTTGAAAACTTGCATTACATTCAGGGGCACAAGTTTCAAGTGAAAACAAAGAAGGACAAATCAAACTCCGACATACCTGTTTGCCAAAAAAACACATTTATGCATGCCATAAGAACAATGAGACAACAACATGTGCCTATTCAAAGCTCTCATTTCAAACACACACTGATGAACCATACAATACATCATCAGCCTAACATTTGTCACAATACTGAATCTCACTAACATATCACCACGTCATTGTTCAACCTCACCTGTGACCCTGCCTCTCTTCCCGCTCTGTCTGTCCCGCTCTGTCTGAGCTACTACCTGGCAGGACAGCTTCTCTCACCTGACCTGACAAAATAACACATTGATGCATGCCATATAAACAGTGAGGATAAACATTTATGGCTTAGCTAAGTATTATTATTACCATTATTGTTGATTCTACACATTAGCAACTGAGAAAATATTTTAAGTGACTTGCTATTTGAATTGTTGTAAAGTAGCTCCTAATGTCCAACTTTCTTTTTTTGGCTTCCATCCTGACTCAGCATATCATCAAATTAGCCTAATTGCCAAACACACACACAAACAAATGTTTAGGCTTGCCATTCATTCCGTGATTGAAAAAATGCACTGAATCAATATGAGATGCAATTTGTCCTGTATTTTTGTGCACAGAACTGTTGGTATAAGGATGATGTCTGCCTCAATTAACAGTAGCCTGCATGATGATGCGCATCTAGTTGACGGAGTTTTGGTACTTCGTACAACTGGATGTAGCTAAAGCCTCTCACACATTAGCAAGAAATGGCAAAGCCAATCCTATTAGCAACATGTGTTAGGGAGTTGGCACTCGTAGTAGAGAACGAGATCAGTTAACTGTTTGTGTACCAAAAATTCTGATGCTGCCTGTCTGGTTCAGGACACTCTTATAAAAGAGATTCTTAATCTCAATGATAGTTCCCTATCTGTCACTCACTCGACGTTGTGTCAATGTAGTGACACTAGGGGTCACTCTTGGAGCCCCAAACACCTCTGATCTTTGAAAAAAGGCCATTGGAAATTGGCGAGTGGAATTTGCATGCCACTCCCCCAGATATACGGGTATGAAAGGAGCTGGCTCGCAACCACTCATTCAAATTTTCTCTTCGGAGTGGAGTGGTTGTGTATCAGCGAGCTGAATTCCTCTTCTTCAGATGGCCATGATTGATGTCTCACGTGCCTGGGCGCTGCCCACACTGAGAAAGCATTCGTGGATGGGTCATGTCCTCGCTGTGAGAACATGACCATGGCAACGTTATGGTCGTGGCTTTCCTTCTCACGAAGCAGATGAGCTCTCGATTGAAGCATCGGAGAGCGGGCTAGTTCATTCTGACGCCGAGGACTCGACGGGGCTCCCGCCTTCATGTGCGGTTCCCCCGTTGCTCCGGGATTGATGCAGGAGCTGTGGTCAGCGACAGATCTAGCCCATCGGGCGACGAAGTTCATGGCACGGACTCTCGGGCAGGCGATGTCCACCTTGGTGTTTTAGGAGCACCACTTTGACTCAACTTGGTTGAGAAGAGGGAGGCTGACAAGGCACGGTTCCTTGACGCCCCCATCACCCAGGTTGTCCAAAGGACTTTGCCCAGCAGTTCTCAGCGGTTAATAAGCAGATGGAGGCTATCCAGCATAATCTGCCCTGGCATGCATCGAGATCCCACACCCCATCTGCTCTTCGCCAAGGGCATCTCCCTGTGGCAACGACATCGGCTCTGCTGCAACCCGCCCCAGTGGGTCAGCCCCTGCGTAGAGCCGCCTGTAGGAAGCAGACGCCACCCCGTCTCACAGCCCGCTGCCAAGAAACCAATGAAGGCATCGAAGCACCCCTGAGATGGGCTACCCAGGGGCTTGGAGACCTGCCTCATGCCTAGAGCTGGTGATCAGACCACTCCATCCCCCTGTGGAGGAACATGTGGAGAATCCTTTGTTGCCATTTCTTGTGATGTGCCGCATGCCCGACGTGGCACCTCCGGCTCCATTCGCTGTGAGGCCCCACCCACCAGTGCATCCAACTCAATTGTTCCTTTGGTCCCTCTCACCCGGAGCTTGGGGGCGTGGCTTGCGCTCCCCAATCCATTGCGATGGCTGACCAGTACCGTCCGACACTTTGTCTGCTTTGGAGGACAGAGGAAAGGGAGTGCTGTCTCGCGCTCAGGACGTGCAGTCTACCAGGAGTGTGGCAGCCTCCTGGGCTCTTTAGCAGACATCTGCAGAACAGCGAGCTGGGCCACACCCAACACCTTCACAAGGTTCTACAATCTTCGGGTGGATCCAGTTTCGTCCCTTGTGTTGTCAGGTACGAAATGGAAAGTTTGTGGGATAACTGGCTGGGTGTACTGCTTGTGCATATTGCCTTCCCCCTCCTGGAGGCAGAGACATGTGCTTTTCCCCTCAGCCATGTTCACAAAGTCATTAACCCTGGATGTCCTTCCTCCTTAGCCCTGTGGCAGGTGAGTTTGCTGAGAAACCAGTATGTGTGTTGAATAGGGCCTTTACTAGGGTAGGTCCTCCACGTGTGCTGGTTATGTAACCCTGTGTGATGTATCTTCCACAAGACAGTTTCCCCATTGGTAAACCCATGTCTTCCTTGGGTAGAGTTTCCTCTTCCTCCAGGCGCCTACCACGGAGACTTCTCAATGTGCAACACTGCTGACAACTCTGTAAGACCATGTGACGTATTTCCACACAATTACCTCCCCTTGGGCTAGGGTGTGTTCTCCGCAGTATCTTCCCCTTGGGAAGGGACACGTCTCCGACGTGGGCACTTATGGCCTCCAGCTGAAAAATGGTTTCCATTTTTTGGATAGAAAAAAGAGAATAGGCCAAAAAAAAAAACAGCTGGGGCAGCCAGTCCCCATTTTTGGGCAGTCGACTTATCCCCAAGGTGCGAGGGACCATACAACGCTCGTAGGAGCGTTGGGGGAGGTTATGTGACGACAGGTTTGTGTCCCTCCTGCCACAACACTGAACTACCCGCTGAAATGGCCGGGACATTGTCTTGGCTCCTCAGCACAAAACCTGAATGAGTGGATGCGAGCCAGCTCCTTTTATACCCATATGTCCATAGTGTCCCTACTAAATTCTACGCCCTTGGTAGTAGGTATCATCTTTGTCTCATATATGTCTCTTAAGATTCCTTAAATAAAATTCCATAAGAAATAAAAATAGAAACAAAAGATAAATTGTTGATATTGTACATTAGATGTATAGAGCTGGATATCATAGCTCAGATAATGTTGGTCAAGAATTTGATGAGAAATAATTACATTTATATTGAAATCTCTGACTTCTGATTGCAGACTTTGGTACTCTGGCAAATCTGAATGTAAAACAGTTCAGGCTCACGGGCAAGGGAGAGGCGAGAAACCGGCTTAACATATAAATGATAGTTTTAAGGGAAAACTCAAAAGACGACGGACATGTCCGTGAACAATCTCTCTCTCACGCACGTCCTCCACGGTCGGCCTTTAACCCTCTCGGAGGCTTGATTAGCCTAATACGGGACCGGGCGTGTTGAGTCACGCCCCGGCCCCGCCCTCCACCGTGCCACAAAGATCTACAGTGAAACTCTAGAGGAGGCACATTAAAGATAATTTGGGGGAAAAAATCATAGAAGCAGGATGAATTGAGAAGCATAGTCTCAATTTTCTCTCCATTTAATCTTGTTGTCTAGGAGGAACAATTAATAAATTAAAAAGATTGGATTTATTGATTTTATCCAATTACAATGTGGTCAGTGTTGGCAAATTTTTCAAAAGAGACAAGCAACTTGGGCTGGAAAAACAAGCCCAAAATAAGCAACCCTTTGTTTTTTTGTTTTTTTGTTTGTTTTTTTTTTAAAAGATTTTCAGGCAACACCAGGGCTAGTTGTCACACTTTTTATTTAGATGGATATTTATGAAAATTATTATAATTATTTATTAAAATCCTATTTATATAAAAATTTTCAACATAATCCAACCAAAAATAAATAAATAAACAAACATTTATGAAAGGAAAATAAAAACAACACAACATAAAAAAACATTTTGGGCAATATAATTGTCACGATTCCCATTGTCTGTCTTGTGTTTTTCCCTCACCTTCACTCTAAACTACGTTTCCCACAATTCCCGGCCCTCATCACATCCAACCTTCCCTCATGTTTGCCCCTGTTTATTGTTAACCCTGTGTATTTAAACCCTGTTGTTTTCCCACTCAGAGTCAATCGTTGAATGTTGTTGCCAGTCATTTGTGTGTCACCTGAATGTTTTCTCAGCTTTTGACCGTGTTCCTGCCTTTCCCCTTCCTGCCTTTCCCCTTCGTGGATGTTTATTTAGTGTTTACCTCGGTTTTCCCATTGTGGATATTTTTTTGTTCCTGTGTTTACCAACCGTTTGTGTTTGTTTAACTTTCAATAAAAGCTGCGTCTAGATCCCCACTCCGCATCTGCTCCATTCGTTACACTAATATTGTAATCGATAAAATAAATCATTATTTTTGACATTACAGTATTATTGCATAATGACATGTAACCTACCTGGCATTAACCTGTCCTGAGCAAAGTTGCCTAAATGGATGCTAGTGTGGTTTTATTGTGCTCACATCACTGAGATTATAAAAAAAGTATAATTATTTAATAATTTCCTAATTGCTATCACTTAATCTATTTAATGAATACATGATTTGTATTACACGTCCCATGGATAAATAATATTGGCATATGTTCATGATGTAAAGCCAGAGGAGGATGGGGCATCTAAGCAAATACAAAATAAGACATAAATAAAAAATAAATTGTAGATCACTTTAATTGCATGTCTCTCAAACAAACTCCAACAGTATCATATCAAATAATCATCCAGTGAAGCCTTGGAAAAAACGAAGAAACACACTTTCTAACATTATGTTTTGTGTTGTTATTGTTGTTATTGTGGGTTGCCTAACTTTCCTTGTGACAGTTTCAATCACTGATCCAGTTTACAGCGTGAAGCGCGAATATACGCGAGAGACTGCGAGTGCTGCGTATGTAGTTTTGTACACATTCATTCGCCAGATGATTGACATGCCTGATGTAGATTGTGGCTTGAGCAGTAGAAGGGGATATTTTACAGCTGCTATTAGTGGTGAATCATAAAGAGCTGTTCAATTTGTAGTGCATATCGATGGAGCCTCAGTTTGTTCCTTGGAGGCAGCAGATGCCCTAATCCTAGTCTGTAAGGCTGAGTACCATCCCAGGAACAAAATTAGGTATTTTTCTCCCATCACGGTTTGTAGTCCACAAACCGAGAAGAGAATTTGCCATGGGTTCCCTTGGGATTTTCCTTTGGGATTTTGTAATGGGAGTTAGGGATTTATGCGTAAAACACAATCTGTTACTTCACGATACGTGGACGTTTTGTTCTACAACATATATTACACACTTTCATACCTCAAATGTGAATTTTGAAGCCGTTTTGAATTGAATACTTTTTTTAAAAAATCACAAGGCAGCTTCAAAATTCACATTTGAGGGATGAAAGTGTGTAATATATGTTGTTGAACAAAATGTACATGTATTGTGTAGTAATGTTTACACTGACCTTATTTTACGGAAAAGCTGAAAAACCTTATTTTAAAATAACCATCGGAAAATTCTGAGGGAACCCATATTTGCAAGCGACTTTCTGAAAAAACAAGACCAAAGTCGCTTATAATAACCCGAATTGGCAACTATGGCTGTGGTCCAGAATTAGAGTGATGGCAAATCCTATTAATTGTTTTTCAAAATTTTTATATAATTATGTGCAACAGTTAAATTGCAGAATGATAGTATCTAGAGTTATTTTCAATCTTGTGTAAGTAGGGGTTGTACAAATGCATGATTGCATACTCGTGAGGAAACCAAGTCTACATAGAAAACACACACATACAAAGACAGTGTTAAAGTAAACAAAGAGGGATGACTAATAATAGCTTAGTCTAGCCATGTAATTAGTGCCACTAGAGAGATGGAACAAGAGAGAATATTGCTGGACAGTGCACAGAAAATGCCAGAATGTTCAGAAAATATGAAAGTACTGGAAGAAACAAGCTATAGTTTTAAAAAGCATCTCTCTTTGTCACACAAGTGCTTCATGATTACTTTCTTCATGGAACTCAAAGGAGTCCACCTCCAAGGACTAGGAAATAGTGACACCATTGCTGAAGCTGATTGTCAACATCCCAGTAATGAGGGGGTCTATCGGTAGACAGCACACAAGGATGCAAGCTTTGATTATTCAGACCTCCAATGGTGTCCTCTCATACTCTGACCAACAAACTAATCAGACAGGCTGTTGTGTATCCACACTAATACACCCCCTTGCACAAATCAATATATCTATTTACATTCACCCTAAATAAGTAGCAACATTCATCCTGTGAGGACAATCTTACAAAAATTTTATCTGAAGCAAAGAATCTCTCCAGATCTCAACAATAAGGATTTTTTATGTTGGTCAGGTCAGGCTGGAAGTTTTGTTGAACACATGGGCATGTGTGAGCTCCAGAGTGGAATAAATATTCTATTAACCCTACATCATAACCCAAACCCCAAAACTAAACCTAACCACCAGTGGAGTAAAAAAATAATAATTTTAGAGTGAAAATGTAACCTCTACATTTGGTTCACCAATGTTTGTGTGAACATCACTAATCCTGGTTTCCATAGGATCAGGACCCATGTCTCGGAGGTTGCTTGTGCAATGTGCTATCAGAAAGGCTAGAGGGAAAGGTGACCACATTTGAAATTATGCAAAAATGTCTGATGGGGGATAATAGCCACTTGTTAGTGATTCAGAAGTATAGGGTCCATTTCCCAGTACATGAACTGTAGGAAACAACATGTTGATTGATCATGTTGGCATATGATGAAAATCATAACTGACTGATTTGCGATTTTCAACCCATTCATACTAATGCATCCTTGAAAATTACAGGTTTGTCTTGCCATTTCGACAGAACCTCATCTATGTTAGTCAACTAAATAATTTGCAACAATGTTCCGAAAAATTCACAACAATCACATCCCTAAGAAAATCTAAATGTTTGAAAGTTTGAAAGGCATATAACACATGTATATGGCCAACAAGCATAAGACATAGTTACAATGCAGCAACAGTGCATCAACTGTCCCAAAACTTTCTCATGTTGGCACCCCATTGGGCCATCCAGCGAGTTTAGAATCCAAACATAAATTCTGTAATGATGCTGTCAAGTTACACCATTGTTTATTTGTCAATCCCATGTTCTCCCTGTGGCTCAGTGCATTTGTGGGCAGCTGCAACATTAAATGCTGCATGTGCATTTTGTAGGTGGGCGGCATTTTTATGACAGAAAGGAAAACAGTGTTTTCTTTTTGCATGGCACATATGGTCAGCAGGCTTTTCTCTAAGAGGGATAGCTGTAACTTGGCATCATGGAGCTGAATTGTGCAAGGTCAGCCTGTAGCATGGAGTCGGTTGCACTGCTCTCTCTCACACATACACACTGCAGAGCCTCTTAATCAGCCACTCCCCTCAGTAGGTCTACAGCCACCTCCACAAGTTCTGTCCTGCATGTTACAAGACCAGAGTTACAGTCACCTCACACCACTGCACAAAGTCACTGCGTTAGATTTGCAGGGTTAGTGCTGGACTTTGATGCTATTTCCCTATGGTGCTACTGATAGCGCTTTATGAATGCAACCTCTGAGATATGTGTTCTGGTTCTGTGGGAACCAGGAAGTAATCATGTTCACATAAACAGTGGTGAGAGTGATCAGGATGTAGCATTGCTCAATTATTGCACCATTCTCTAATGACGGTTAGGTTTAGGGTTGGAGTTTGGGTTAGGGTGTAGAGTTTATAAAATATGCATTCCTGTTGACTGTATTGCATGGTGGTGTGGTGCCACTCTGTGATCATTTCCCCAGAAAATGGAGCTCAAAAGTGCCCTAAATTTCAGAAGATATTTAATTATTTAATTCAACAGTGTGATTGCGATTTATATTGATTTCATATAACAACTCTATAAACAAGAAGTTAATATCGGGTAACTTACATTTTGCTCATGAGCTAAAACCGTTGCAAACAACGCCAAAGGAGGATCAACCATTACATGTTGCCGAGCAACGCACAGTCTGACAGACAGACAGTCTGGAGCGCCACAAACAGATAAAAAAACAGTGAAGCATCCCAGAGATGTTATACTATCTTTTACTATACTAAAAAACACTTGGAGCTGGTCCAATAAGACTAGAGGGTCAGAACTAACTGTTGTATAATACAATATATATATATGTTTTTTTTTTTTTTACATCACAAGATATGACATTTATTTGCAGTGTTCTTGGGTATGTTATTAATCTTTAATGAAGTTCTTTGTTGTTGTTTTAGAGGAACATTTTCAAGTAGTTTCATTGATAAGGTTTATTGCAATGGTAAGTATGCTAATTCAAAGCTTAACTGAGATGGATTTAGGCAATCTGGACTTTTTGCAGCTTTGTGTCATTTATGTTTTTAACTACAGTGCTCTGGATGGTAAAAATTATTGTACTTTTAAGTTTTAACTTTGTTAGTTTAATACCCCATAGGCTATGCCATGACTTACATTTTAAGAGATGGTCTGACATCTGTTCTTCCATTTGAACCGGCACTCTGGTTTTAAACTACCTTAAATTATAAATGAAGCAATATAATGAATGCAATTTTCCTTCTTTTGTGTTCACATGAATCACAATTAGTTTGACCTTTCTAAGACTACAGTTTACTATATACTCATTGCTACAAAGAGACTGCAATTGCTTTAAATGTTCCTCAAAAACTGATACCCTAAAACAGTAACAAATAAGAAAAAGATATAATTTACCAGCAACTGCAAAGTCTCCTGCAACCATTATTCACAAGAATTTTCTTTTGATATAATTACAGTGTGTATATCATTAAATATCACAAAACAATCTGACTAATGTCTCCTTTAAATTTCTCCAAGGGTTAGTTTAAGATCTCAAGAGGTCTATGAGCATTATGGAAAATCCATATTGTAAAGCCTGCTTTTAAAAGGCAACAAATCTAATGTTGTCAGTGTGTTTACCGGTCTTCAAATATTATCAGCAATGCAGCACAGCACTCTAGTGGTCACTTGGGGAATGTATGTATATCATGTGTGTGTGTGTGTGTGTGTGTGTACTATTATTTCATGAATGATCCCCTGACATGAGGCTCCAGATGGTAGAAGAGCAATTTTCATTACATATATTGTTGAGTTCCACTCACATCATGAATCTAGCATTACAGATCATGATTCAGATGCTAAACGACTGAGACGGAGATGCCGTGGATGAACCGGTTCATTCAGCCTTTCTCAAAGAGGGCTGATGATGTATTTCAAGTGACGTAGACGCCATGAATATGTAAAAGGACATTTATGACAACACAGAAAGCAAGAGGAAGGAAGTAACTCTGATAATGATTGTATATTTAAAGTCAACGTGTTTTTAAAATTGGCTCTTAATGCTGATTCCTGGGCGTATTGTGCATGACTCATTGGTGCTCAGTGTGGTATTCTAAAGAAAGAAAATTTTTGTCTTTATAATCTTTTATTAAAATGGAAAAACTTGCTTTACCTCTGAAACAACTTTTCTTTTCCGTTTTTACCAATAGGGATCCCACTTAATGATTCTATAACGATTTCATGACAATTATATTCATACTTGGAAAATCAAACTACTCAAGTCGCTATGTATGTTTGCTGTTGCACGCAACACAATAGAAAAATACACTCAATTTACTGTCTTTGTCTTATTTCACAGAGTCAAGCAGTTTCTCTTTCACATTATATTCAATTTAGACTGCAAACTCACAACTCAAACTAATGGCTCTTTTCCACTGCACGTTACGGTTTGACTCGCCTCAACTCTACTCGCTTTACTTTTCTGAGCTTGCATTTCCACTGCAGTTTAGTGCCTCTCAACATGGGTGGGATTATAGGCTGATCGTCATAGTTGGCCGCCTCTACTGCCGTGACATCATCTTAAACACGACACAAACTGACCAAAACAATAACACGACTGCTAGCTGTTAGCTACTAGCTCAGTGTGCTGCATAACACAGTTGTTGCATGGTGATTTTACACAAGTTTAACAGTTAAATTGGCCTGGTTGTTTTAGAAGCAAGCTTCCAGTAGCTGGTCAAATAAAGTGAAGCTTTCAAGCAGAGTATAGAGTTAACATAACAAAAAATACCATCCTCCATCATGGATCAACTCCAGTCCAGGGTACTCCCTCCCATTGCTTGCCGGTTTAGATAGCGTCCATTTGGTCGAACAACTTCCACTTTTCCTTGATGGTTCTGTAGTCACTTTTAAGTTTTTTTTACCTTTTCTCTACACTGTTGGTAGGTACAGTTGTAGCCGTGTGCGGCCAACAGCTGAGATACTTCCTGAGAGACTTTATTGTTTCGCTCATCACTAACGGGTGAACCAGCTGCACCTCGTTTATTGACAACGGCGTGGTTTTGCAGACAGCCATTTCATTTTTCACAATTCGAAATTCATGTGAACAAGTGATACTGTTATCGCTGTTGCTAACTTTAAAACTAGCAGGTTGTTGTCGCGTGTCGGAAATCCAGTGGCGCTTTTAGTGACAATTCTCCCTGACCATTCAGTGATCTGCAGGATTTTCACGTCACATTTAGTCTCAGCTCGCTTGGAACCTTGACGAGGTGGTACTGAAAAATGTATCAGGAAACAGGTACTATCCATAGTGGAAAACCCCAATAAAGCGAGCAGAGTCCAGTTGAGTCGAGTTATACCATGCAGTGGAAAAGCCCCATAAAAGTTTTTCTTTTGCCATGGTATTGGAAATTCAGAACGGTCAAACATTCAAGAACCATTAATGGAAATGATTTGCTTGTCTATTATCACCAATACTTCTTTTTTAACCCCTCCCTTCCAACCACCTGTAATATTGAGATCACTTTTCATGATCAAATCATTTCCCAGTGAATACTATCAAGTCCCACCGTACAATTAGATAATTGTCTAATAGTCTAATTTTGGAAATAACATAGATTTTAATGTGTTTTCAAGTTGTCTTTAAACTCATCATGAGATCTATATCATCTATAAACTAATACCCCCTTCTCCACTGCATGTTCAGTGTGAGGTTGGAGTGGTGGTGGCATAGTGGCTAGATCACAGCTTCTGCTAATCTTCTGCTAATGATTCTGCTAATCAGAAGGTCGCTGGTTCAAACCCCATGGCCACCACCATTGTGCCCTTGAGCAAGGCACTTAACTCCAGGTTGCTCCAGGGGGATTGTCCCTGTAATAAGGGCTCTGTAAGTCGCTTTGGATAAAAGTGTCTGCCAAATGCATAAATGTAAATAAATGTAAATGATATAAAGGTTGTGATGTTTTCATAGATAGGACTGCAGCCAGGGGTTGTTGGTCGGTCATATCATTAGAACCTTAAATATTCTGTGAGGTAACCGACCCATGGCAGCTCTAACTAACCCCTGGTGAGTGTATTTTCCAGTGCTGTGTGGGCTTGCACTACACTCAGAGCCATAAATCAGGCCCTTTGAATCTGACAACACCATTTTGACTGGATGCTGCACTCTGCACATATGGAGCATACTGTATATCCAGACATCCAGAGCCAGCTCAAATCAAACCTTCTCAAGTCATTATTAATCTACAACAGTCTTATTTTAGACTAAAGGCTGTAAATGGGCAGTTGATGCATACAATATCTGAAGCTTTTTAATCAACATCAAGATTTTAGGTAAAAAGGAATAGTACACATAGAAAATTTTTCATTTGCTCACCCTCATGCCATCCAAAATATTGATGAATTTCTTTCTTCAATAAATCTTCACTTTCACACTCTTGTCTTGCATATCACCACATACTGGGCAGGGAGAATTCATAGTAAAAAATGTGTAAAAATTTTTTAAATTTGAGCTTCAAAGTTCTGGCCACCATTCACTTTCTCTGAATGGACCTACTGAGCTTTAAAATTCCTATAAAAATCTTTGTGTTCAGCAGAAGAAAGAAAGTCAAACATGAAATTGTATTTTTTATTTTTTTTTGTTAACTATCCTTTTAAAACTTAAAAAAAGACAAGTAAAAGGGAATGTGTATTTTAGGAGCTGTGACTGCTTTTTTTACCATTTCAATCACTTTTCCCTTCACAGATCATTTTAAAATGTGACAAAATTGTTTAAAATGTTTTAGATAGTAAAGCATTTCACGCCACAGGACAAGTCAACTTCCCAATATTTCATATCAACTATACATAATTTACTAATACAACTGCACTTAGAAGTCTTGTTCAAATAAATATGAATAATTTGTCCTGAACATTAAACAAAAACCTTAATTATCACATTTAAAGTCATTAAATAATTGAAGTTATAACCTGAATAATGGATGTCCATCATCTTCTGTATAATCCTCTCCTTGTTAGAAACCACAGCTAAAATGAGAGGGAGTCTGACAAAATAGTGTAGGTATGTGGCCGAATGTGAGTCTAATACCGAGGATAAAATGTACTTCTAATTAAATCCTGCCAGCCAATCAGTCTTATCTTCCTGCTGTGAGAACAGAAAGAACCTGAACGACAGGCATATTTCCACCAGAACATTAAAGAGATATTAAAATGATAGTCCTCTTCTGTGGGACAATGGATGTGCTTGTTCCTCCCTTTTATTGGATATGATTTTGCTTGCTCCTTTCTCATTTCTCCCTCTGCCTCAGTAGCACACAAAACACATAAAGCCTCCGATTGCCACCTCTTTATAGCACTCTGAAGAGCAAATCACTTCACAGCATGTTTATTGCATGCGTGCTCATTTTACCTAATGCTAACAGCTATGAAAGTGTTTACTTAATGGTGCTTTTCACAAAAAAACACGTTAATGTTAACACGTTACAGTATGAAGAATTGACATTGATCATGGTATAAATATTGTGTGTTTTTGTGCTAGGGTTTGTACTTGCTTGTTTTGATGGGGGGATTGCCTCCACCCATCCCCATGGAATGAATCTACACACCTGTTTGATGTTTCACTTTAGATGTTGCCAATCAACTTGTATTTCTAAAGATCTTACATGCTCTGAAAGAACGAATGGTGATCTGGGCAGTGATCATATATATATAACAACCACGCAAAAAAAAAAAATTCCAACAACTCTAATGCTTTAATATGGAATCTGGAATTTGAATTAGTCTTTTTGTCATTCAAAATCTTTATACAAAAGATATTTTGCAAACTGAAACTAGAATAAAACTATGACTGACAATGATTTACAAAAGAAAATAACCCACATTACATTGTAGAATTAATTGTGAAACAATATAAGTTAATGTGAATTAGTGACATTTTAAGTTCATGCAAGAGAGAGACAGAGAGAGAGAGAGAAGCATTACTGGCCTCACTCTACCTGACAATAAGTGTCTGCTGAATGCAGATGATCTTCTGCTGCTACAGCAGAGGGGCTACAGCAAAGTCTCACCCTGCTGGAATAATATTATTATGACTGGGTACTCTCAGTCAACCTGGTTAAAACCAGAGTCATGCTGTTTCAGAAGAATCTGAATCCTATCTTAGGAAAACCTATTCCAGTTCACTTACAGAAGAGAGGTCTTACAATACAGTGATGCCAGCAGTTATCTTGACATTGAAATAATTATTATCAGTGCACAATATGGATAAAATTATTATATTCTACTGTACATAAAACCAAGAGCGGCATGGTGGCGCAGTGGTTAGCACTGTCGCCTCACAGCAAGAAGGTCGTGGGTTCAAACCCCGTAAACCTGGCCTTTCTGTGTGGTGTTTGCATGTTCTCCCCATGTCTGCGTGGGTTTTCTCCGGGTGCTCCGGCTTCCTCCCACCGTCCAAAGACATGCAGGCTAGGTTAATTGATGTCTCCAAAAATTGCCCTAGGTGTGGATGTGAGTGTGTCTGTCTATGTGTGGCCCTCTGATGAACTGGCAACCTGTCCAGGGTGTACCCCGCCTTTCGCCCAATGTTAGCTGGGATAGGCTCCAGCCCCCCGCGACCCTGTACACAGGATAAGTGGTTGATGATGGATGTACATAAAACCAATATTATTCAGATGGGAAATAAGGGAATCTATGATGACTTTCAATATTGGGAAAAAACATAAATAGAAAAAATGCAACTGGAATTTGCCAAAGACATTTTGGGTGTACATAAAGCATGCCTAACAGTGCCTTTAGGGCTGAATTAGGTTTATACCCCCTAAATATAGGAATTCAGAAAAGTGATAGTCTGATCCAGAATCGGTCAAATATAATAAAGTCCTCCTTGCCAAGGAAACCCCAATATCACACCCTCTGAACGTTCTTGTTCTGAAACTTGTTAATGAAACCAAATTTGATATCAACACCAATTACAAAAAAATTCAAAAACATGACTGTGATGAAACATATACAACTAAATTTGACCTCCACATCAAACTTCAATGCTATTTGGCCCTAAATAGAACAAATTAAATAAAATAGAACAAAGTTACTTACAAAGTTATCAATTTAAAGAAAAATAGAAAAATAGACTAAGACCATCATCTAGAGATACAAGCATATACTGTTACAGAGAGAACAGAGAATAAGCAGAGTGTGATACAAACCAAAAAGGACATGAGAAACCATCCCTTTTTATTTGCCCAAAGTACCACACTATCAGAGAAAAATTCTTTAAAAATGTGAAAAGTTTCATAATTTTTTCCTAAACCTTATTCCAGAGAGAGAGAGAGAGAGAGAGAGAGAGAGAGAGAGAGAGAGAGAAAGCCTTGGCACTTTATGTCAGTCTTGTGACAAAAGTGCAAAGATGGCAACTTCTTTCAGGTTGATGTAAAGCTGAAAGACTTCAGAGTTAGTTTGCCAGAGTAGCTTTAGTCTACTACACAAAGAGCAGTCCCAGTGAACGTGGCAAACACTGTCAAACGGACTAGACTCAGCAAAAGTATGACAGGTCTACACAAGACCCACTGAGAGGGGGCAAGACAACCACAGGATAAAGCTATTCAGACAAACTACACAAATTTTGTACACAATTAAGACATTCCGGTTGGAAAGAGAGTGTATTTATGAACATTTTGAAATGTATGTATATGTCTGTCTTCCCCTTCTTAAAATGTCCCTTCTAAATCAAATATTTAGGCTTGTAATAAGCTGATCTTCTTTGCACAAGTGAGTACAGCGACAAAAAGTCAGACATGACATATTCATAACAGGCATCAAGTGACTAACTTATAATTAAATTACGAAAACATGTTCTGACTATGATTTTAATATAAATTCAGAAACTACACAGCAAAAGTCTTTTTAAAGCAAAAGACTACATCAGGGTATGAAATTAGCTTTTTCACCAATGCCCAATTTTAATAGCCACTTTTTATACTGTATATATACAATTTTAACATCATGTTGTCCAATATAACATTATACCACATTATTTGTATTATTATTACTATTATAATTTTGCAACATTCAAAGGCTAAAGAGAAGACAAGCGCAAGAGACACTTCTTGTTCCAGCACAATTTCTGAGGCTGTACTCAATTATGATGACACACATGACAATTTACCTAATGCCATTGCATGTCATTTGCTATGTTTGGTATTGTATACAGCCACAAATGTTTGGAATTATGCAATGTTAAAATAAAGTTAACCTGCAGAGTTGCATTCACAATGCGTGTAAATCGTGAACTGCTCATACCATGCGTATAGGGTTGCAGAACAATTACAAATGATTTGCAGTACTTTTTCAAAGTGCAAAAACATGAATGTTTAATTATCGACTTGTTTCTTACATAATCTATCGATTCCCTTCAGAAGACATTTATTGATCAACTGGAGTCACATGGATTACTTTTATGCTGCCTAAATGTGACTTTTGGACCGTACAATTGCTGGCACCCATTTACTTTAATTATAAGGACCTGACAGAGCTCCATCTTCTTCTAAAAAAACTTAATTTGTGTTCTTGCTGAAGAAAGAAAGGCATACACATCTGGGATGGCATCAGGGTAAGTGAATAATGAGAGAATGTTAATTTTTGGGTGAACTATCCCGGCACCTAGCACCTAAACAACAATAGTTATTTAAAAAGTGAAAGTGCCCATTAAAGAATTAGTTCACCCAAAAATAAAAACAATCATTGATTTGTTTCTCACCCACATCTATCATATTGCTTCTGAAGATATAGATTTAAACACTAGAGTCATATGGATACTTTAATGTTGCCTTCACTGTATGTGCTTTTTGGAGCTTCAAAGTTCTGGCCACCATTGCTTGCACTGAATGGACCAACAGAGCTGAAATAAAAAATAAAAATAAAAACTTTATGTGTGTGTGTGTGTGTGTGTGTGTGTGTGTGTGTGTGTGTTCAGCAGAAGAAAGACATATTCATCTGAGAAAGTATTAGGGTGAGAAAAATAGATAATTGTCTTTTTTTGGGTGAATTCCTTTAAGCATTTAGAGGCCCCTTAAAAGAAAGTTCCCTTGACAAACATTAGATCGGCTTATTGATTAAAATCTGAACATTAATATTATATTTTTTCCCATATAGAAGCCACGAAGACACAATACCCTAAATTAAGTGTTAAGTTTATAAGAACATATTCATGACATGGTTATTTTAAAGACATTTGTAAATTTTTCACTTAAGTAAACATATAATGACATCTGCTACGTTACAGTAGATTTCATTTTATTGTCAGTCATGTTTTGGGTATTTGAGGTTTTTCATGATACAGCAATGATCGTTAACAAAACGACTACATCAAAATTTCTTGATCAGCTTATCAGCAGTGAAAATAAATGGTAAAAACCAATCAAATTGTATAATGTCTTAAATATTGCCAAAGCTTATATAAATCTTTTATTTAATAATAATAATTAAAAATTATTAAAAATAAAACATCTTGACTTGAAACACAATCAACTCAACAGCTCATTCTGCTGGCCGCATCTTTTCATCAACCGTGTGCGCAGATGCAACATTCAGTTTCGTAAAGAGGATGTTTTAAACGGATTTACGTTCAACCTAGGGATATAATTTACAAGTTTAAACAAACGGTAAGAAATTTGACATTATTTTAACCGTTTATAGGCGATTTAAGCATTGTATCAATCTGTCGCAAATTCTGTTATTTTAACATGGAGTGTTCAGCTGGAAACTCAGAAGCCTCGGTGTTTCCTGTGACGTGTGAAGGCGTTTGAAACGTACATGTGGGCGACAGCATGCCGCTTGCTCGCGCTGTAGCTCTGTGCTTCGGCATTAGCATACTGATCTACACTCAGTTCAATTTCAATTCCAAAAAATATCTCGGTCCTCAAATACAATTTTTCCGAATAAATTAACATATACATAATAACCGAAGAAGCTGTAGGCGAAGCCTTTGCTTATTATGCCTACCCTTTTTACATATTTATCTAAAGCGTCACTTTTCTCAGTGAATTTGATTCATTAAGACAAAAGACATCTTCCAAAATGTGCATACATAACTACAAAGGTACACATTTCAGACATTAATACAATAGTTTTTAAGTATTGCACACACACAAATGATTCATATTGAGTTATATAATTATTTATCACCCTATTTTTAAACATTTGCTTGTATTTACAATGTGAGACACATTTTTAATTCCTTGACACAATTATTCAGTAGGTTTACCCCTTTAACAGAAATACGTCTATTTGTTATATTTGTTCTTGCCCTTATTTTTCTAAGCATGTACATTCCCCTTAGTTTATACTGGCTTTCTCTTATTTAAAACAGCCTCTGAATGCAGTTTGGAAGTAAATTATTATATACTTTATACATTGTCTGTGCAGTGTAAAAATCAACACATTTTAAAGCTTGTAATTCAATAATTAATATGTTTGTTTGGTCGTAATAGTCTACCATTTTTACAATCCTTATTGCTCTCTTTTGTAACATATATATTGGATTTATGTTGGCTTTATATGTATGACCCCATACCTCCACACAGTAAGTAATGTATGGAACTATGAGCGAACAAATCAGTAAATATAATGAGTTTTCATTCAAAATATGTTTTGTTCTACTTAATATTGCAATGGATTTAGACCATTTTGTTTTTACATTATTTATATGTGGTTTCCAACATAATTCATAACCTATTATAACACCCAGAAATTCATACACTTTCTATTTCCTCGTTATTTATCCTAATTTTATTTTTATTAATACTTTGCCAATTACTAAATACTATGAACTTTGTTTTACTTACAATCAATAAAAGTATATTATCATCAAACCACTTTTTTAAGACTATCAATTACATTTTCACTGTATACAGAAGCTGTTCCAAATATATCCGCAAACAGGACCATTTTAAATACATTAGACACTTTACAAATGTCATTTATATACACTACAAACAATTTTGGGCCTAGCACCGAACCTTGTGGAACACCACAAGAGACTTTCATTAGTTCTGATTTAACATTATTTAATTGTACAAATTGATATCTATCAGCAAGGTAACTTCTTAACCAAGAGAAGGCTTTTCCTCTTGTACCATATCTCTCCAGTTTCATCATTAATAAGCTGTGATAAATGGTGTCAAAACATTTTTTTAAATCTAGAAACACCCCCACAGTATAGTCATTATTATCTATAGCAGTGGAAATCTCTTCTACCAGTTCCATCACCTCCATTGAGGTTGACCTATTAGCTCTAAAGCCATACTGATGATCGCTCAATAAATTGTGTTTATCTATAAAATGATCAAGCCTACGCACAAATAATTTCTCTAAGATTTTTTAAAACTGGGAAAGAAATTGGTCTATAATTGGAAAAGAGATGTCTATCTCCACTTTTAAAAATAAGAATAACTTTTGCTGTTTTCATATTACTTGAAAATATACCTGTTAAAAAGGACTGATTACAGATATATGTAAATGGTTTTACTATATATTCTATAATGTTTTTTAATAATGACATGCCAATGTCATTACAATCAGTAGAATTTTTATTCTTACAATTATTAACAATGTCAAGTATTTCCTTTTCATCAGCTCCCCTAACGTATATTGATAGGATGTTACTAGGAATATTCACTTCATCTACCCTATCCCCAGTTCTCTGCTCTACAATCTCTTTAAATAACTTACATCCAATATTTACAAAATACTCATTAAATTTATTGACAATATCATTCACTTTATAATTATTGTATCGTCATTTACAAAATGATTTGGATAGTCTACTTTTCCAGTACTCTTTTTAATTATACTGTTAAATGCTTTCCATGTTGCTTGAGTATTACTCATATCTCTCCAATGGTTTGTGATAATATTCCTTTTTACTAAATCTTACACTCCATTATACAAGCATGGTAACAGAGATAAATGAATGAGATTGAGATACTTCTGTTTCTTTTGCCTGTTATTTAATAAAATACATTTCTTTAACCCCCATTCCTTGTTTTTATCTGGATTTTGTTCTGTTAAATGTTTTTGTCCTTGACCTTTATCAGTGCTGAGTGTCTGTAACCCTTAGTTTCATTTTATTTACAGGTGGACATAAATAATGGCTCCTCAACCCCTCATCAAATCAAGACAGACAGAAAAAACAATAAATGGAATCCCAACACAAGTTGTTTGCACTGAATTCAGCAACTACATTTTCATAGTTCTCACACAGTATGGAAAAATTGGGACACTTGTGTCAATAACGTCTGACTCGAGGTCTGGTGACATCAGTGTACCCATGTTCACCACCAGAGTACTCTTAGGAAAGGATGAGGTCATAATTCACACACAAATTAATCAGTGGTCTTCAGTCTGTGAGATTAAGCCAGGTTTGTATTTAACCCTTGTCCTCTTCATCTCCCTTGCAGCCTCTGACACACGTCTATGCCAAGAATGTTGCAACTTTCGTTTCGCAAGAATCAGGCAACCGACCGGTCCTGTTGGGGCTCTCACTTAAAGACAACAGTGCGGAAACAATGAAAACTGTTAAAGATATGATCAAAGGGTGTCAAGTTTGGTAAACAGAAGGTTTACATACCAGGCACACTATTTTTGGATGAGGATGAGTGACATGTCTTGCACAAATAATTGTCTTGTTTTAGCATAAACCTGAAATCTCATTCTTGAAGTTGTACCCAAGATACTCATACTTACTCTGCTCTAAATCCTGTGGAGATTGAATGTTGGGGGGGGGGCTCATTAAATAAACAATTTTCAAAAAACTAATTGCCACAATTATTGGCACCCCTTGAAGTTCTTATGAGTAAATTATCTGAAGTATATTCTCATTCTTGTTTTAAATTCTTTAGTACATCTGGGTGACAAGGAACATGAAATTGTTCAGCCATGACTTCCTGTTTCACAGGAATATACACTCACCTAAAGGATTATTAGGAACACCTGTTCAATTTCTCATTAATGCAATTATCTAATCAACCAATCACATGGCAGTTGCTTCAATGCATTTAGGGGTGTGGTCCTGGTCAAGACAATCTCCTGAACTCCAAACTGAATGTCAGAATGGGAAAGAAAGGTGATTTAAGCAATTTTGAGCGTGGCATGGATGTTGGTGCCAGACGGGCCGGTCAAGAGTATTTCACAATCTGCTCAGTTACTGGGATTTTCACGCACAACCATTTCTAGGGTTTACAAAGAATGGTGTGAAAAGGGAAAAACATCCAGTATGTGGCAGTCCTGTGGGCGAAAATGCCTTGTTGATGCTAGAGGTCAGAGGAGAATGGGCCGACTGATTCAAGCTGATAGAAGAGCAACTTTGACTGAAATAACCACTCGTTACAACCAAGGTATGCAGCAAAGCATTTGTGAAGCCACAACACGCACAACCTTGAGGCGGATGGGCTACAACAGCAGAAGACCCCACCGGGTACCACTCATCTCCACTACAAATAGGAAAAAGAGGCTACAATTTGCAAGAGCTCACCAAAATTGGACAGTTGAAGACTGGAAAAATGTTGCCTGGTCTGATGAGTCTCGAATTCTGTTGAGACATTCAGATGGTAGAGTCAGAATTTGGCGTAAACAGAATGAGAACATGGATCCATCATGCCTTGTTACCACTTTGCAGGCTGCTGGTGGTGGTGTAATGGTGTGGGGGATGTTTTCTTGGCACACTTTAGGCCCCTTAGTGCCAATTGGGCATTGTTTAAATGCCACGGCCTACCTGAGCATTGTTTCTGACCATGTCCATCCCTTTATGGCCACCATGTACCCATCCTCTTATGGCTACTTCCAGCAGGATAATGCACCATGTCACAAAGCTCGAATCATTTCAAATTGGTTTCTTGAACATGACAATGAGTTCACTGTACTAAGATGTCCCCCACAGTCACCAGATCTCAACCCAATAGAGCATCTTTGGGATGTGGTGGAACGGGAGCTTCGTGCCCTGGATGTGCATCCCACAAATCTCCATCAACTGCAAGATGCTATCCTATCAATATGGGCCAACATTTCTAAAGAATGCTTTCAGCACCTTGTTGAATCAATGCCACGTAGAATTAAGGCAGTTCTGAAGGCGAAAGGGGGTCAAACACAGTATTAGTATGGTGTTCCTAATAATCCTTTAGGTGAGTGTATATAAGAGGTAGTAACACACAGGCCAAATTCCCTTAGGCCCTGTCCCAATACCCCCACTTGCAGTTTTGGTCTTTCCTATTTGCCCACTTGTCATGTATTTATGGTTTTGGCTACTAATGTGCAAGTAGACGTGAAGCCTGCGAGTGAGTGTGTGTGACTTTTGATTGCACGTTGGGACACTCGTAGGTGCTGTTTGTGACAGCTTTTTTTGTATTTTCACTCAGCTGAAGACTGATTGTTTTTTGTAGCGGTTACCGTTATAGCCTACTTAAAATAATAAATAACTGAACATTTTACCCATCTTTTAATTTATTAATACACTACTGGTTGTTGGAAGTGTATTGTGCTGTAAAAAATGTATAAGTACAATTTGTTATTAAGATTGTGTTTGAAAATAATTGTAAAAGTTAATTAGTCTTTACTAATTTTGATTTTCAATACTTTGCACAAAATAGCTTCATCCTTAACTGCAATACAGTGTTATCCATTTATAGCTACTAATACAAACCATTTAAATTCTGCGCTTTGGCTTGTCATTTATATAAGACGACCAAAGACTGCTTCACACAACTTAGTGTGGTTTCATACAACAAATAAATACATAAAGATGTGTTAAGTTTCCTCCCTGTCTAGGGGTCGGGAAGAAAAATAACAAGTGATAAGGAACTAAAAAGAAAACAAAAACGTGTTTGGAGGTCTTCACTACTGTCCCAGCCAATAATAACCACAACAGGTTATTCACAACATATATTCTAACTGAAGGGAGGCACAAACTAATTACAAACAAAGAAATAGAAAATTAACAACATAAATCTTGCCTCAATCCCTATCTAGCCATAAACAGGAGAAAACAGGTTTTATAATAAAGAAAATGGCACCCATCTCTCTACCGTTTCCGTAGATATCAACGAGTGTAAGTGATCTTAGATTCAACAAAGGATCTTATAAATTACAGCGTTTAAAGTATGGTAATAGTTAACATAAAATACAACTTGTAGTTCTGATTAACAGCACAGAGGCTACACACTTGGGCAGGAGGAAAGAGTCTCTCCTAGCTGACTTTCCTCCTCAGCTTTATTCACATTATCTTCAGGTAGTGCACCAATCAGAGCAGCTCAGTACTCAATCTTAAATCAATGGCAGCTGAAGTAAATTAACCTGGTTAGGAACGACAGAGAGAGAACACAAGGGAAAACAAGGGAGACAGCAGAAAACATACAAACAATGTATAATCAATATACATGCAACTTTTACATCCACAGATGTAGAAAATAAAGAAAGACACACCCTGGGACATAACAGATGATAAAGAAACTTGTAGTAGTTCATAATTTTTTAATTTTATAACAACATTTACTAGACTGCATATTGTATGTCAAACTGGTTGATAAATGACCAAAATGATTAGAAGTCAAAAACATACAAAATAAGGTGATTACTGGGCAAGAAGGATAAAAATGGTATATAAATATACACAAATAATACTTTTTAATTATGATGCTAATATTGCCACCCCAAACACATTATATAATGTTGAATACTTTCATTAATACTCAAATTAATATTAGTCATCCATCACAATGGGTGTGACCAAAGAATAAAGTTATGATGTGTGGCAAAAGGTTGTTGAGCTTCACAAAAAGGGAAGTGGCTACAAGAAAATAGCTAAAGCATTGAAAATACCAATTTCCACCATCAGGTCAGTAATTATGAAGTGCCAATCAACTGGAGCTGTTAAGAATCGGCCTGAAAGAGGACGTGTGTCTATATTGTTTCCACGCACTGTGAGGAGCATGGTTATATAATGCTGGCTAGCTGATCACTCTCCTGACCTCAAGAGGTGCACTAGCGACTGACACTAGATGCTTAGCCTTTAGCCTCCTTGTTAGCACACATGACTCCCATGCTGACTCGATGGAGCGGGTAGAACAGGAGCGTCACATACAGTACTGTGTAAAAGTCTTAGGCACATAAGGTGTATCACAAAAGCATTTGTCTTAAGATGGTTATTTATATCTTCAGCTTTAGTGCGTCAATAGGAAATATAAATGTTAGACTCCCAAACTTTACTTTTGCAAATAGAAAAGATTAGAATAGAAGAACAGGGAGCCCTGCAACAGATGTCATGGCCCCCACAGAGTTACCCAATGAAAATTGTGTCAGTCTGGGATTACATAAAGAGACAGAAGTAATTGAGACAGTCTAAATAGATAGAAGAACTGTGGCAGATTCTTCAAGAAGCTTGGAACATCCTATCTGCCAACAATCAAGAAAAACCTGTGTCCAGGTGAATTGATGTTGTTTTAAAGGCAAAGTTAGTTCTGGTTCTCGAATCTGATTGGACGTGAGATATTCGATGAGCACTGATGGTCTGACACCATCAGCACTTCACTGTGTGTATCACTCCACTTGTGTTTGTGCCGTTCTAAACTAAAGTATAAGCGCAGTGCAGATGTGTTAAGAGCTATTATTTGTCTGTTATTTTTGTACTTTTTTTTCTTTTTTTATATATATGTTAGCCAGCAGAGGGTGGCAAAAGATCATTTTTATGTGTAATATGAGCCAGTAAGCATCAGCCAGTATCTATACATACAGCACTCCATGATGGCTTGTATTACTTCTACACTACTAAAGCTTGAAAATAGCTTTAAATGGCTTTAAAATAACAACTTCAGCATTATGGCTCATCACAGCTAAGAGACACAACAGACTGATTATTTACACAAACTGAAGGTGCTTACTTCTTATCGGACTTTCCATATTGGAGTGGTCACACTGTTTAAAATGGTGCAGGACATCGCAGTTTCTATAGTGAAAGACTCTTTCCACTGATAAAGCTGATCTTCAGGAATCTGACAACATCTCTGCTTGGGTGTTGCAACAGGTGATCACTCATGCTACATCTCTCTCACTCTATCTCTCTCTCTCTCTCTCACACACACACACACACACACACACACAAATCCATCCATCCTTGTTTATACAATAACTTGTTAGAAACAGCACAAGCTGTGATACTGTTTCTGAAGTGAAATTTTTTAATTACTACCGTAGGCTTGGACGCATCATTTGGTTTGAACCAGCAACAGTATGAACTGATAGTTCCATGCACAAATGCGTTTTCATGACCGTACTCAGTTTTTCCTATTTTGTTTTAAAATTACTTGTTCATTGAACTATTGTATATAAGCAATATCACAATGATTACATATGGCACACAACCTCATCTGAATCACAGCAGTGCTGATGTAGGGCCATATCGCACTCTTGCTCGTGTGATATTGCTTAAATATACAGGGAAGATGTTATAAGGAAACCACCCACTAGGGGGAGCTGTAATTTGTTATAATGTAATAATGTAAATGTTTCAAATGATGTTACTGAGCCCTTCATTAGAGTGTTGAAGCTGTTGCTATGCATGCAACAGATTTGTGTTCCCACTGGGAAGGTAAGAAGTGTGCTCTTTATCTCAGAGTTTATCTCATTCATTTCTTTATCAATATTGCCCATCCATGTTCTTCAGTACAAATATAGTAGAAATGTAGATGGTGTTATTTGTGGCAGATGGGTGTTCAAATTCAGTATTTTTGTAATTCCATGCAGCTGATTAGATTTCATTATTTAGTCCTGTTTCTGTGACTTTTAACGATTACATCTGTCTTTATTTTTGTATGTCAGTCTATTAATCTTTGTTTGGTTTACTTTTATTTGTTTTAATAATTTTGTGAACCATATTTAATTGTATATCATATATTATATATCATATTCAATGCACATACTACCACTTTTATTTAATTGTTTTATGAAAAAGGATTTATCTGTGCTGTTACAATTAATATGTAAACTAAAACAGATTTGTGTTCCCTCTGGGAAGCCTGCTGTTCCCCTTATGCCTGATGTGGAGAGAGAGAAGAGAATAAAAGAGAGCTGCCCTGCTTCAAACAGAGCAACCTGGTGTCCCCTCTCCTTTTCTCACTCATCCCAATGCAGAGACTATTAATGAAAAAGAGGGGGGCTATGGTGCAGACATTGCAGAACAAGGGTTTATATATATATATATATATATATATATATATATATACACACAGGGTTGGGGAGTAACAAAATATTTTATTGAATTGTTTTTGGAAAACATTTATCCGTATAAATGATGCGATCCGAGGAGCTTTTGAACAACGGTGAAAACATGATTTGTTTCATTCATACGAGCTCTTTCACACTGTTGTAAGTGTCAAGGTGAATATGACGTCATTGTGGAACTTTCCTATGGAGCTTAATAGAGGAGCTACATAATGTTTCTGCAGCTTAACAAAAACAGTTAGAGACACTATGACAGATTAAACATAAATCCAATAAACACGTGATTGCATGCATTGTCAAAGTGTTTTATGTGATTAGGGTTTTTTTTTTTTTTTTACAAGATATGCTAACCAATGTAGCCTTTAACATTGTATAAATAATACATTTTCTGCCTCATTCTGTGAACAGAATCCACATATGATCAGAAAAGAATATCATTGTGTACGTTGTGGAGTTTGGAGCAGCAAAAATGGTTAACCTTGTGTAAATTGTCATGTGAAAATTTAGCTTTATGCTATGTTAAAATGCAATTTCTTTCATATACATGCAACTGTTGCCAGGTGCAATTATATTTTATAATGAATTCTATGGGGAAAAAAATAAGTTAAGAGTATAGCTTTTTTTTCTCTTGTAAGACATTTGATATTTAGATTACATTACTGACCTCGAGCATCTATTGGAATATGTTACAAATGACATTTTATTGCATGTAATCTGTTAAATACATTTTAAAAGTCAGGCTTTCAACCCTGTATATATAAAGTTAGTCAATACATCTACATATAAGATAAAGTCAAGTAAGCATCGCATCTTCTCATTAGTTACAAAACAATGAGAAAAATCTTCTGTCCATGTTATTGTATACATTTTTAAGCAATTCCCATCTACGTTCGCATTCCAAACTTTGATTTCTAATTTTAAATGATACTTTTTTCATTTGATATATTTCCAAAATAAATTCTCTCAATCTTTGAGATTGTGGGGGTTTTGGTTTAAGCCAAGTTTTAGTGATCTGTTTTAAGACTGCTATTCTAATTACTCTAAATTTATTTCTGTTTAGGTTTTTAAAGGCATGGGGAGTTTACCCAAAATAAGGTTGAATGGATGGACTTCTAGTGTTCAGTTAAATGTTAAATTCATCTATCTAATCACTTCATTACAATATTTATATATTTATTTTTAATTTAGGGCACGCATATAGAATATGATTATAATGAGCCTTAATTTAAATAAAATTGCCCTTTTTAATAAACCACTGTATCTAATTTTTATCTTCTGGGCATATTCTCTCCAAACACTGGAATGAGTGGTCTGAAATGTATTTTGTGATATTTCTTTCCAGTCTTGCTTTTTTTTTTTTTTTTTTGTTCATCCTCCCACAAAGTATTAACAATATATTGAATGAATGGATTAACAAATTAAGAAAGAAGTTTATTTACAAGAAATTGCAAAAGATCAACAGTTCTGGCCAAATAGAATAGATGACATATTTAAATTGGGCAGATATAGGTCTACAATTATGCTATCAATTGTTGACTATCAAACTGATCAAAAAAGTACAACCTCCCATATTCCCAATTGTTTTAATTATCTACAGTTTAGAAGTTATTTATTGAGGGATGTTAAAATAAAAGAAACAAAAAGAGAAATTAATTGAACTTGTTATTAGTCTCAGTAAATCACAAGTCGCCTACCTTTAGAGAAGACTCTGATATACATTAGCCTCACACGTACTTTATGCCAAGTAGCCATTACTAGTTTGCATTTTGATCTTTAGCATGGGCAACTGTTTATCTCTTTGTCTGACCAGAGGTGCACCTCCTTGATAATTTTACTTGGGTTGGTCCACATTGTGATTGTGTTTCACCATTGGTGTGGGGGGTGTCAGAAGTCTTTTTTTTTGTGTTACTTTTGAATGAGTATCTATGGTGTTGTAGTAGGGAGAGAAACTCGCATGTAAAGTATTTCCTTTAGCAGACACTTTTATTCTAAATATAAATTAATGTAATTGTAATTTATTCTGGTATGTTTCATTATATTACATTTCGTTAACTGTGATAGAGATCTAATCTTTATGAACTGAGAGTGCAGGTTCACAGTACACTGCCTTTGTTCGACAGGTGCTGTTCCCTTCATGTCACATGACCAATGACTACACTCGCACATGACCTGGGTGTACCTGACTAATTTGATACGGAGCTACGAACTTGTTGCTGTGGGATTAAAGAAAGCCTTAAAAATAATAACGGTGTGCCTGTGCCTCCACATCGGGATTTTTATCACGATTTATTCGTTTTAATGCTGTTGACGTTGCCTCGAGCGGACTGGCTGACCTGACTTCGATCGGATTTGTCAATAATAAAACAAGTAGGAGCTTTACCACTCGGTGTCGTTGCACGGGCCATCTCTACGTATGACTATATGCCTTATAATTAAGCTTTTTAATGCGTGATATTTGCTATGAACTTATTAAATACCAATGCGATTTACAGAATTAAGTTACGTAATATTAAAGTCATTTGAGTTGCTGAGGACTATTTGATCGCAGAAAGACTGACCTCTCAAAGGTGGTTTTGACAGTGGCAGGGTAAGTGTTTCAGAAATGTGTCTACACGTCACGATTGCATTTCTGTGAAAATAGGAAATGTTACTTGATTAGCAGCTTCTTTAATAAACATAAGTAATAAACAATTACCAAAGAAATTGGGAATACATTGAAATCATAATAAATTAATGTGTATCTCATAATAATAATACGTTTACTAATGTGAATCTCTATCAAACAGTGTTGGAAGCTTTCAGAATATTTTTGTTTATATGTTGTGTATTTTTATTTATTTTAATAGTTAGAGTTTTATACCTCAGTTTGGTAGTTTGGTGTACTATTCTATGAGGTTGTAAAATTGATTTTATTTTAAGTTTTCGTGTTAAATGTCATAGTTTCATAATAATTGTTTACATATTAACTTGCGAATGGGTATACATTATAGGCTATACATTTATGTGTAAAAACGTATGTAAATACTATTACGTCTTATAATACAATCATATCTAATAATAGTACATTTCACAATTGCTTGATTAGTCTGTTAAAGTATATAATTGTTGAATGATATAATCTAATTATTGCCTTTTAATATATGTTTTTTAATATATTAAAGTTTTTGTTTTTTCATAGATGAATGATTCAACGGAGGCGACACTCTCAATGGATTTAAATCCAAACATGAATGATTCAGTGCCGCTGTCTTCATACGCCGTGCTGTTGTCAAATGTAACCAACATCTCTAACATGACGGTGATCAGGTCAAGTAATGGGACTGAAGTAGTGGGGGACGACAAGATATTCCTCAACACCCCCATTGCTCAAGCCTTGTCGGGGATTTTCGTTTGGTCGGCGCTCATCATCACCTGTCAACAGGTAAGCTTATTTAGGTGAATGAAATGTCACTAATGTGTTTAAGGACAAGTAATTAATGGTATTTTACAGCCAGGCTCTCACACATAACACAAATTCTAGGCCTCATAGCTGTTCTACTTAAGAGTGCTCTGCTGCTTTTAAACCAGTGCCAGCACAGAAACCTGTGAAAGCCTGTAGAGGCCACGAAGTGAGGGACAAATCTCTGCATTAAATGGAGCAGTGTTGTAGCCCGGGAAAGGCTGGAGGCACTAATAGCCACTGTTCATTCAGAGCGCAGGCAAATAAAAGCAAATTGCCTAGGCAGAGGAAACGCATGCTTTTACACTCTGTCCCCTCCCTCATATGTGACCACAGGCTCATTATGAACTGTGGATCTAGATAACACTGTAATTTCAGAAAGTCTATGCCACACAGTCATAAAACAGCAGCAATATCTATTGCTCCACTCCCTGTGTCCACTGGTTATCGATCATCAGTGATCAATAAATACCTGGTGCTTTGTTCTGTACAGACTTCCTTGTGGTCTTTGCACTACATTATACATTTAGAGCACTGTTAGCCGTCCTTGACCAACCAAAGGTAACTATAGTACTGAGTGGTGCCTGTTCATAGAGCTGATAAGCATGCAGTGTAAACAAAAAAATGTAGCTTTAGTGGGCTTTAGTCTGATAATCTAATGTTAGGATACACAACGGATAGTATATGTACACTGATGTGCCATCTGCAAAGTGCAGTTCAGCTTTTGGTCTTTCAACCGAGAGTTCTTTAAAAGTAGCAGGATCTTGTTTTTGAAGTAAACGAGTGCCCTTATTAAACAGATCTAACTTTAGATTTTGCGGTAATATTTCAAATAGTAGATGCCGATCTGAAGTTTATCATTGTAGTTTAGATATACTGTATTTGTTACAGAAAAACCCTCAACAGCAGTGTCTTGCATGTTTGAAGTGTGAGTGACTGTGAAACTAAAGCAAGACCAACATTTGTGTGCCCAACACTTGTTTATGCAGGAAGTCCTTTTGTGGTCAATGAAAGCGCATCATTCACCAACCTTTACACCAGCTGTATCAGTAAAAGAGATAAGGGCTGTTTTCTTAGCTGTCAGACTGGGGTTTGATCATCTCTTTGTAGATATAAATGTTCTCCCATTGCTGAGGGGTGCTGAATATTGCTGGGTGGTGAATTTTATTCACCGATAATAACAAGCACCCTTACATATCTGCTGGATATGAATGATTTGACTGGGGCAGTGCCCATTACATTTTAGCTGCAATAAGATAAAGATGAAATCAGTTGGAGGTAGATGAGTTTTGCAAGTGCAAAATGTAATTGTCAGGTGACGTGGATGCACAGTATGAATATACTTATCATGTGTATCAAATTACCAATTATGTTGGGCAGCATTGTTCATTTTCAGGGAAGACTGAAATCTAATTTCCCCGCTCTTGCTGGTATATTTCGAATCCACTTTCATTGAAGCCTATATGACCCGTGAATACATTTATTGAAGAATATATTTTTGTCATGCATCTATTATGTAACTGAACTACTGGGATTTTACTGGTGGAGATCAGGGGTCAGAAACCATGTTTCTTCTGCTCTGAATTGCAACGACTGCTCGGTGTATCTGATGGACTTCAATTTGATTGCCACCAAAACATCTTGTTCATCATTCAAAAGCCAATACCTCTGAGATACTGATGGTTTTGATGCAGCTCAACAACATTGGAATGGTATATGGTGACTGGAAATGAGTCCCTGTATAGTAGATTTCCTCTTGAAGCCATAATGTCAATGTCCCTAAACCTAGCTGCAGAATGACTCATCCACCACCACCTCATCCGCGGCTTTGCAAATAGCAGCCTACGGAGGATTGGTGGAGGGTTGCGTGAGGCAACATATGTAAATCCTGAGGAGGTTAAAGGAGCCCTCAGGATTGTTTTAGTATTTCAGTGTCTTTTTCGGTTTCCCTTAAAAAAAGCTTCTCCCGGCAGAGTTTTTTCTTATGCTCTGCATAATAAAGGCAGAAATTGAGATTAAATTTCTAAAGCACCACGTTCTGAAGTTACTAATTTGCCCGCAAAACTTTCCCATCAGTTCCAGGGACTATCAAAGGAGTGTTTGAAGACCTTCTATTTAGAACATAACTACTTTCTGGGCTAGCCTTTCTGAAAATTGAAGTTAATTTTTATATATCATTGACAAGGCAGCACTCTAGTTTTTACAAGCTTTATGGTCTTAAAGTTGGAGCTACACCGGCCTTTCTGTTGGGGGCCCTGTAGCTCCAAAAGCATTTCCTCACAGTTTCAGACAGGTTGTAATTAGCTTTGACTCTATATCTGCGGCAGACAGTCAATGGCCAGAACCATTACACTTAGCACGGCTCTCTTTCACTGTCAGTTCTGCATTTATTGAGTTGTGGAGACTATGAACTTATTTCCCCTGCAAGCTTGGGGAAATGGAGGACATCAGTTCAGAGAGTGACTCGCTTTGCTTTTCAGAAGCCCACAAATACATCAGTGGATGTACCCGTGGAATGAAGGGCTGAAATAATCTGATTTCAAATGATTGACTGTCCAAGAGTTTAAAGAAGCCACAGAATATTGGCCCCTTTATAATGCTGGTACATAAATCTCCAGCACTGCAGAGAAGTGTCACACATGTGTTTCTGCAACAGCCATTTATGTTACAAGCTACCAGGTTAAAATCTTGAATCAGGGCTTTCGCCCTGATGCAGGCTGCCCTGGTAAGCACCTGTTATTTATATTAGCTCAAACAGTTGCTCATATAGTCTTCTAAACCACAAAATAAGTTTTATATTCATACATCCAAGTCATCATCAAAGAACCAGGATAACAGTTAAGTGCTTGTATATGCACACAGCCATCATATCTAAATACAATCTTTCCGTACATGCAGCCACATCTGCTTAGGTGCAGATGCGGTTTTCAGTCACTCAAACAATCTTTTCAGGCATATAAAACATTTGTTTTCTGAAACAGAGCCAAACTATCACAAAAGGACCATGATAACAGTTCAGTGCTTGTATATGCACAGCCATCATATCTAAACACGATCTTCCCATACACATAGCCACGTCTGCTTGCAGACGCAGTTTTCATTCACACAAACAGCAACTCAAACAGTCTTTTCAGGCATATAATAAGTTTGTTTACTGAAACAGACAGCCAAAACACCACAAGCAGCATGATAACTGTTTAAAACTTGTATACTCGCAGATGCCATTCAAGCACGATTATCCGAGCATGCAGCCAAGTCTGTTTTCATTAGCGCTTGTCTCTCTCTTTTTTAGGCAAACCGGACTGCTGATATTATTTGTTGAATTGTTTTTTTATAGCTATATATAAACAAAATAAAACAAATACTGCACAGCAGACATAACCATTTGTTCACATGTTTGCTATATTATATAAGTATTAAAACATTTTAATGACAAGAAATACATTTTGTTTTATATATAATAATAAAAAAATACTCGTCTGCACTCCACCCCCTCTACCGGCTGTGCAGTGACCCATGCAAAAATAACTCACTCCAGGGGGCACTGCAGGGGAATTTAGACCCTACTCATGAAAAGGTTAAGGTCATGGACTGGCATCACACTTCATATTGTTTAGAAATATAGATTGTAAAACAGATTGTGAAGCATATAAAATTCTGATTGATTAAGCCATGTTGTACAATAGCCGACACCTGGGACCACACTTCATTTGAATTTTTATATTAATGTGATAAGTTAATGTCGCTTGGAAACTGTAAGCAGCATACAATTAGTCTAATGAACAGGATTACTTGGCAGAACAGTTGTTTATTCTGATTATTATCATTAATAATGTATGTAACTTGAAATGTATTTATTGAACATTATTTACTTTAAATTGTTCTTTTCATGTAACATATTGTAGCTTTACAGAAATTGTGCCTTAATACTCCCAGTGTGTAAACAATATCAGCTACATGATCGATCATCTGGGCCACTTTGAGATTATTGGCACTGGCGAAAATTTTGTCTGATTAGCAGATTAATGGAAGTTATCGTTACACGTGGTGCCACTTCTAAAATCTACCAACAGCCTTGTCAATGAATAACACATTGTGGAAAATAAGTCTTAAGTTTAGCAAGTTTATATCTTTGCTATTGTTCAATTGTTTATGTATTTTCTAAATTTGATTGTATATTCTATTATTATATTGTATTAGGCCATTAAAATCCCAAATCTGTCATAACCCATTAAAACTCATAACCCAGAACTCATATCGGCTATCTCTCAACTTTGGGTGGTGCCTAACACCTTGTCCTAACCCAGTGGTTCTCAATTTTTTTGGTCACAAAAAAACCCAATGTAATCGAAAATGAATGAAATATACAAGAAAAATTGCATTGTCTTTCAACTAAAAGTTTAAAAAAAAGTACTACGAAAACTAAATGAGAAGTTACACTTCATTGAAAAAGGATGTGAATGAATAAACATTTGTCACAATGACAAAATTGTTCTTTTATTTTATGCATGCTTTGTGTTACTTATTACAATTATTCCTTATATACTTTCAATACATTTGAAATTGATAAAAAATTGATACTGCTGCAGGACAAACTGCTAGAGACATTTTACCCTGGATAAATATTTTTAATAAAAAATAATAATTGCAAGAATTAATTCTTGTGAATTGAAATCTGTCCCAGCAGTATCTATAAAAGCATTTTTAAACTCCAGTAATAATAAATTACTGTGATTGGCCCATCCTGGCCAGCGCTAAGAAAAGTAACCGGTACCACATGACAGTGCCATCTTCATGCTGTTTCGGAAGCAGACCTCAGGACAATAATTTACCCCTGATTAATGATACCGTAAAACTTGAATAACCACTGAAATGAAAATGGACCTGAGAACAAATCCGTTATGTGGTGTCACTGGGTACAAGCTTAAGCCCACACCAAAAGGTCCACCAACTACCCTTCACACGTTATGTGTTGTAGCAGTTGCAGAATACTTCCTCCGCCAGACGATCGCCTGCTCCTGCACAACTCCCTGTCAGAAAATTGCTTTGTATACACTCACACCCATCTCAAAGAAGTCATTCATATCACTCGTCCTTTTGATTTAACATATTTTGAAGCCACTTGATAGTGTTGTTTGAGGAACAGACCAAAATTTAATTGTCATCTTTTCACCCATTTGAAACTGGTGCGCGTGAGACATCTTTGGTTACATAAGCCCAGCTGTGGTGCACCTGACACTGACTAAATGCTTTGGGCTGTCCCATGCCCCACACTTTAAAAGCCACTGTCCTAACCAGACGCGACACGATAAGATTCCAGCAACAACCAATCTGTCTGTCCACACCAAGCGCAATGCGACACCACGATATTCATACACTGAAATGAGATAATTGACAACCCTAAGATGTGGTAAAATGACTGTAATACTGGTACTTGTGACTTACTTTAATAACAAATCATTTTTAATCACACTTATTGGATTTTCAATGATCAAATGTCTTGTATTGTCATTGTTATATTTTATTACTGCAGTTTCAAGCTTGTTAAGTCCAAAGTTTTAATACAAACTGTAAAAAAATAACCACACAGTGTATTTTAACAGCCAGCTGACATTAAACATTAGTTAACTTTGTTTTTTGTAAATGTTAATATCCTGTCAACTTTAGTGTTCTTAACTGTGTTTTGCACCACCTTGTTTTATGTGCTCAATTATCCATCCATATACTGTTATAGACTTTTACAGTTATCCAATTACCGTTGTCCAACATCACTGGTATAACAGCATACCAGTTCCTGTTAGTCAAACTCATTTCAGGTGTAAATAATGACATTTCCAAACACCTATTACCACAGTGGTGCCAGATAATTCACAATTTTCATGTTTTCTTGCCACCTTTTGACTTGTTGCACATTTTAATCACTGCATTTCACTATTTACACTTGAGGTCAAAGAGAGAGAAAAATATGCCAGATTAGTTGTAATTTATTATGAACTGTCAAAATGGCAAAGTGCAACTGAGACCATTTTGGTTTTGCTTTAAAGAAATCTTTGTCTTTTAGATCTACCTGCACCTGAAGTCTTACACGGTGCCAAACGAGCAGCGCTATATTATCCGGATCCTTTTCATTGTGCCCATCTTTGCTTTTGACTCCTGGCTCAGCCTGCTGTTCATCAGTAACGACCAGTACTACGTCTATTTTGACTCTGTTCGAGATTGCTATGAAGGTACAGTAAATGGGTGCCACCCAGGCTAAGAAATATAATGTCAATGAAAGTGACCTTGTGTGACACAATGCCGCTGTGATGGATTCGTCTTTTTAGTATTTTTAATATCTGATATATTTTATTATTATTATGAACATCTGATATAATTATTCATATTCTTATTTAGAAGTTGTGCTGTGCATACATAACATAAAATATTGGTTGATTTATATTGAAGTATTTGATTATTAAATGTATTAATTTATTAGATTATTAAATTATGACACACTATAATTTTATATTGTTAAAAAATATTCATTCAAATAAAAATAAAAAATGTAATCAAATCCAGTGCCACCCTGCTCCTACCCCCCACACCCACTGGGTGTAAGATTACTCTGCCCCAATATAATAGTGCTGTGATATGTGTTGTTGTTGGAAGTCTGGCCTGCAGTAAGGGAGGAGAGCCTGCTTTACAGAACTTGGGTTGCAGGTTTCATAGACCGCAACAGATATCGAATCGCTGTAACTGAACAAACCTGTTTGTTGAATCACAGTTAACCATTATGATGAAAAAAGGAGTATTAAATGTCTCTATCATCCTTGCAGGCCTATCCCACTACTTTTAGACAATAAAGATTTGAAGCATTGTTTTTATTCTCTAATTTAAGTTACATGGGAAAATCCTGTGTAGAGATTCATATCATGTTTTGTTTTACTTTTATCTTACATAGTAAAAGATTATGCAAATTACGCTGTGAAATTAATAACTGCAACAGATTTTGATTGCTTTACTGTCTAAATATGTAGCTGTAGTTTGAATTGCACTATAAAACTTTTCAACTGCACTATAAGTTAACACATTAAACATAGGGAAGGTGAATTATAACATTGTTAAATGAGTTCTTAGACAAGAGTTGTTAAATTATTTATTCCATTGTAAGTGCAAAGATATTAAGTTCCAGTGTAATGACAGTCAATTAAAGTAAAATTGAACTCTTACCAGATGTAGAAGCTAATAAATCTTGCAAACACTGTAAAAAAATAATAAAAAAAACCTACTATTAGCTGCAGCTCAGCTGTCTTTAAATACCAGGCCCAGATTAAAGGGATAGTTCACTCAAAATTGAAAATCCTCTCATCACTTATTCACCCTCATGATATCCCAGGTTTGTATGACTTTCTTTCTTCAGCTGAACTCATTTGAAGAAAATTAAAAAATGTCTTTGCTCAGTATGTCCTTAAAATGCAAGTGAATTGCGATTTCTCATTTGAAGGTCCAAAAATCACAGACAGTCAGCATAAACTTCATCCATACACAGACTGCAGCTGTTAAATTAATGTCTTCTAAAGGGACACAATCGCTTTTGGTGCAAAAAAGATAAATATTTAAGTAATTTTTAAAACTCTAAATTATGCTTCCTTTCTGCAGTGGTATGCGCGCATGATGTAATTGTATTGACATTTGAAACACGAGAACTGACGCATGTGCATCACAGCTGGAAGAGCAGCGCTGTTTACAAGTGAGAAAGAGGAACACTTTACAGTAGCTTGACTGGTTTTGGTTTATATCTGTATTGAGCAGCGCTGTTTACAAGTGAGAAGGAGGAACACTTTACAGTAGCTTGACTGGTTTTGGTTTATATCTGTATTGATCTGTTTCATTACTCACAATGGTGGATTTGAGTGCTTATCCTGGATGCCTCAACCAAGTGGAGAATGTGAGATTACCTCAGTATCCATGGCAACTTGAAGACGTCACATGAGACCGCTTGGACTTCATCCACTCCTGAAGAGTTGGATTATAGTTAAAAAGTACTTAAATATTGATCTTGTCTCTTTAGAAGACATTAATTTAAACGCTGGTGTCGTATGGATGATGGTTATGCTGACTGTCTGTTGTTGGAGCTTAAAAAGAGAAATCACTGTTCGCTTACATTTTAAGGACATACTGAGCTGAGATATTTTTCACTCTTTCTTCAAATGTGTTCTGGTCAAGAAAGAAAGTCATACACACCTGGGATATCATGAGGTTGAGGAAATAAGGAGAGACATTTTTCAGTGAACATTCCCTTGAAGATAGATTTCCTTGACATAAAAACAACTCTTATATAGGTCTGTTACAATAATGCAATCTGGCTTACGATTAATGTCAAAGAAGTAATTGTGAATATGATGAGGAATTATCTTTATTAGGGTTTTCACAATTATGACAATTTATTTGTTATACAAATTATCATACTAAATGTGCTTGTGCTTCATATGCCTTAAGAAGACCTTTGTTAATATTTAACATGGAATCATTTAATAAAATAGTGAGATGTTATTTCTTTTAAGGCTTTAAAAACTAAAATATTGCAAATCTAAATATTTACTAAAACTTTAAATGTCTAAATGCTTCAAAAGTTTAATGTTCACACACTCATCTGGAGCTGAGTTAATTTTTTGAGAGCTCACATAATGCAATAACACCGGAAAATAAGACATGTGACATTCAAGGCATTTCTATGTACAGTATTTGCTTAATTTCCTTAATTTGGAGATTAAAATGTGATTGGAATTTGAAGTGCACAATAATCACAGTTTTCTCAAAGAATTGTGTTTAGATCAAATAACCGCGATCAGACGACTATTTAATGAACACGACAGGCCTCCTCGGATCAAACTTGACCTTTTTTTCTATTGTGCAATGCAATATGAGATAAGCATGTTCTGTTTGCTTATTGTTTAAATCACTCACTGCAAATTGAATGTGGTTGAAGTTAAGCGGTCATCTATGATTGACCATATTGACTCTATTTTCTTGTTATAGCATTTGTGATATACAACTTCCTGAGCCTGTCTTTTGAATACCTCGGAGGCGAGAGTGCCATCATGTTGGAAATAAGAGGGAAGCCTATTCAGTAAGTGTCCTCATATCTCTTTTTAAAACTCCTAGCCTCTCTTGCAAGAATACGATCCAGTGATGACATTTTTCTTAATTTTAAATGTCATTGTCACGGTAACCAGTGGGTTAGAGAGAGAACATACTACCAAATGATAGGATGAAGAGGGAAATTGGGGTTACGAGTCAAAGTCAAACTCTGAATGTGCCAAAGTTTTTTGTGCTAATTACTAGGTCAAGGTCTGACAACATTGTCTATAATTAGTAATTGGCAGTATGTGCAAAATAAATGGGCATCTGGCTGCTTCTACTTCCTTATGATGCATCTTATAGGAGATATGTTCATCAAACTAAAATACTTCCAAATATTCCTCTTCTTGTGCCTCTTACAGGTCGAGTTGTCTATATGGCACGTGCTGCCTGGTAGGAATAAGCTACTCTATTGGGTTCTTGAGGTTCTGCAAGCAGGTTTGTTCCCCCTTTTTGTCTCTGATATCAAAAACAGCATCTATACATGACATATGTCTCATATTCCACTGTTTTGGCCTGCGGTTGTATTGGGACATGCAGTTAATGGTATATATAAATAGCAGGTATGTTAGTATATGTTAAAACAGGGTCTGAAGTTTCCTCAACTTTGACCTACCTTTTTTACCTGAATTGTTGTGAAGTGGCAGCTGCTATCATTGCAGTATCTGCTTTTCCGAGGAGCTACAGGGGTTAAAGTAGGATTAAAAACAGTAGGAAGCAGGTGCAAGAAGCTCGATAATAAACGCAAAAAATAGCTGTCGCCTTCAGCCCGACACTGTCTGTGCAGCAGCTGAGAAAGCTGTTTGCACTTTGAGTATAATAGTGATGGAAATTGGATTTGAGAGCCCCGTCCTCAAAAGACTGGAAAGAAGGGGAATTCAACTTTTCATAGAAAGTGGAATTTGAAAACGCATGATTTTGTCTGACTGGATGCCTAAATGTGGGATTTTTGAAGCATCATCTTGCTAGTTATATCAGACTGATGCTGGGACAGAGCACGCTAATTATTTCGAGACAAGTTTTCAGACTGACAACTTTGATTTTAATTGAAATTCCCTGTTTATGAGTCAAGCAGCTGATTCCTACTTGGATGTAATGAGGTTGGGGAACAAATCCCCTATATGCTGTTCTTAATGAGTGGATTTGTCAATCATGTCAAACTTTTGTGTTGATTTAGCAAGCACTTCCTGTTAAAAATGCCTATGCAACATTACACCTTTTTTTTTTAATTATTAGAACTGCAAGTCCTCTGTCATACAAACTATTTTAGGACACCCATGTTGACTTGGCAGAAGCACGAAAACATTTTCAGTCAGAGGTGCTTCATTAATACTCACATGCTTCTGTCGCTAATGTTGTCATCCAGGCCACGCTTCAGTTCTGTGTTGTAAAACCCATCATGGCTGTCATCACCATCCTCCTCCAGGCGTTTGGAAAATATCACGATGGAGATTTTAAGTGAGCAGACCTGTCATTCATTCATTCATTTCATCTCATGTCAGCACATAATAACAACACAACTTCCGTCTTTGCATTCTGACAATCTGTAAAATGGTGGCTATTTTTTAATGCAGTGCGTTTAATTGCTTGTGTTTTTTCTCTTTGTATAGTGTAACAGGAGGTTATCTCTACATTACCATCATCTACAATTTCTCTGTCAGTTTGGCTCTCTATGCCCTCTTCCTCTTCTACTTTGCCACAAGTGACCTGCTGAGACCTTACGAGCCTGTGCTCAAGTTTCTTACCATCAAATCCGTCATCTTCCTCTCTTTCTGGCAAGGTGGGTCACTCAGCACACCCATGAATTTGTTGTGTTCCTAAACTAGACATTACATTACAGTTTTGTTTTTACTTGGGCTGCCCTTGACCAAAGATTTTCGTAGTCGTTTCGTAGTTTCATGAATTATTTTGGCATCAGCATTATTAATCTCAAATTAATGCATCTCATTTGGGATACTATATATATATATATATATATATATATATAAATTCTATACAAAATGCATTCTGTTTAATGCATTCACTTCCTGAATTGAGGGCGAAAAAATAGTAATTGAAGACATTCACCACTAGCCTGTTAGCCATATTAGCGTTGTGTTTTTGTACTCATTCTGCTTCAATAATTAAATTTGGGCCAGAAAGACTGCTAATGGTGTATGTTCCATCTGTTGATTCATAACATCTGAATTATAAATAAGGAAGCTGTTAGGAAAGTTTTTCTCTCTCATTATTTACTGATCAATGGCATCATTGTTTGTTTGTGTTGAACATATATTAACATCTTTATTTCAACAACATTTATTTAATCTTAAAAGTTAACATTAGGCAGCCCTAGTCAGTACATGTGACCTGCTCCATTCTCTACACTGAGTTTTATGCTATAAAGAAATATAAATTCTCAGCCAGCATATAAATAAGAGATAATGTACAGTCAGACGGTTGTTAATGCAAAATAAACCCGACATGGTGCATCACACTGAGGGGGTTTATATTGCAATAACAACCGACCGATTACATTATCCCGCTTACTACACAGCTACTAACCAATAAATAAGTACATGGACATGAAACACTGATTTGCATTGAAATGATGTAATTATGTGAGAAGAAAATAAATTGTGGAAATGCTGAAATCCTACATCAGAAGTTTGCATCAGACTTCTGTTTATTGCTTATGCTTATTATTACATTAGCTTACTTAAAGAGATCTCAAAGTGATCCATGGAGCAGGAAAGATGGCTCCCAATACTCAGATGAGGAACAAATTTTGAGCTTTATGCACTTTTCTTTTTTGCATTCTGATAATATAACTGTTTATACTCCAAACCTTTGCTAAGATACTATAATTTATTACATAGCTCTCTGGAAGGCTCTTTTCTGATTGGTCAGTGTCAACTAGCAGACTGACATTTCTCAGAAATAACCGCACATCCACGTATCAGACCGCTAGATGGCACCATTGACCAATCAGAATAGAGTAAAACTGTTTTTAAAACTGTGCATTAAATTCAAAGTGTTTCTGGGTCAAAATGACTCAAAATGGAGTATGTCTTTAGAAATTATATAATACACAACAGTATATGTTGAAATTCTCCAGCTTAAAATTAAATTTTTTAAATTAGTATTTGTCCTAAATGAATGCAATAGTTTTTGTTTCTCTTTATTTCAGGAATGGTTCTGGCAATCTTGGAGCGTTGTGGTGTGATCCCAGAAGCTCTGATCATTGATGGGCATGAGGTGGGTGCTGGTACAGTGGCAGCTGGCTGGCAGAACTTCATCATTTGCATCGAGATGTTCTTTGCCTCCATCGCTCTCCGCTACGCCTTTACCTCAAGTGTTTACCGCGAGAAGAAGAGTCAAGCACCAGGTTAGGACTCTGAAAATCTGACACTTCCAAAAAACTCAACAGAACTTTTTAACTTGTTGTTTAGAGGAAAGTTAAGAGTATCTTAGAAACTATGTGAGGCTTTATGAGTCAACTGAACGTTTTCTACCTCTGGAGGGTTATGACTCAGAGGAATGCTGGAAAACTCAACTCACACCAGCAAGATGAATAGCTTCAAAACACCTGTGTGCTGAGATACTCAGACCTGTGGCATGGTCGAATGATGCCATTTCGTTTGAAAAACTGATCTATCTTCAGCTGGTGTTTTTCTTTTTTGGTAAAACAATATGCCAATTTAAGATCACCCCAAAAAGCAGAAAGCTTTCTCCATTTAGTGTTCAGTTTATTTTCCTGGAATATCCATCTTTTGGCTATGTTTGAAATTTTTACACAAAATATGATCAAAAATACAATAGAACATCACTCACTGAATTTAACATGCATTTCATATTGAGGTCATGTGACAACATTGTAGCATACTACAGTTTGAAGCATTTAACGATGCATATTATGTTTTTTTATATATTGCATATACTGTTTCACATACTACATAAAAAATATATATATAATAGGGAGCAGGGCTGGACTGGGAAGACAAGTCGGCCTGGGATTTTACATGGCAAGTGGCCCAACTGTTCGCTGTCCTTTTTCATATCGTGGCACAGTTTTGTGGTATGTTCTGCATAATGCGGCGGCTCATTGCTGCTTATCGCGGGCTATTCGGCATGTTTCATGGCCGAACCACTGGCCCGCTCGGTTCTTCCGATGGCTATTATGCCCCTGATCTGCCCAGAAGTGCATCGGCCCACCGGGAAAATGCCCGCTATGCCAGATTAACAGTCCAGCCCTGTTAGGGAGTATAGAGTCCACTGCCAGTATTCCATTCTGAACATAGTCTAATGAATACAAAAGCTACCCTTCATGCTTAACAGATCATTAATATTCTTCCACTTGTGGTTTTCAAGGTGGCATAGAAGTTTTCAATTTCAATTAATATTAGTTGTTATGCCAGTGTTGCTGCTGAATGTTAAAAGCTGCTTTGTTTTCTGATTTAAGAGGTCTGGATGAAATAGAACTCGACTGTCAATCAGATATCCTATGTCAGTTTGAATGTTAATTTTCTATATTAGTCCAAGGTCTTTCATCATGTGATGTAGTAAGTGTATAACAGCATATTACTTGATAGTTGTCAATATGGATCATGTGGCCAATGGATCAATATGAAAATCGTGCTTGGGCACGGTACAAGGCAACCGTGCCTTGTGTGAGTACGCTGTAAGTGTAACCCGCTATCATGTGAGCTACTGTGCAAGCTAATTGTGTTGGAATAAGTGTATATGAGGAGGTGAGTCTGTAATAAGAGCATTAAAATAGATGTGTTTGGGTAAAAATGTGGATATTACATTAAATAAATGGGTCTGAGTATTACAGAGAAAAATACAGTTTTATTTATAAGTTTATTTATAAAGTCATAATCAGCCATATAAGTCATGATTTGAGTGAAATTGAATAAAACACACAGATGTTGTAGTGCCTCTAGTGTTCATTTCTCCTGGAAACTACAGGGAATTGTACCTGGAGACATTTAACAAGTTTTGCAAAAATGTAGAGTATAGTCATGTTTACCCTATGAGACCAGGTTGGTTTAATGGCACAGACTTTTGAAGGTAACCATTGCCCCCTTGAGGACTGAAGTTTGTTACCACCACAGAAACGCAAGAATGTATGTTAAGCTTGTTCAGTCAGACAGCACATTGGCAATGCTTTTGCCAAGCTCGCATATTTGTGAATGCGCACTTGTCTAAAGTATGTTTCTGGCCTAGAAGGTTGCGGCAGTGTGCACTGTGCTCAGCTGAAGCCTGTTAGGCAGTGCAACCTTCCAGGATGGCCTTTTCTGCCGAGCCGACCAGCTGTGGAAATAAGCTCAGGATAATATGCTGATCTAGAGTTCTCACCCTCCACCCATGGGGCCAACTCCCAAAACGCCAGTCTACTCATCCTCAAACAGACTTTTCTCTGGTTTAGGGTTTACCACAAGAATCATACTGTTTTCAGGCCTGTTGCTGCAGAACACACATCCCTACAAGCTGTGTTAAACTATTTCTTAGACGGTAGGTCAGAAACTTACGCGCCTCTTGTGGCAGCCTGCTGCCACCTCTGACCAGGCTCTCATCCATCAACCACAAGGCAAGATGCAGTTTGCTGGAACTCACCATATTGCTGTGTATCAGACTGAATCTGTAACCTCATTTAATACATCCACAGCTGAGACAAATATGGGGATTGTGAATTTCTTTCCAAAGTGCTGGCTCTGCCTCTCCAGCTTCTAGTAGATAAATTAACCAGGAGAGTGATTTGGAAACCACACGAATGGAGCAGAGAAGCACATTGCTAGTGCCATTTTAACCCGCTTTCTATTTACAAACAGCTGGGTAGGACCTTGGCAGTGCCCATGGCGACATGTTCACAAGAGTAAGGATAATAGCATGATTGCATTGGTCGGAATGTCAATGGTTGTTTGCAGACTGTGCAATCCAGATGAATGACATACCTCAAAAATCTGAAACATGACAGTTCTGCTTTGCGTCGGTATGTGCATGTTGTTTATTGTTCATCAAGGTTAATGTTCCTTTGAAATCAGGTACAATGTCTATATTAGGTGCGTCTTTCTGTTGAGTTCTTTGATTCTACATTGGTGTAATATATCTGGCGTGGGCTCAGATGGTAACCATTATATACTGTTGGGTTTTAGAAATTATAATTTATGAAACTTCATCTTCTTTCCTTTGTTGTGTGTCTGAGTTACATCTCCTCAAGTTTCAAAGCATTTGGATTTCCTCATTTGTAGGCTCAAATGTGAACACAAATAAATTATATTCTATTTTACGCCTTTTTCCATTGTGTTGTTTTTGTAGAGAACGTAGCACCCATGCACAGCATATCCAGTGGCCTGAAAGAGACAATTAACCCTGGAGACATGGTTCAGGATGCAATCCACAACTTCTCGCCGGCCTATCAACAGTACACCCAGCAGTCCACCCAGGAAGTAGTGCAACCCAACATGAATGGCAAGGCGGGAGTCAGCACCTCCAAGAGTTCAAAGAAATCTGACAAAGTGATGCTGATCGACACAGATGATGAGTTCTAGTGCCCTGATCTTTCTATTTATTTAATCGAAACATGAATGAATCTGACTTTCTAACTCCAGTGAGGACACTAATCATGTAAATCTGTGCATGATTCATAGAGAGAGAGAGAGCGAGAGAGAGAGAGAGAGAGAGAGAGAGAGAGCGCTTTAAAATGGATCATCAGAATTTAGCAGTTCAGGTGAAGGCTGTGCCAGGGAGGAGTTATTTTCCAATGTTTTCTGCTCATTGTAGTCCATGAGCTCATCCTATCCTGATCCATTGTATCAGTGGATGATCTGGCCCTGTAATGGAGATTCCCCACTGATTTCGACCTGTTCTAAGGAATGACTGATAAACGTGAGGCGTTGGGAGCAGTTGAGACCGCATGAATCTGGAACTGACACTAGGGAGCCGGTCTTGCGTCTGCCCATTTAAAGTATTTTCTCAGCAGCTCTCTGCTGGGTCTCAGGACAAATTAAACCAGCTCTCAAAGACGCCCAGGCTTTGGAGCTTGCACTTCAAACTGTTGTCTGCAGTTCTTTGAAACCTGTGTATCAATCATGCCACATGGACAAAGTGGGAGGCTGAGCAGTGCCCCTGTTTGATTTGAAGGTTCATTAATTTTCACACCATGCCTTCAAAGTGTGTAAGATCTGATGCAAAAAGACGAGTCTCCGCGATCATCGTGTATTTTAATTGCTAAATAATTCGTATTCAGCCATTATTTGGTTTACCTCTGACATTGTAAGTTTATAATATTTGCAGGTGATACCAGGTCATGTTAATTGTTAATATGTTGTTAAATTATGTTGTTTAGTACTCTACGGTTTAACATTAAAGGGCATTTTCATAAAGTTTTATTTGATAAAACATTTTTCAGTTCAAAAGTCTTTTAATCTCATACAATGGTTTGCTTTAAAAGCATTTATAAACAATCCCAAATAATATATATTTAGTCAAGTATCCTTCAAAGCTATTGAAATGTTTATGTATTTACTTCTTGTTACCACAAAGTAAGTCCTGGTCAGAGCTTTATAAACAGAACTTGAATGTCTTTGAAGACCTGTCTTTTGAAATTTCTGAGTTCACACCAAGCTATGTCTGGATACAAAGATGTTTTCAAAATTGTACTTAAAGCGTGTGTGGATTATGACTAGCAAGGGCCCTGGTGCCCATTTTCATTTAGTGCCCCCCTTGTCCAATTATATTTAGATTTAATTATCTTTTAATGCTGAGATTAACAAAATATTTATTTTTTTATTTGTTTGAATTAATCTGACTATAAATAACAGAATGGGTACAAAAAGAGTCAAACACAGCACAGATGTGGTAAACCGCTCAACTGTTTGCTGAACTGTCACTGTTCTTAAAGAAACAGTACTATTTTAGCATCTGTTATACATATCAATGTGCACTCAAGCATGTAAAAACAAAAACAATCATGTAAAAAAATGTGTAATCATGCTTATATTTAAAGGGACAATAATACTTTATGAAATATTTTAAAATTAATTTGGTGAAACTCTGCAAAGTGTTCAGGCAGTTCTGGCTTGCGCTGCCATATGTTTTCTAACTCCTCAGCGTTCCATTCAGAAGTGATCATCCTTATACCCTATTTAAAACTATAAGACAAGGTTTTGACAAACCAACATTATATAATTTTTATCAATTATCATGTTTTATACACCAAACACTATACTGATGTTTGGGGGAAAATGTTTTTAGTAAGATCACATTATAATAATGAGATGGACCACAAAATCTATATAATGACAGAGCAAGCTGCATATGTAAAATAAATCACCATTTAATTATATCTTAAAAAATGATGTCAATATATTAAAAGCTTTTTAACTGTGGTGGACATGAATGAAATGGAATGATGATTGATAGATATACCTCAAAAGCCTGTTGTATCATATTTGAAACACACAATTGCAACACACTTTGTCTATAAAATAATGACATTTTAAGTGAGCACATGTTGCTTCAATTCAATAAATGCTAATTTTGAAATAAGGTAAAAATATAATCATTATTTTTCATTTTACTATATCAAAATTAGCAAAGATTTCACGTCAAAACGACGAGTGCATCACAGTACGAAGGCAGACATTTTGGAAAATACACTCACCTAAAGGATTATTAGGAACACCATACTAATACAGTTTGACCCCCTTTCGCCATCAGAACTGCCTTAATTCTACGTGGCATTGATTCAACAAGGTGCTGAAAGCATTCTTTAGAAATGTTGGCCCATATTGATAGGATAGCATCTTGTAGTTGATGGAGATTTGTGGGATGCACATCCAGGGCACGAAGCTCCCGGGCCATTTTAGTACAGTGAACTCATTGTCATGTTCAAGAAACCAATTTGAAATGATTCGAGCTTTGTGACATGGTGCATTATCCTGCTGGAAGTAGCCATCAGAGGATGGGTACATGGTGGCCATAAAGGGATGGACATGGTCAGAAACAATGCTCAGGTAGGCCGTGGCATTTAAACGATGCCCAATTGGCACTAAGGGGCCTAAAGTGTGCCAAGAAAACATCCCCCACACCATTACACCACCACCACCAGCCTGCACAGTGGTAACAAGGCATGATGGATCCATGTTCTCATTCTGTTTACGCCAAATTCTGACTCTACCATCTGAATGTCTCAACAGAAATCGAGACTCATCAGACCAGGCAACATTTTTCCAGTCTTCAACTGTCCAATTTTGGTGAGCTCTTGCAAATTGTAGCCTCTTTTTCCTATTTGTAGTGGAGATGAGTGGTACCCGGTGGCGTCTTCTGATGTTGTAGCCCATCCGCCTCAAGGTTGTGCGTGTTGTGGCTTCACAAATGCTTTGCTGCATACCTCGGTTGTAACGAGTGGTTATTTCAGTCAAAGTTGCTCTTCTATCAGCTTGAATCAGTCGGCCCATTCTCCTCTGACCTCTAGCATCAACAAGGCATTTTCGCCCACAGGACTGCCGCATACTGGATGTTTTTCCCTTTTCACACCATTCTTTGTAAACCCTAGAAAGGGTTGTGCGTGAAAATCCCAGTAACTGAGCAGATTGTGAAATACTCAGACCGGCCCGTCTGGCACCAGCAACCATGCCACGCTCAAAATTGCTTAAATCACCTTTCTTTCCCATTCTGACATTCAGTTTGGAGTTCAGGAGATTGTCGTGACCAGGACCACGCCCCTAAATGCATTGAAGCAACTGCCATGTGATTGGTTGATTAGATAATTGCATTAATGAGAAATTGAACAGGTGTTCCTAATAATCCTTTAGGTGAGTGTATATTACTAGGTCTTCTACTTGGAAACTTTCAACTGGAGGCAGTAAACATCAGTACACAGCATACAACAGGTTTTTAATCATGTTGATGAAGCAGAGACTCTAGAACGTCATGAATATAAATATGATACAAGTGGCACTATAGGGTTAAAGAGTGGTTTACATTTTTTTTACTTGAAACAGGAGGGCAAAAGGGTTCTATAAGAGGACTGAAGTGAAGACCTAGTCTTCTGTTAACAGACAATAAATGTTAAAGAGTAACTGAATACTGATATTTTAGCTAGCTGCTAATAGTTTTGTTTACTGATGAAATCTGTTCTCGTAAGAAATAAGTGATGAAAGGGAATGAGATTTGCTTTTTTATTAGAGTTTCTTTTGTAAGCATTATTTCTCAATAAAACACAAAGATAACATGAGAAAAAGCTTTATTTTAAAAGTATAAAACAAACACTGCAGACTTTGTACAGGAATAATTTACCACCTCATATTTAGCCAGAATGAAAAGAAAGAAAAAAAAAAAAAACAGTGTGATTTCATTTGAACACGAGGATTGTTCATGGAAGGAAAACAAAAGAATGAAATAATTTACATGTTGAAAATAAAACAAAATAAAAATAAATAAAGTTCATTGTAATATAAGCAGATTAATGAGGAAAATCATGAATAATATTAATCCAAGCCTAAATGTTGCTGCCTTTCATGTCTGTATTTACAATTGCCATTTCATATAGGCTAGAGCAGAACAATTACGCCTTCAAGACCCATCAAACAGGCAAGTCTGTTCCACGTGGTTGCACATGAAAATAAGATTTTACAAAACAACCACACTCATTCATACAGTACTTAAAAAGATGACAAGCTTAATGTTAAAAGGCACTATGTTGAACTACAATTAACATGACTACTTCCCCCAATACAGTTAGGTCTTTCCATTGACAAATATAAAGTAGTAATCTGGAGCAGCATACTTCATATATCATGGAGTTTCTCTATGATTTTAATGGGCAAGTGTGTTTTAAAGAGCATTGGTTAAAATTCCTATGTGCGTTCATGGTAAATAGCTTTTAAGGACTGATAGAGCACAAATGATACACTTTGAAAAATAGATATGTGTAAAATATAGAATAATTTATCCTATTCATCCTAGAAGGCCACATACAGCATACATAGAATAAAAATACAGGGATAAGTACCCACTTAGTTTAGTTTAGAGACCATCTTCACCATCTAACTGTGTTAGGAGAATCGTTTACTGCACTGTATTGTTTCAAAATAAGGAATTGTCCACAGGCCTGATCTGACAACCAGAGGGTGTAAATACATTTGATGAATTAAATAAACTGAAATGAAAGCATACAGGTAGGTTATGGCTTTGGTGGCAGCTGAAATGAACAGTATAGCTAAGCAGCAATGTCTCAATAGTCCAAGAACAGATATAGCAGATCTTGGTGTCATCAGCATCTGATCACAGCATTATGAAAAATAAAGAAATATTAAAGATCACCACCAGATGTCAGTGTAAAGCACAGAAAGAGCTGTTTTGTCAAGTTCTCTATTGGGAAAGGGAGAGGGGGGGGGGGGGGGGGGGGGGGTGCGTTGCGTTGCATACTTTGTCACTTTACACTCTTATTCCATGAAGAAGTGATATGTTGCACACCCTTTCAAGGGAAAAAATGAATTCCAAAGAATTCCAATATTGTGTATCACAGTAGGTATCATAGAGGAACAAAGAATTTGGCCAGAATGTGACAAATGGGAAATTCTGGGATTTTTGTCTCCTCTTAAAGGCATTTGTGGTCTAAGTGGAAAGTGACCACAGTCATTTGAAAACCCACATGTCTAACAAAAGAGGATATGCCAACCAAACCTGTGGTCATATTTAAAGAGCTGCAGCTCGTGTGTAACTGCCAAGGACACATTCAGAAATAGACGATTTAGTTAGTTTAACCATCCAAATCACCCCCAAAACAATGACAAATGACAAATACTGATGTTACACGTTTTAAAAACATGTACTGTCAGAATAAAAATCCACAAAAGCATCTCTATGAGTCAACACTAACATTCACTGTAAACACTAATAGTGTACTGGAGATTATGCACATAGAGAAAATTAGAATATGGGTTTTAAGGCAAGACATTTGGGTGAGAAGTGTAAGAAAGAACTAGATCTGAACTGAACTAATCACATCTGAACTAAATCAGTTAAATAAACCACTGATATTAAAGACAATTAACAAGGTCACACCACTCTGAAGGTATTTCATGTCCTGGAAACAAATAAAATATGAGATGGTGGAGAACATCAGATCTAGATAGGGGACAAAATAACATAAAACACTCATGGAAATATAAAAATAAGTGTGCTAAGAGCACAACAGGACCCCAGAGAGCTGGAACTGGCAGCGGGCTTCTCAGCAGCACAATACCCCCTCTAATGCTTCCTGCAGTAGTGGAAGAGTTCACAAGAGGAGGAACAGTCATAGCCACTTAAGTAAGAGACAATCCTGATTTCAGCCATCAATTTACAAAGGACCAATTTAGAGAATAATTAAACAACAGAGCATAAATGCTATGCTACACGTGTTTTCAGAACATCACAATTTTGCATCAGGACAGCAGGATTCTCCTTACCCAAGAGTCTGTGTCGAAATATAAAATATTTGCATTGTATATACGGTACATTTAATCAGGGTTACAAACACCGGCAGTGGCACCTTTCATGACTTAGCAGTAGGAATGCTTAATTCTGAGTAGACAGAAGTGGGCAGCTTAAATTTGACTTTATTTGGTAAGCTTAAGGCTGTAACTCAGTTCTGTAATATACAGGTTATAATTGAACAGCGTGATGTTGTATTTTTATAAAGACAGCTTCTGTTATCACTATATCCAATATGGATTACCTACCATTTTTTATGGTGTTGTATAGAGCAAGTTCAGGAAAAATTGTATATCTTTGAGATAACTGACAACACAGATGGGCCGATTAGTAAACATTAACATCAACACATTACACTTTGAGAATAATAAACTTTATACTAATCTCTCATAAAAGAAATATCACAAAAACACAATGAAGTGCCCGTGGTGCCATTTCCGTCTAGAATATTTACATGCGCCAGTCTGCTTTGCAAGTGCTTCATAGTATTACACTGTAATTCAATAGTAAAATAAGTGCCATTTTCCCCATTTAGAATTCATGTTTAAACTGCTGACTATGAGAGGCTTGACTAATTTCTCAATGGTTAATTTTCTCTGTTTTTATCAGTAATCAATGCTTCAGGATAAGGATTGGTCCTTGATGTAGATAACATCATTATAAACATTGGACTGTGTGAATCATACCTGGTTTAAACCAGAATCAAAATGTTGCATTTTACCACTCTCTGGTCTTTCACAATCTCTGATATCATTTTAAAGTAATGATTGATGAGACAACATATTCCATGATGTAAGATGACATCATGAACTGGGAAAATTTGCAATAATCTCCAAGTATTGATTATGTCCTCTAATGATACAATACTTAGAAACTTTGATTCAGTTTCTAATGTCTATGCAATATGCCACAGACATCAGAGCTGTCGGACTAGTGCTGCCATGGCAGATTAAATCAAGTACTATCTCACACTTTAACATGTGTTTATCTCTGCTAAGTCTCAGCCTGTGATGACATGGAAAGAACGGCCAATGAACCCTGCCGGTGCCGGAAGTTTATAGAACAGTGCACAGACAATATAGAGTACATGTTTTTGTATGTGTGTGTGTGTTCTGTGAGTGTGTAAAACAAACATAGGGAAAAAAAAAATGGACGCAGTTTGCTGTAATCTCGCAGATTAATACCACCACTGACTCCTCTGAGTCTGATCACTGAGCTACCTCTCAGTGTGGGTCAGGTTGTGACCAATGGACCAGTCTAGGTTGAGAGCCGGATTGGACCAGAGGGAGCTGGGCAGGCACTGTCAACCAGCATTATGAAGGTGCCGAGAAGGGGGCGGAGCTGGGGCTGTGATTGGCAGACTTGACAATAGTGATGACGCTGGTAGTTGCCACCTTGCCGGGAGGCCCACGGGTGACAGTCCGGGCGAAGCACTGCAGGGCCTCGTACTTGGCACGAAGCGTGTCCAGCTCCAGCCGCATACTGGCGTTTTCACGGGCCAGCTTGTCCACTTCCTGTTGCAGCTCTGTCTTTTGACGTTCAAGCTCCTCCTTCTGCGTAACCCGCTTGATGCGGCAGCTGGCGGCATATCCGCGGTTCTTTAACGTGCGCCGCCGCTGCTTCAGCCGAACCACATCTTCCTTGGTCAACCCACGCAGGTGCAGGTTGAGATCGCGCACCGACATGGCCACCAGCTCGTCATCACTGAGCGCCGGGGCATTCTCACCCACCTCCTTCTTTACCTGAACCATGGAATAAGACAGCAGAGGAATTGATTAACCCTTGAATGTCTAGGAATTTCACCAAACACTTTTACTGAACATACTCGGGTCTTTAGAGTCCTGGCACATTTCTCAGGCACTTATTGGGTCTAAATAGATGCACAACTTACATCATTTCAATAGTACACTCAAAAGACAATAGCCAGTTTATCCTGTTCATGTTACACATGCTATAGTTTACTTCCATGTTGTTTCTTCATCAAATAACAATGTCAAATGTAAATCAAGTATAGCAAATGTAAAATGTATGTGTACACATATTGGATACTAATAATTCTCCATTCACACAGAAAATCAATGTGATATAGTAGTCACTTGTATGAATATATTACTCTTGTAATAAAGAAATATATATATTCTGTTATAGTAAATTTATATAGATCTGAAATAATCATAAGAATAATTTATGGAAGTTCAAAAGGTAAGAGAAAAAAACAGTATTACATACCTAGGATCTCTAATGACCCTATACACTTTTGGTAGGCTACTTAAGCCATAATAAAAATTAGAGATGTGCCCGAAGCCGAATACCTTATTCGGAAAGGCACGAATAATGTCTTCAAAATGAATAACGGATTAATCCGAATAATACAAAATATATTTGTTTGACTGATTATCCAAAAAGTATAAAGCGACATTTTAAATAAATATATCCAAAATGACAACAAATTTATGAATCTGTACAGCCAATATTTCTAAAGTGCAAACTTGATGAATGAAAATGCCCACGATGTGATTTCAGATCGGATGGGCTCGACTCCGTTTGCGGTCTCTGTAAATTATGCGCGTCTGGAGCTTATCAAGTGTAACATTATTATAAATATATTATTATTATATTATTATAACTAAGATACAACATCAATTTCCACTTCTTGAAATGTCTTTGTTAATGTATCACATGATGCACACGTGATTCCCATGTATTTATAGCCTAAACCTGAGCAGTGTGTGTTGAAAGTGTTGATTTCATGTCGGAGCTCATCTATCCGTCTCTTAAAGTTGACAACACCGGCGATTAAGGTAATTGACTGGTTAAGACTTTATTCTGAAAAAAGTTAACATGCTCCATAATAGGGTTGCTCTGACACCAAAATTTTGACTTTGGTACGATACTAAGTCGATACTTGGGCAACAAATACAAAAAAAGAAAATGATGTAACTGATGAAATTACACAGAAAATTACTAGACTAAATTAACTGCATAAAGTCTTATAGATACAAATTATGCCTTTTCTTTTTGAATTTTTCTGGATTCCAAGTTAAATGTTTTAATTAAATGTTATGATCAAATTGTGTTTAAATCACATACATACTGTACATCTTTAACCAAATGGAAATATAATCATTATAATTATTATATAATTATTTATTTTATTATAAAAAAATGAGCCAATAATAATATTTCAACAATAATTATTAATTATAAATATATTATTTTACAATTAATTATATATACACATTATTTTTGGTAAAAAACAAACAAACAGAGCTTTACAGTATTATTGAAAACAATCTGATTAACAACCTGAGGCAAAAGGCTGCCATGGCTGAATCACAACATGCTGATATTCAGAACACTTGCTTATGTGATATGTTTACAGATAATAATATTAACAATATAACCATTTAATATTATATTATTGTTATTGTGAGTATTATTGCGACTACTTAGAATATTACACTTTTATACAGAAGTAATGTCTTCAATTTCACATCCGGTTGAAAAGAGCTCTTATTTCAGCAGGAATATTAATTTGAAAGACATTTGATATTTCTTCCCGTTTGTGAAGGGTTCGTTATATCAAACTTCCTGCAACTCGCGAGCTGAAATCTCTGAGCTGCAATGGTGAAAATGGTCATTTGAGAGTTCTCAGCCGTTTATACACTAAACACAATGCTCTGCAGATGGATGCTATTGGACACACTGGATGAAAATCAAGCATTTGTAGTGTGTGTAAAGGATATGATAGAGCAGGATGGTGCCTCTCATTCGTTCTGTGGCATGCATGTGAGTGTATATTATTTCATTAAATGACATCCTTCTGCTGTTTAATGATCACACTTGGCCATGCAGAGACTTTTTTGTTTATTACTTTCAGATAGTCTTAGATTTAAAAATGAACAACAAGATGATATCGTACCATTTAACATTTTGGGGTATTACAATGTTTTGTTAGTACCAGTAATCCGCGCAACCCTAATCCAAAAAGTTTTAAATGCTCCATATAGTACTCATATATTAGGAATATTTCTCCATATGTCAAACAAAGAAACTGAAACATGCTGTCTTTTTACTTTTTCATTAAACTGTGCTAAATTTGAAAATATTAAGTGTTCTTGAACTCTGGTAAGGCACTATATAAAATTTAACATTATTAATATTAAACTAAATAATGCTGTCCTATTGTAAAAAATTCCTGATAGCCTTACAGGACTTTCACCTGTTTGTGACTATTGATTTTATTAAACGGGTGAAGTAATTGAAGTGAATTGTGTGGCATTATTAAAGTAGATATTACTGTTTAAATAGAGAGATGACTACTGCAGAAATATTGTGCTATGTTCAATATTTGTAGAATATGTGATGTTTGTAGGACCAGTCATTCCGGGTTAGTTAGAATGCCTGTGGAAAGAAACTATTCTTTCAGTTTGTGTTTTAATAATGTTTGTTTGGATGATAATAGTTATCTAGATAATGATAGTTTTAGATCATTTCCTTTAAAGATATAGATTATTTCATATATGAACATCATGGACATGGTCTTACCTTTAAAGCTTTGCCTGCTTTAAAATGAGTCGTCATGCCCTGCATACAAGCAGCTAGTCAGAACTCCTCAAAAATCTGTCTAAAAGAAAATGACAGAATAGCACATTAGCACATATCACACCTACAAGGAATACATGTAAAATCGAGGAACACTCTACCTGACTGTGTCAGATAAAAATAGCCTATAAGAAAAACTGCTGAGTTAAATGAAGTTACCTAAAGCTACCACCAGAGGTCTGTACAACACTGCAGATTATCCGTCAAAACAAGGGTTACCCTGATTACTTGCCGATCTCTCGTTCTCATGATGTGGCTCACTAGCCCGTTTACAGAGTGTAATATTAGAAGCTGCCTGTCCGACATGAGGATTTTTCTGATCTCTCTTCTTAGCCGTTTGTGCAAAGCTATATTGGCCGCTGCGCTATTTTTAAAAAGGCCATTCTGAATGTTCGAGCTCATGGCCTCGAGACTCCCGCCATTGCCAAATTAGAAAGATAGAAAAAAACAGTGAGTAGCACACGCACACCCGTGTCCCGTTTCAGTCAGCGTCAGAATGTGTGAATTAGGTTCAAGACTGCTGCCATGGAGACACACGGCAAATGGGTGTGGAGAGCACGTCACATCATGACTAGAAAAAGAAAAAAAAGATAAACAAGCTCCATTCATAACTTCGCCACACAGTGCGGGCCCCTCTTAAAAACCATCAAAGAACTCAAGTAGACAAGACTAGTTGAAACAATATAACCTAAATTATCTATCTATCTTACCATTATATACAAAGAAGTAAAATAGACCACACACAGCCTTTTTAGAACATAATGTTGAAGAAGTGTGAAGCAAGTAAAGACTGTTCTTTGCTGTTCAGTAAATGGAACATTCCAGGAGGCAGTCTGTCACATGGGAATAGTTTCCCTTATACAGCCACTGTTATATTTGAACTTTTAGACAATGTTCTTTATCAGGTTTAGAACTGTCGCTGAAAGACTGGGTACTGTTACACAAGGCTTTCCTGGCTCGTTTCATGTCCTTATTTAACTGTGCTTGTTATATTTAGCACAGTATGCTGACACAAAACTTCAGTTGCCGGTGACACAATTTTGAATGGAAACAACTCATTACAAATGAAAATACTTGCGGAATGCCTAGTGCGACCTACGCTTTCACCTGCAACTATCGCTTGAGCGTGACTGTTCCTTTGGAATATTCATATTTTATTCCAGGATGAGAGATGCATTCCATTTGGAGCACATATCTTGTACAGATGGTCCCAGTTTCCTGCATTTCTCCAGTCAAGTCATCTGGCCCTAAACCATCTGCATATCAACCATTTTAAGTGATCACAGTCTTTGTGGGAATTCTATGGAAATGGTTACATTAAGGATCTTTGACTGGTGAGCAGATTCACTGCCTTTGGCATGATCGGTATATTCTTAGTCATTCTTTTGATTTGGTCTTAGTAAACCACACCGGACATGCATCAGTTGTTGGTTTAAATATTTCAGTTATGACAGGACAATAAAGTATAGATTAGGTATGAACTGAGCAGTTGAAACCAAATACCACCATGAAAAAAACAGTACTCAAGGCTTGATTCATACCATCTGGCCCTTGATGTGAGGGCTACATTATGGCCCCTCGACTACTTTTGTTTTAGTCAAACTGGCAGCAAGGAAACAGTGCAATGTACATTCATGTTTAAATAGTACAGTTAAAAGGTAAGTGAAATTGAGCAAGCATATGATTTCTTTGAGCAATGTACTTTTTAAAGAATGAACACAATCATTTGTTTTTTGCCAACTCACACTCACACACACTCTCTCTCTCTCTCTCTCTCTCTCTCTCTCTCTCTCTCTCTCTCTCTCTCTCTCTCTCTCTTTTGAATCTGTCATGTGTAAACATCTAAAACTGTGTCACAAATAACACAAGGCCAGCTCTGACAAGAAGAAATTTCCTAGACAGCAAGTTGGCTCAGTGTGCCTGCTTTTAAAATGGCTGTGACAGAGGAGACCCTGCTTTTCTTTCCAGGGAGGCCCAAGGAATCAAGATTTAAAAAAAAAATGCTTCCCACTCCATTCATGGGGCCTCCAGCCTTTCAGCTCTTTCACACACGCACTTCCTTGAAATTCCTTCAGCACATGGTCCCCCTCTCTAAGTGCACTAAGAACTGGGGTGAACTGACAGGGGCCCCTCTTTCTTGCTCAGTCCTCACAGAGAGGAATAGCCCTAATGTCTCAAGGCCAGAGCCATGTTTTCATAGTTTCCTGGACACAATTTATGTACTGAGACAGCAACTTTGTTGCTAAACATTTGATAAGCCATAAGAACACTAGACCTTGTATCATGGATAGGCCAGGAAAGCCAAAAATGTATCCATATTACAGCCAGGGAAGGGCCCTGTGAAGGAACACAGAGAGTGGTTAAGTGTGGATAACTGAGTAACATTCCAAACACATACTGAGTTTGAGAAAAGCAAGGGGCCCCACTTTCCATAGAGAGCTGCATACTTAATACTATGATGTTCTTACTCCATGACTACATTAATCTAAATATCAGCAGATTCACTCCACTTTATATTTAGTTCTACTTATTACAGTATATTTACAGTAACCACGTTAAAGCTACAAAATGCATGTATCTAGCTAAAAAAAAAAAAAAAAAAAAAAGTGTGTACTGACAACTAAACAAATTGATAAGATGCATATAAAATGTAATGGTGTTTCTGGCTCTTTTGTGTCCTATGGGTTGATTTTTATTAAAACACACAGATTTCAACTTTTTGTTATACAAAGGTCTCATTAAATTGACTAGGAAAAATTTATAATGCCTTCATTTATTTTGGTAAATGAATGTGTGAAAAATGAAAAAGTGATGTTTGAAGAAAACAAAGTACAGAGTTAAATGTCATTTATGGGCAGAATATTTTTATTGGGTGTATTTTCCAATCAAGATGTGAAAATATAATATAATTGTGTGTATTTAGGATAAAAAAAAATTTAGCTATGAAAGTAGCCTTAGCAAGACAAATAAGTCACCCATTTTACTTCAAAAATGTCAATAATGTAATTTCCACCTAGGCATACCGAATTTGAAATTACACAATGGTGGGGATTTTCATGAATTTCAGAAAAATAACACCAAAAATGAAATTAATATCCAGTAGTGCATGTATATACATGGTTGGACATTGTAAGTAGACAAATTTTAAATAACTAAGTGGAAAATGTTTGTTACTAAATGTAATCTAGTCTACTACTCAAACATATTTGATGCCAATGCAAAAAATATATATATATATGAAGATTAAAAGTAAAAAAAAAAAATCTAAGCCAGTAAGAAAATAGAGATTACAAAAATGTGCTAAAAACATGTCTGTGTTTAGGTCATTATTTTGACTGACTGGAATTAACTAGTGCTAATAGGTTATTGGCAAGTTACCCTTTTTTTCCAGCAAGCGTAGCATTTTGGTTGGAAAATAAATAATGGATAAATCTGCTTGTGAATGCATTGTGGTGAAGTCATTCAACATAGTTTACAATATTCACTGAACAGTTAACTCATAAATGGAAGGAAGGGACAGATTTGGAAGTCCCAACATCCACATTTCTTCTGTGAGTCAAGCTAAGAATAAACAACAACAATACTGAGGCAGCTTACTGTGGTTGTCTTATTATTTAATATCTAACACAGATTTATATACACAACAGCATCCCGGATTTGATTGCTGTATGGAATACGCAAGCATAAACAGAACTGAAAATATTCAGTAAATCACAAGGTGAAGCTGTTTATACATGGTGGGATCATGGGGATGTTGGTCATGGTGCTAAGCCAAGTAGCAATATAGGCAACAACATTTTAGTATTGACAGGGCAGATTCTATTGCAACATGATCACACGGGAACTCGCCGAATGTTCCTGTATCCTGACAATGACCCCATTCTGTCAAGTTACTGCCTTCTTCCATCAGACATTTTTGCATAATTTTAAATTTGTTTACCTTGTCATGAAAGCAGGAAATAATCACATTAACATAATCAATAGAGAGCACAATTCAGATGTTGCAGATACATTTTTACCCCATTCAGTTAGGTTTAGGGTCTAGGCAGAGCCTTTTCTGACAATGTTGGTGCCTTAGATGAGATCCCCATTGGCTAAAATAGCTCTATGGGCTATTTTGAAATACCGCAGTGAACATTTGGTCATGGCAATCATTATCAAACACTTGCGTTCTTTCACCGTCATTCATTTTTTTCTGGATATTTAAAAAATTCCATCTTTTTATGCTTAATTTCAGTTGTTTAACACTATGCTTAACACATGGTGAATTCTTGCATAAATGCAGTGAATGCAGTATGTTAATGTATTGTGCTCATGATGGAGTGCTATCAGAAGCAGTTAGGGATGCAACATGATTCTGCACTTAACCGAACAGATACAGGGCCTTCAGTACACGCAGTCACACAAATAATTACATATCATAGCATGCGTGAAACAAATATAAAAAAAACAAAAAAAAAAAACAACACAAATCACGTATTACCAAAATGAAAAGATTGCAGAGCAACACGCGACCGCACGAAACCAAATCTTAACAGAACAGAGTGCCACACTGTTCACAAGAAACTGTGGATAAGATAAATGCATGTAAAGTTTATACAAGCTAGCTCACTATTTTTCACAACTGTGATGGAACTAAACAAAATATAAATGTCAAACTTAAATAAGCCAGAGATTGAAGACCCACCACCATCTCTAAAATCTGTTGTTTGGGAGCATTATAGTTACACAGTAAACTACAGTAATACTGTACAATGAGTAGTGAACAGGACAAAGTCTGTGTGTCAGCTCTGTTTCACCGAAGTCGGGTATGTCTCACGAAGCACAACTTACATGATGACTCATTTGCAGTGACATCATCTACTTGTGTCTCTTGAGCTTATGGAAGCAAGGCATAAACAGCCTGTGCAAGTTAGTCTCGCCACAGCATTCAAGCAGCCTCTCGCTGCAAGTTCAGACAGAGCTAAAATGATAACGAACAACATATGAGGATTTATTGCTGCAGATATGTGACCATACTCCGTCATATAGAAAACAGGATTTAAGCATCTACTTAATGAGCTTGAGCCCCGTTATAAAGTTCCTACAAGAACGCATCAGCAATTCTGTAGTGCCTGCTCTATATAAACAAGCATGTGCTGTAATTGTCAAGCAGAGGACATTGTCAATGCTAACAGACCCTCTCCTATGATAATGTGGATATTCTGATTTTGCTGGGGAAAAAAAACTTGAAAATTAAGTGAAAAGTACATGTGATGAGCTGAAAGGAAATAAGACACAGAAATCTGCACTGCTTATGTCTTAATTATGCTACAATAATAATTGTACTTTTTTACTTTTATTATTATTTATGTTTTTTGACAATGTGTATATAAAAGTATCTTCATACAGTCACGTCATACAGTGAAATAATGTAGAAATGAGCCTTCACAATAAGAATTGTTGCCCATCGGCCACTACCTACAAAAGGTAGTTTAAAAAAAAAAAAACGTATTTCATCTGTTTTATTCCTGTTCACAAAAAACTAAATAGATTTAAGTCTCTTTTATTCCCTCTTTTTTTCTTTTTACAAATTGTGCCTCTGAGGGCTTTGACCTTTTTATGATGACACTCTTGACACTTGATCCACTAGGTAAGCAAGGTCACTCCCTTCCCCATATCTCTGTCTCCGGTCTCAGATACTGCAACCATAAAGCGTAACCTGATTGAATATTGACCAAAAAAAAAATAATAATAAAATAATAATAATAATAATAATAATAATGATATATCTAATAAATATATACATGATACAAACAAAAACAAGGTGGGGACTTTGGCAGTGGTTTGGACAAGGTGTCAGCTGGTGGGACCTTAGGGTTATGTTTGCCAAAGCCATGGTAAATAAAATGCATTTGTGTTGACTGTATCACATCATTTAGCCTTCAACTAAAAACAGCTCACTTTAGTTGCATTTCACCTGGAAACTGGAGCTCACACGTGCACATATTATCAACAACAATTACAGCTTTAACCATTGTGGGCAGTAATTCGGATTTTGGTAAGTTCAGACTGACATTAGCTCAAGAACTTTCAACTTACTGTCGCCAAATTCAAAGATTGTCTTGTACATTACTGTTAAAACTCATGATTTGGCAACCTCTCAGTTAAAATGGAAAGATTTTACCAAGGTGTTCTGCTAAATATCACAAAATTTTCAATGTATTACAAACCATGATGTAAACTACAAAAAGTCTCAACATCACATTACTTATGGGTCAGTTACTTACTTACATGACATCTTATCTCCATAAACCAAATGAAGCAGATCATTACTAAACCTCTGGCCCATCCAAATAATGTTTGCTAAGTATTGCATCATTTGGCTGTTACAGGGATGACGTTCTTGCTCCCCGAGTAATATGGCTTGGTACTGAATATTTGAGCCTTGAGATTTTGCAAAAGAACCCATAAAGTACCTCCCTCTTCTGGAATTTGACACCACCATTTCCATGTGTTAAATTTGTTATTCTCTTGTTTTGACCACTTATGAATGTTATTGAATGTAGGCCTTAGTATTAGCCAGACAACACTTCAAAACCATGTGTGCTTTTGTTCCCATGATTAATTGAGAGCTGGATTGTCCTTGCCATTTGTTTTCCTCTTTTCCTCCACTAGTTACAAAGTTTGGGCTAAGCACCTAACAGACATGCTTTCCCACTTCACAGCAAGCTTCTACGTTCCTGTGTGAGTGAGCTGGAGAAGCCTTTGCTCAGACACTTGGCTATGTTTTTCCCAGAGAGGTGGAGAGCTCAGTTTCATTTGGATCCAGCCCACTCTATTCCACAGTGCAGAAGTGCTTTCACAGGAATATTATGTAAAGGAAATGGAGACCATAGCGGAGCCGTGAGTCATGCTGTTTACTGGTAAGAGCGAGGACCATCGACAGGGAATCACACCCTCCTGAACTGACGTTTCCTGGAAAATCCTGTAGTTTCGCGAGCTGAAGGAAAAGTATGTGGAACCTTGGGAACAGTTGGCGGGACCGCCGGAACTTTCTGCGGATTGGGCGGAGAGGTAGCTATAAAAGCAAAGCTCCTTTCCAAATCAGGAATTCAAAAAAATGTCAAGTATGCACAAACCAAAGACAAATCCGCCAAGCATGCATAAAAGGGAAGCCAGTGCAATGGGTTAATAAGTAAAGAAGAGCAACAAGTATAATACCTATGGAAAAAGTGTGGCACCAACTTAAAACCCACACCACTCTTATTTAACACATATCTGACATAAAATCAGCTCTTCAAACACGCCCTTAAGAGATTAAACATGTATGCCTAATTAAAGGTCTTCAACAAACTGGACAGACATGAGGATTTCTGCAATGCAATCGTAGGCGTAAACATCCAGTTACTCAAATGAGCTCTTGAGAAACAAGTACCAGACAGCTCTTCCACAGATCTGACCACAGTGTGGTGAGTTCACACCTCTCTTATCCAGAAAGTGGTGAATGGGCAGCAGGAAAAGAGCAGGGTGCAGCTTTGTGGTCCAGACATCCCCTACTGCCTCTTTCTTTTCCAACATACCCTATTCTTCTACTTCTTAAGTGTCATACATTATCTTCTCTGGCATGATCAAACTATTTAATCACAATATTTCTGGGAGCAAAACAGCAAACCAGCATTTCTTTAAATTCAAATCAATAAGACTTTCATGCAGCCTGAACTCAAATTACATTGCAAACTGACTGTGACAGGGCGGAGGGCAGGTACGGGTTGTGATGCTACACACCCGGCCCCTAATCAGGCTAATAAAGTATCAGAGAGGGATAAAGACTGACTGCAGTGGGACAAAGAGAGAGAATTAGGGGCAGCTGCCCTGTATGTGTTTGTGTGTGTCTTTTTATTTAATTAAATATTATTTATATTGTTAAGCCAGTTCTCGCCTCCATCTTGCCCATCTTAACCCCCTTACACTGACATTAAGTGGTTTATTACACATATCGCAGAAGTTCCATGGTGAAATGTCTACTGAGTGGCACTAAAAGCAAACAGATGAGGTTTTTAAGGTTAACGCTCCATCGAGTTTCAAATCAACAAAACCTAAAAACTTAAAACAAAACCTAGGCTAGGACTAAACCTTAAACATAGGCTAATCGATAGTATCATAAAAGCAAATGTGAATTGAAAAATGCAACCACATCATTTTGTGGTGCGTCCATGACACTTCCAGCTCAAGTGTCGACTTGCGTGCTCTTCAGGACTCGTACCCAGGTCCTTTGCACTGCAAGCTGAACACTCCATCAGTAGAGCTAACACACAATTTGATGACACCTAAATGTCCTTGGATATGTAGCCTAATGGACACATTAAAATGAATCACCTGACAAGTTATGCACTAGAGTAAAGGTGTTTTGAAAAGATAGCATTGTGCGAGGCGGATGGTGAAAAGTGATTATAAACTGATCATCTGCCCTTTTACTTTTAATATTTATGAAAGTGAATAAAAGTTATCTTTGTTGCTGCACCTCTAGGGTTCATTTCACCAGAAAACTGCTTGTGTACAGCAAGCCAAGAGAAAAATTGACAAAAATGTAGGTACATTAATGTGACTTTATTATGAGGCCAGATTGGATTCATGATGACTGGTGAAAAAGTCAATTCCTAGGTCAAGACATGATGCTCAAACAGAAAGCAACGGACGCACATGTGTCGTTGTGAATTGGGTTTGGAGTTTCCCTGTGTTTCATTTTGAGTCATTGAATCACAAACTACCGCTGTCTCATTCACTTTCAAAACCCAATGCCTTAACCACAAAGAGTACTGTACAAGTCTGTTCTTCTTCTCTGAATGCGCCAGTTAAACCACAGCATTTTTTTCACCAATAATTTGGGATTACGCCATCTTTAGAGGTGTGAGGTACTCGACACAACAGCAATACACATAGGAAGCCAGATCAAAAGTAACTCCAACACGATTTTTGCATCATGTGATCAGTATAACACCAACATCAGGAACTGTTTACTCACAGAGCATTGCTTAGTGACAGGACACATATGTCTGCCCCTTCTACTGACCATCCCACATGTGTGTCTCATGACAGTGCAGTACTTCCCCTGGGTTTCTAAATCCAGAGAGCAGACAACGTACTACTTGTGGGAGGCCATCACCACAGATACCTCAGCAACTCTGAGTCAGACCACCCCTCCGAGGAGATCACACGATCCCACATACAGTTTGAAAAAGGAAACATTGCAAGGTTGCCCTCCTCCAAGATTTTCCACACAACATGGGACAAAGGTCACGACAGTACACTTCTCATTCTGGAGACTCTGTGCTATTCTCTCTGTGTGCCATTCTTACCAGTATACTCTTAAATCGATGGAACATATGGAAGCCTAATTTAATCTGGCCCCCAGCAACTGGTTGGGCATTTGCATCTCAGATTCAGTGAAACGACAAGCATTCCAACCAATACAGTATCCCCTTAGCTCCACAAACAAGGCGCTTCCAGGGCAATGCCTGGTGCTGATCTAGCAGTTCAGTGTCAACATTTGATCTTCTGCTGACTCTGAAAACACAAAGCTAAATTATCAGAGTTGACCAAAGCAGTCCCTCACAAGTGAACAATGGTCTTTTTATATTCTCCTTAAATGGTCATGTGGCGTCACACCAAATATAGTTCAATGCATACTCCGTTGAGCACAGGATTAAAATGCAGTCCTCCAATTACACAAAAGGGACTGACTTGAATTTTTTTTAATCACTTTAAATTAGTTCAGGACAGCTATTTTATCATCCATTGTGGAAATGAATCACATTATCCAGTTATGATTATTTTTTCCTGTGAGGGCGTAGCTCTAGTGATAATCTGCCAGAATAAAGTGGACAGAATCATTGGTAAACTGCCTGCACTTAAATATTTCCAATCACCCACACATAAGCATGAGAAAGAGATATGCATTTCATGTTATTGTTGTTTGTGGGTGCTCTTCTCTATTCTATTTCTAAATTGTGATGATCAGGTCTTCTTAACTGGCCTTGTGTCTGGCAGACTTGGAGAAAAAGCATTTGACCTATTCGCTGCAATGTTATAATATATTATTTATTCGAGAAGCATGCGCTTTTGTAATGCACTATGATAACACACATCTCCCACGCAGTTATAAAGGCAGTTACAGCGCAAGAGCTACGTCAATCCTTAAAGTAATATTCCGAACACAGCGCGCGCTCATGGCGCCATGCACTGAGGATCTGACATAACGTCACCCTATTCTTGAATCCTCGTGTTGATTAAAGAGCACGAGAAAACGGAATCGTTCCGCGCGGCTCGTGAGACCTCTTGATGTTATTTCTTCCTCTACATGTCGACCCACACAGGTGCCATTTGTCCCAGAATCCCTAAATGCACAGCACTTGTTATTTCCTTGTGTCGAAATATAAATTCGTTTTAAAATTGAACAAATATAATAAACTTCCAATTTAAACAACATTAAAGACTTTCGTTATGAGATGTCTTGCCGTTTAAATAAAAAGTAAAAAATAAGAAGCGGTGGCTATTTGTATATGCGTAATCCTGTTGTCAAATTGAAACACGTGTCTACGAGACTGACACATTTTTGTTTTTTACCACCAAACGTTTCACAGTTTACATATCTGCGCATGTTTCTTTTCTATATGAATTGAAGTTTCTTTTTAAACTTTTGCTGTTTTAAAGAGAAAAAAAATATTTTAAGCTACACTTGGGTCGACTGGGCAAATATGACGGATAGGCTGAATCCTTATCCTCCGTCATCGTGTGAACATCAGCAATTTCAAAAGGAATGTCAAAACATCTCCCAGAAAAGCTCGTACACTTTACCTTGTGTGAACGCGGAATTTCAGTCGGGAGTGCGCAGCTAGCGGAGAAGTGTCCGGGAATCAACAGGTTGAGCCTTGTCTCGGTCGGAATACGCGTCCTGCAATCGAAGCGAAATGTTTCGCTGAACTAAATTAACTACAAAACAACAACATTGTATCTACATTCCACTCGCTGCTTCCGCAAGCACTGACGTCACCGATTCCTCGTGACCGCCCCCTCCATTCATGAAAATAACTTTATGCTGACGTCCGCCAGGCGGGAAACCAGGGGAGGTCAGAAATAGACGCAACTGGTGAACACTTTTGGGAAGTTTTTATTTTGTATTATTATCATCCGAGTAAAAGTGTGAAATTAACTGAATATTGGTCAAATGATATGCACAAGACACATGCACCAAATAGTTATTTCAGCTCTTTCTGAAATTATATTAATCTAGACATAGGCTAAAGTCTCAAAATTGTGTGTCAGTCTGCCAAAATAAACTTGCGGTATGACTAGTCTGTTATCAGAGCTCATGCACATCCATTTACTTAATTGTGGTCTATCTGTAAACGTCTATGCCAATCATAAATTGCCGTGTCGCACATATCTAGGAAAGGAATGAACGGCGCCATCTGTCTCTCAGAAAAAGGTCGCTCAGTCCTCCCAGTTGTTGCAAATCAGTTTACTAAGCAGTTGAAAACACCTGCTACAGTGGTCATGGTCACACCAAATTTAGGTCCACATGGAAGGCAACTGCTGTGTCAAAGTGGCAGCGAGCTTGTCATTCTGGATCCTTTGATTATTCCTATGAATATATTTCTCTTGCCAACTATTTTGGAAACCGATTAAATTTCAAACAGCACAGCATTGCCACCGGGTATTTCTGTGTGTGGAAGAAACAAGTAAATACACAGAATATTTGAACAAAATAATCAAAATTTTAACATTTATTATTATTATTATTATTATTATTTTTATTATTATGAATCTGAAATTTTTATTTAGAAATAATTTAAAACAAATAGTTTTATTGTCTTCTTAATATCAAATATTATTGTCTTAATGAATCCATTTTTATCCGAATGGGAGGAACCAGTTGCCACCTTTCATCTTCAGACCTTGGATGTTTTACAGCTTTAAAAAAAAAAATTGTACACCTATTAATCAAATTTGACCTAAACAAAATTTTCAGATTATCTCAAATTTAGCCCCAGCCCCTTATTGTTCTCTAGATCCCCCACCTGCTTCACTGGATGATGCATCTTTCCCACAAATTGCAGAATTTCCTCTCAAATAGGGTTTGTGCACACATGCACATTCACTCACACACACACACAAACATACAGATTGAGAGGTTTTTATTTTATTTGTACAGTTTTTAACAGGTAATGTGTAAGTAAATATGATTGCTAACATTATTTTATATAATAGTGTTCAATGGGGCTAAAGGCCCCCAATGGTAAAAGACCTATTGGATGTTACCCCTGTAAAACTGCAACAAATTCTTTGATATTAGCGGGAAGGATTGGATGTGTTGCAATTGACGTGCAAAGTGGACCCATCTTGACTGCTGGAAAAGACAATAGACATTCATTTGTGAAATAGGCATTTGTTAAAAATGTCATACTAAAATGTACACTGTTGTTTATCTACAAGCAGATTCAATCAGAGTGTTGTATTAACCGAAACTGATCAACATAAAGGTACATTGAGACATCATTGGCCAATGTTTGCCAAGTTTTGAGACTTTTCTTTAAAAATGATTTTACTCCAATAATATTCAAATGATATCTACTTTTTCACTATCATTATACACTTTACTCTATAAACAAATTTTTGTTATGGGTGATCATTTTACACTAATCAAGAATTAATGATGAATTTGTATTCATTGAATGCTTTTCAATATATATAAATGTATCTTTTAATCTTTATACATCCACACCTCTATTTGTTGTAAAAAGAAAAAGAGCTCAAATAACACAAAAGAAGTGATGGAAAGACATTCTGCTTCCTGTGGGATTGCTGTGGGACTTGTGGGAAACCGCTGTGTGGAAGTCAAAAGAAAGGAGAAATCTTTTAAGTGGAAACACATCCTCAATTTCTCAAGATCATGTCGGCATAAGCCAAACATTGGGCTTAGCTGTTTTAATCTTTCAAGACTAAAAATATGCTTAAACCATGTTAATTCATCATCTCCTCTTGCATGACAGGTAATTAAAAATTGTCAGTGACTTGTTAACAGCACTGAAACAATTAATTGCGAGGTAGAGTCAAGATAAGCACATTAATTTATCTTTTTAAATTGTGAAATCTAATGATTTACTTACTAATCCAAAATGCATGTAGTGTTTTTTCTTTTTTGTAGAACAGTGCTTTTTTTCCTAATACTTCTGCAGGGTTTAAACTTCCCCTGTGATACTGATTTACATTTAGAGCAGTGACTAAGCATGTCACTGATATCATCTAAATATGTTTCATGAAAAAAAATACTTAATGTAACAAGTGGGCAGTTTGTGTGGCAAATCCATAAGAAGTATAGTGAGCAAGTTTATTAATTATAGGAAAACAAAGGGGAACTACTTTTAAAGTTCATCACAACTCTCTACTCAGCAAATCTGTTTGGAGTATAGGCTTGAATTTTCTGGGAAATGTGATATTTTGTCCCACTCACAACATTTTAGGAGAGGCATGCATGTTTTATGAAGGATATCTGGAAGACTGTCAAAAGCAGCCAGTTAATTGTCAAAGGAGTATGAGTTTGACAATACTTATAGCAACCAGACACAACTGTGTATTTTCTCCATTGAGGTCGGATTACAAGCACATGTTGTTTCTATCGAGTACCTTACAGTGGGCTCTGTTGTGTTCGTTTCTGGGTGAAAGTTCTGTTTTCTTTTGTTTGGCAGGCACTGAAATGTCTGTTTCCATGCCTGACATCATTCTTTATGTGAAGATTCTTGGAAACATTATTCCTTGTAGTGCCCAAAGGCTCCATATTAACAGTGCCACCCAGGGATATATCTAATCACCCCAATAGTATATGTGGTTTAAAAGACAAATAGTTTCAGACACTTTGATGCTTAGTCAGGGATAAAGGGCCAATATTGCCATAACATAATTAAATAAATGAACAAGATATACACATTTTCCCACTTAAACCTTGCCATCATGCAAACAAGATTCAGGCAAACATCCATTTACTTTTATGTAAAAGATCTGGTCACCATTCACTTACATTGTATGGACCTATAGAGCTGAAATATTCTTATGAAAATCCTAGTTTGTGTTCTGCTGAAGAAAGAAAGTCATACGCACCTGGGATGACATGAAGGTGATAAAAAGATGAGATAATTGTAATTTTTCTGTGAACTTTCCCTTTAAGTCCCAGATGACCATGGTGCAATAAAAAAATGATCACAAGATATATGAAAGCTGTTAATGAATAAGGCTTCCGTGACTCATGACTAGTATGATAAATGTGTCCTAAATGCCAAGTGCTTTTAACTTTCACAGTGTTGTAATGAGTCAAATAATTGTGAGGAGCATTGAAGAATCTTCAACTATTACTCATACAATGACAGTGATGTATTTTCCATGTCCTCAAATGTCATAGAAGCTTGAAATCACAACCTTGACCTCTTAAACTGGGGTCTGATCTAACATTAGTCTGACATTGGGTATAAAAAGACACAAAGTTAACTTAACACAAATGTAATGTTTTCCTGATAATATTTTAAGAATTTATTTGAATGACAGTACAAAAGCTGATTGTTTAATTCTGCTCAAAAGAGGTTGTCTTCTCACACAAAATAAATGGGTATTTACATGTGAAAATATATTGCAGCCTTTTCATTTTAGGAAGGTGGTCCTTTACAAGACTATCGTCACATTTGGGGGTCCTTGGCATTGTAGAGTTAGAAAACCCCTGCTCTAAATGCCCACTGAGTGGAACTTCAGCACTGTGGCGCAGTGGAGCTCAGCACGCTAAGGCCACTCGCCCATTGAGCAGAAGAAGAGAAACACTGCACACGGCTAATCATGTAGCAGCGGCTTTGTAAACCCTTTGAGGTAGTTTAAATAAAGTCATATTTAGCGGTTTGTATAGAAGTCTTATAAACTTGTTAAACTGTTAGTCTCTGCGACAGACGTTATTTATAAGTCTATTTTTTCTGCTAATATTTGATGTCTTTACTTTGCCAAGAATTTAGCTGCCAATATTGTATACACTAAGACTTATCAGATATAGCTGTCACATAAATGCACATAAAATGTTAACATAGTTAAATAAGAGGTCTTTATGGCCATACATCGTACATTTGGTTTTATCATCCTTTAAAATGAATTAATTAATTTAAAATTACAATTTTTGTTTACCTGAGTCAACTTCTGTAAAAGTATGATGATATCATAAGTACTCTCATATAATGATATTTATATATTTTACAGGTTGAAAACATTTAAACTTGTGACTCTTATGAACCGATTCTTTTATAGTGATTCAAAACAGACAGTGTAACCAGTGTAATCCAACAAACAAATGACTCATGAACCGATTCGTTTATAGTGAATCAAAACAGACAGAGCAACCAGTGTAATCCACAAACAAATGACTCTTATGAACCGATTCTTTTATAGTGAATCAAAACGGAGCAACCAGTGTAATCCACAAATTACTTTTATGAACCGATTATTTTATTATGAATCAAAACAGACGGATCAACCAGTGTAATCCAACAAACAAATTACTTTTATGAACTGATTCTTTTATAGTGAATCAAAACAGACAGAGCAACCAGTGTAATCCACAAACAAATGACTCTTATGAACTGATTCTTTTATAGTGAATCAAAACAGACGGAGCAACCAGTGTAATCCAACAAACAAATTACTCTTATGAACCGATTCTTTTTATAGTGAATCAAAACAGACAGAGCAACCAGTTTAATCCACAAACAAATGACTCTTATTAAACGATTCTTTCATAGTGCATCAAAACAGACAGCAACCAGTGTAATCCACAAACAAATGACTCTTATGAACCGATATTTTTGGTGAATCGAAAGAGACATTGCATCCTGTGTAGTGGAAAATGACTCTTATTAACTGGTTCTTTTAATAAATAATTCAAAAAGACTCATAAAATGACTGACTAACTTTCCTTATGCCAAGCTGTATTTAAAGATACATATTTGCAACAAGATGTTTTTTTGTAATATTATTTTATAAAAAAAGCATTCAAACATCACATTTTTCAGTGAATAATCAGAGTATTGGCAAGTAACATGTAAACTGGATTGAACATCTTAATCTAATTATTTCTTATACTCTGATTATTGCAGTAATCAGAGTATTGGTACACGTAAACGTATCCACTGTGTTTACATTAGTACCTTGCCAAGACAGGCCTTTTTGACCAAGATGTTCATTTGACCCTTCATGCACACTGTACTGTGAGTGGTCTTCACAGGGCATGCACACAAATACACATGTCAGAGTTCGAAAGCAAGTACCTGTATGTCAGACCATTTGAATTTCGAATTCAGTCGGTACTCTGTTCTTGCGATGTTGTTAAAAGACTGGGTACAGAAGTACGGTTACTTTTGACAGCCCTAGTCCAATAGAGATTAGTGAAATACTTGTTTTTACCCATAATGTGAATTATAATGTGATCAATGTTTGCTTGTGTTGCAGTCTCCCCTGCCATTCTTCTGGATGAGATTAAGGCAGCGGAAGCAGAAGGCAATGACGACCGTATTGAGGGTGTACTCTGCGGGGAGGTCAAACAACTGAAGATGAATCGGGCCAAGCCTGACATGACCCTCTAACTCAGCCTCATGTTTCTGGCCAGAGGTAGAGAGCATCTATATTTGTCATGTTGTAGTACTGATGTTTACTGTTTCAGCTGATGATGAGCTTATTGTGTTTTGTGTCTTTGTTCAGGCTCTCTATAGTTTGCTCCGCCTTGATGCCTCCATTAACTTCAAGGCCAAAGGGAACAACCTGGTGTCCATTCTGGCCTGCAACCTTTTGATGGCTGCCTACGAGGAAGATGAAAATCAGCCTGAGATATTTGTCAAAGTGAGTGTTAATGCTTAAATGAATAGTTCAACCAAAAAGTTAAATTCTCTCATCATTTACTCACCTTCATGCCATTCCAGATTTGCATGACTTTCTTTCTTTCAAATGAAGATTTTTAGAAGAATATTCCAGCTCTGTAGGTCCAAACAATGCAAGTCAACAAGTCTTCTTTGATGCTCAAAAAGCACATACATTAAGCAATAAAGTATACGACTCCAGTGGTTTAATCCATGTCTTCTGAAGAGAAATGATAGGTCGGGTGAAAAAGAGATAATTATTTGTTATAATTATTCTCCAGACGAAGATGAAGGTCAAACTGTGCTGTTGATCGCAGAGGACTCAGTCCAGAGGATGATGGACAGGTCATGCCCAGGTATGCACAATGCATAAGAAATGAGTCTGTGATTTTGAAACATTTAACAAACCACAGCTGTAGCTGTAACCCTCATGTGCTTTGGCTGCAGAAACGAAGAGTTGGCTGAAAGTGTGGAGGAATATGTGTTGGATGTTTTGAGGTATCAGCTGAACCGTTGACAGTGTGTCCAGGAACCTTTTGCGTCTTCTCCCCACCACATGTGCCTATGAAGAGGTCAGACTGATGGCCATGCAGTGACTTGAGATGTGGCTGAAGAATCCTAAGGTACAAGAACAAGGAAACATTTAAAGAGTACACATGTCCTTACAGCACTTAAAATATACACTTTTACTTAGACAGTATTAGTGGTTGTCCGAAATACCGCAGAGGGTTATAAATCGGCTGATTTTTGGTATTTTCAAATCATCCGCATCGGTCGATAAATTTTCCTGTTTGGCTGATTAGTTTCACAAGTTGCGACGGTGCTGAGAACTGCCTGCTTTGCACATAAAGTGCAATCTGAGACACGTGAATGACTGTTCCCTTTGCCGTTATGTGGCATTGAACACTGTGGTTCCCACCATCAGTAAAGTGGGACCAAAAGAGTATGTGCACTGGTATGGAACAGAGGAATGTAGGACCATTTTAAATGGGTCAAATTTTGCATAATTTTATTTTTTTCTTCCTGTGCTCCACTTGTTAGTCATGTTTGTTGTGTACCAAGCATTATTTATTTAGTTTTTAATAACCATTTTCTATCCCTCTTTATTTAAATTTTTCCGATCTTTTGATATGACACTACCAGTATATATTGCCATCCACATGATTGAATAGTGTGGCATAGTGGATAAATATCTGGTTTGGTAGCGAATGGTTTTAGATTCAATCCTGAAAGAAAAGAATCCCTTCACAATCACTGCTGTGCATCCATTGTGGATTTATTGTAACTTCACAAGACACTGTTTCATAGTGTCATCATGTGTGGCCACAAATTAAAAATTTGTATGAAAATTAAAGATTCATTTAAGGGATAGTTTCCTCAAAAATGAGAATTCTCTCATCATTTACTCACCCTCATGCCATCCCAGATGTGTATGACTTTCTTACTTTAGCAGAACCCAAACATAGATTTTTCTGTAGGTCCATACAACGCAAGTGAATGGTGATCAGACATTTTTAACTCTAGAAATCGAATAAAGCAAACATAAAAGTAATCCATAAGACTACAGTGGTTAAATCCATGTCTTCAGAAGCAATATAATAGGTGTGGGTGAGAAACAGAGCAATATTATGTCCTTTTTACTCTTAATCGCCACTTTAACTTTTACATCTGAAATTCACATGTGGTGCCTGTTTAGTTTCACATCTGAAGGTGAAAATCAAAATGGAGATTTAGAGTAAAAAGGACTTAAATATTGATCTGTTTCTCACCCACACCTATTATATTGCTTCTGAGGACATGGATTTAAACACTGGAGTCATTTGGATTACTTTTATATTTTCTTTGTGATTTTTGGAGCTACAAAGGTCTGATCACCATTCACTTGCATTGTATGGACCTACAGAAATTAGATTGTCTAAAAATGAAAGAAAATGAAAAGAAAGAAAGTTGCGCATATCTAGGATGGCATGAGGGTGAGCAAACGATGAGAGAATTTTCAGTTTTGGGTGAACTTTCCCTTTAAAGAAGGTGCACTCAGCAACTGTTTTGTTTGCATCATCTTGGACTTCCACTGACACCAAGGGGCATGAATGCAGCATTGTGCTAAATCAATACATTTCAGGTACAGATGCCATTGTAGAAATTCACTAATCACAGTCAGCCATGTTTACTTTAATCCATGAGTGAATGTGTCCAATAACAGAACGTTTACTGAGGTTAAGTGATTAGAATTCGGCTGGTCATGTGATCATAACATGGCACCCTCCTTGAGGAGACCCTCTCCATATAGAATAAAACAGCTTTTATAAGGTTACTAACATGACTAGAATCCTCATCTCATGTGAATGGTGATGTTTTTATACCTATTTTTCAAAATTACAATTAATTTCTTTAGAAGTAAAACGTTTTAATGAGGAAACAAATACTGAGTGCACCTTTAACATTTGTTAAATTAGTCTGTTAAAAATGCTGATGGTTATTTTACTGATATTTTTGGTTGTTCTGACAGCCTTCACAAGGTGCTTTTCACAGAGCAGCCTGAGACATATTACAAATGGGACAACTGGCCACCTGAAAGTGACAGAAAGTAAGAGATGATCTTTGGCTATCTCTCAGAAACAATATTTATTGGCAAATAGCAATTACTTCTGCTCTCTATCTGAAACTGGAGTATCTGTCTTCTCTTTCAGTTTCTTTCTGATGTGCATTTTGGTGATCAGTCTGTCTCGTGATCTGCCCCTGGGCCCAGCTGATGCGATGGAGCTGGCTGATCATCTGGTGAAGAGAGCTGCAGGAGTTCAGTCTGATGGTAAGATATAGCACTCCTGGTGTGTCATATAATGTTATAACACTGCTTTAACCCTGGTTGTGTGCTGATGTTTGTCTTTTTGCATCATCATCTCTAGACCTGGAAGTGTTGCGAGTGGAGAGGATCCAACTCATTGATGCTGTTCTGAACCTTTGCACATACCATCACCCAGAAATCATCCAGCTCCCTGCAGGGTACAGCCATTGCCTTTCACCCAGTTTATTCCCTCTTGCTTTTCTGTTTAATTTTTCAGTGATTCAAGAGCTTTGTATTGCAAAATAATTACTAAGCGTCATGGACGATTAGCATTTGAAGTTTAAGCGTACATTGTGGTTAGAGCTCCTGGCATCCATTACTCTGTTTGTGGACTGTTTAGATTTCAAAGGGGGTGAAATGACTCCATTAAATGTTCCATGATAGGTATCAACCTCCAAATCTAGCCATATCAATGCTTTACTGGAAGGCCTGGCTCCTGCTGCTTGTGGTGGCAGCCTTCAACCCTCAGAAAATCGGTAAAGCCATAAATGACGCAATTGTTGTGTTTCATAATAACATCACATTAGAGCGACATTAGATCGCTGACTGATCCTGTTGCTGGTTTCAGGTTTGGCAGCCTGGGATGGTTACCCCACTCACTGGAGATGGTTATGTCAAAGTGAGCATTCTGCATATTACAGCATATACAAATTTGGGTTTACAAATATTTTAACAACCTTGTTTGTGTTTTTCTTTTTTCTCAGTAACTACTCCTATCCTCCTTGCACGGTGACCGACGAGGACACCAAAACTGACATGATCAACCGGGAACTGCAGATATCTCAGAAGGAAAGGCAGGCGATCCTGGCCTTTTAGAGCCACTTGGCAGCAGCCTCCACCAAGCAGACCATAACTGAGAACAATAGCCTCCTGCTGTCTCAGCTCACCAGTCTTGACCCAACGTATGACTTCCTGTTTGCTACCATAGTATTTGAGATAACACCATTGAGTTCACTAGTGCAGGTCAGCTATTGCAGTGTTCCTGTGTTGCTGGAAAACCTTGCAAATCTCAGGACATTTCTAGGCCACAAAAACATTCTATTTACAAAAATATTTTTTGTGCCATTGTGTGCATGAATGCAACGGCAAATTAGCTGTGTTTAAATTAGTCTAAATACTGTGTATAATTTATTCCAAATGTAAGTAAAACTTTGTTGCAATTAAAATATTAAAGCAATTTAGGAACGCAATTCTCAGCTTGTTTTTATGCATAGCGTACTTGGCTATGCATAAAAATAGCCTATATGACATGCAGCTGCCCCAAACAAAATAAGAACTTTAATGTAAATTCTATTAATTGAAATGTATGATCACAATTACAATATCAAAGGATCACAATTACAATATAAAAGGAAATAATCAGCAGTTATCATGTTTGTCATAATCGTGCAGCCCTACCTGGAAGAGTCATGGAGATTTTTTTATAGCGAATGTGCATTTTTATTTTTAGCTCTAAAATATTTAATTGGCTAAAAAGAAACTGACCCTTTCTTTGGTTTCCTTTTACTGTACGTTCAGGGGTGCCCCGTGCAGACCACCTCCCCTCGTACTGGAGCAAGTGAAGAGTTTGAACCAATCCTTAAGCCTGGGGTTTCTGCTGTGCCAAAGCCATAACCCTGACTTCCTTCTCAATATCATTCATAGACAAGTAAGCACACACACTCATAAACTTGCTCTGAAATAACTTGCTTGCAGAGTTACAGCCATGTTAAGCTGTCACTTTTTCTTTTTTTTTTCCCAACCAGGCCTCTTCTCAGTCTTTGCCATGTCTGACTGATCTCGTATAGTCCAGCGAAGGGTCCTTGGATGTTTTGCCTGTACAGTCCCTGTGTGAATTCCTCCTCCAAGACACTGCAGATGATGCATCTTCTGTTCATGATGAGGAGGAAGGAGACAGCAAAGAGCAGAGAGTGAAGAAAAGACAAGTAAAGCTCAGCTTGATTCTGATTTGTTCTCAAGGGGCCACATGAGCATTTTATTAGGAAAATTTTCATCCGTGTTCCTTCCGTTGTTGTTGCCCATCTGCCTCAAGGTTGACATGTTGTGTATTCTGAGATGTTATTCTGCTCATTACAATTGTACAGAGTGGTCATCTGAGTTACTGTAGCCTTTCTGTGACCTCGAACCAGTCTGGCCAAACTCCGTTGACCTCTCTCATCAAGGCGTTTCCGTGAGCAGATGCTGCTCACTGGATGTTTTTTTTTTTTTTTTTGCACCATTCCAAATACTCAAACCTGTTTGGCACCAAAAGTCATGCCACGGTCAAAATCACAGAATTTTTTCCCCATTCTGATGATTAATGTGAACATTAACTGAAGCTCCTGACCTGTATCTGAATTATTTTATGCATTGCACTATTGCCACATAATTGGCTGATTAGATAAATCAGATAAGTATGTAGATGTACAGGTGTTCCTAATAAATTGCTTGGTGAGTGTAAATCCACATATTATGTTAGTCAAGGTTCTGTGCACCAATTATTTCTTTTTACACAACCATTTTCCAGCCTCTGTTTGAATCTTAGAATCAAACAGGCTGTTTTTGCTGCTTTACCTTTAAGACTTCTATATTTAATTGTCATCTGTTAGAATTGGCTGACCTCTGTGCTGGCATCGGTCATGCTGAGGTTCATCGGGGTGGACTAAGTTGCTATAAATGGATGCCTTTGATGTATAAATGTGGAAGGTGCTTACATAACATGATGCCTGCCAAATATAATATAATCTCAATAAATGGTTTTGGTTGACTGGATAGGGAACTTTGTTTTGTACATGTTTGATTATGTCTACACATTACATAAAAAAGCAAGAAAAACCCATGATATGGTTTTCCATGATATGTTCTCTTTAAAATGTTTGGTGGGTTTCTCTCTTTCTTGTCAGAGGCAGCAGAAGCAGAGGCAGTTGCTTGGGCGACTGCAGGACCTACTGTTGGGTCCTAAAGCTGATGGGCAGACCACATGCGAGGTGTTGGACTACTTCCTCCGTCGTCTCAGTTCTTCTCAGGTGGCCTCTAGAGTGCTGGCCATGAAAGTATGTATAAATATACTGTTTAAATGATCATTCACAAATGCCTTGTTCGTTTAGATTTGTTAAATGAGATTGGTTGATTGTGATGTGTACCAGGGTTTTTGAGGGCTGAAGGATGGAGAGAGAGATCAGCTCATGGAAGAGGACTCCAGAGATGCTGAATTACTACCAGCCTACCAGTGGCTCCTTCAGGACCTCCCCAGACTTCCACTGGTTGACAGTGTGAGAGACTTGACCGCTAACGCATTGCAACAGGTCAGTCTACCTTCTCAGCTCTTATCAAACTGAAATGAAAAGGTTGTTTTCAATCTACTGAGGCAATATACAACATTGTAACATTTTTCCAAGGCCATTCACAAAGATCCTCAAACCGTCAGTGCATACCTGATCTACCTTTCCCAGTATGCACCAGTAGAGGAGCAGGCACACCACAATGACCTGGCTTTGGTGAGCTATATGGTTTTTGACACCATTTACTGCTGCTTATGTTAAATGATTAGTTCACCCAAGCAGAACACAAATGAAGATTTTTAGAAGAATATTTTAGCTCTGTTGGTCCATACAATGCAAGTGAATGGGTGCCAAATATTGAAGGCTACATGAAAGTTCTCCAGATGACTCTGGTGATTACATCCATATCTTTTAAAGTGATATGATAGGTGTAGGTGAGAAACAGATCGATAATTAAGTCCTTTTTCCTTCACATTCTTTGTGCATATCGCCATTTACTGGGCAGCGAGAAGATTTTATATATATATATAAAAAAAGACTTAAATATTGATCTATTTCTCACCCACACCTATCATATTGTGCCTGAACTCATGGATTTAACCGCTGGAGTCATCTGGATTACTTTTATGCTTCCTTTATATGGATTTTGGAGCTTCAAAATTTTGGCATCCATTCACTTGAATTGTATGGATCTACAGAGCTGAAATATTCTTCTAAAAATCTTAATTTTAATCTGCAGAAGAATGAAAGTCATACACATCTGGGATGCCAGGTGGATGGGTAAATCATGAGAGAATTTTCATTTTTTAGTGAACTTTCCCTTTAAATGGGTTTTCAGATGTTCTTGCACTTCTGGTATGGCGATTAAATTTGAACCTGTAGCCTCTAGCCTTATTCTTTGTTTACTCTCTCCTGGCTGGCATTTCCTTGTCTTCTTAGGATATGGCTCGCCTGATAGTGGAGAGCTCCACTATAATAAATAGCCTGTTCTCCAAGCACTCTTGCAGGCCAGAGTCTGACGCCTTTCTCTCCACTCTGATCTCCATATTCTCCACCTACATCCCTTGCATGAGGAAAATTAAAGAGGGAGAGTTCCTCTATAGCTGGGTAATTGAAAATTAAGTGGGATGGACCACGTTTCCATGTTTTTTTTGGTTTGTTTGTTTTTTTGCGTATATAGGTTTGAAAGACAATTTTTTTGTAACCCAACAGTCAGAGTCTCAAGACCAAATGTTCCTTCGATGGACTACAGGAGAAACTGCCACTATGCACATTCTGGTGGTCAATGCTATGGTCATCCTACTCACATTAGGACCATCCAAAGGTGGTTATCACCTCTGTGCGCTGTTGCAATGCTACGGCATATAGTCCGACGAGCCCAATCCAAATCCGAATCTGTGTGTTAGTCACGTTCGACTGTATACACTATAAACTATACACTATAAACAAACTCTAAACTATACCCATTTTTATACACAAATGTAAAATACAGACTGTCCCTACTGTCCGCATGTATGCTCTCGTTCATTGGAGGAATACCAAAGTTTTATGTAAGAGGGAAACCCCAATACTTCATCACAATTTAGCTGCTGGCCTCGATAGTAAGTAGGGATGCACCGATCCGATACTGATGTTTTTAGATGGATCAGGTATCGGTCCGACAAGCCCGGTTCAAATCCGATACTGTGTGTTAGTCATGTTTGTTTCTGTCAAGCTCCAAAAATGACATAAAAGAACAATACAAACACCATTGAAGTAGATAATGACTCGTGCATTTTATTCAAAGCCACTCGAAGACGCGCAATAGCTCTGTGAATAACAAAAGGCTGTGTTTAATAAGTAAATATATAATATGCATGTGCAGCACCAGCAAGTTATTGAGTGGCGCTGCTCTGTTGACAAACACACTCATTCCTATTTTTAGCCTTCAAGCGTTGCGCAACATTCCACATAACACCTCAAGGCTCGCACAGGACACAAAGGGTGAGCCCATAGATCATCAGACTGAGATGCAGCCTGATCTATAGACTGATTTACAAACTCAGGACTAATGACTTTTGGAAGAAAAGATGGGTTAGGCCAAATGATAACTCAGGAAGGAAGTCTAGCACAAGTGACAAATCCCACACCGGAAAATGGGGATTGCGGGCTGGCCTTAAACGACTTGCACCCTTTAAAAACTGCCAACAAGAGTATGGGAACCAAGGGAAGAACTGCTAACAGGAACATGATAAGCAGAAATGGCCACAACATGTACCTTCAATGTGGAGGCTGCCTTACCTGCAAGTATGCGTCCTTCAGGTCGACGCTCACAATCAAGTCATCGGTTGTCACAGACTTAAGTGTTTTCAGGAACAAGTTCAGATGCCTTATGAACAAGGAAGTATGTGCAATAGAAATCATCCCTCTTACTGAGGGGATAAACCTTTTTTATTGAAAATCTCGAGAGCCGTTGAACGAATCGTATGCCTAACATCTGTAGGACTCACGAGTCACATGTCCCATAGTCAGTAGAGCAGTTTGCAGAAACTGCTGAACAGAGGGATCAGTGTTTGCTGACTCCAACATGCTGGTGATAGCAAGGAGTAACTGACAGATGGTATTCTCCGCTCGGGTTATATAGGCAGCTGACTTGTATGCCTTTTTCAAAAGTGAATCCTTATATCTACATTATGCACAAGGACAGCGCACATTACCTCATAGTGCTTCATCAGGAGACATCACCAAAGCCACAAAAGCTTGTTCTATCTCTGGCACATGTCCCACACTAATGGAATCAGTTTCATCCATAGATGCTAGAGTACGAGCAGTCCTTGAATGGGCACTCAAACCCGTAAGTGCATTCGAAAATTCTGCAAAAAAATTCTTATATGGCGGCATAAAAGAATTTGATGTTGAAGACAGCCTGAAAAAACATTGTACTGGGCAGCCTGGGCTGCCACCTGGAGTACAGCCAGATTGTCGTCAGAAGAGGATGGAGCATTCTCTGATGAATGAACAGAACCTCCACTAGAACATTCTGCCACTGTTAAATCATCAACAGGAACATTCACAGAGGCAAAGAGTTCACAGTAACATCATCCAACTCCACATGATCACTGACAAATGAGTTGGAAGCACATGTAGACAAAGCATCAAAATCCAAATTATGTGTGAGATTGGGGGAATCATTAAATTTCTCCAGTGTGATTACTACCGCTGGTGCTTGAGGAAAGGGTTGAAGCAATTGAAGGAGATGCTTCCTTTCCGCCATTTCAGAGGAGAGATCCGTAACTGTTTTTGATAGAAAATTATCAGTCAAACAGTCGATGTTAGCCACGGACTTCTTTGTTGAGGGGTCGCCAGCTGCTGTAATAGTGTGCTGTTTCTGAGTGCACAGTGGAGTTAGCTCGTGCTGCGTGAGTGTAATGGATGAGTTAGGATCCAACACGGCAAGTCGGAGCCGTCTGTCCAACATTGGCAGCAAACTGCAGTGCAAACACGGGTCTGTGAGAGCATCTTTTAAATGCTTAATTCCAAAGCATGATGGACAGATATGTCCATTGTCAGTAAAGAGGACATTCGGACACATCATACAGCTCAGCGGAAAGCAGGTAGCAAGAGCACTGTGAGTCTAAATCTGACTAATTTGCCGTCAACCCCTTCAGGTAAACCTGTAACGTAGGAATAATAGGATAATATCCATTGATCAACAAAACACTTGCTGCCGGATTGTACCGTGAGGATTGCAGTGTTATTGATCTACCATGAGGCATGCAGTGTTATTGATCTACCATGATTACTTCTAGAATTCAACAATCAGCAGAGAAATGATTTAGCAGAGAACCGTAAATTTTCATAGTGGTAAACACCAACCACCGTATAGTACCGTGAGGTTATGAGTGTTACAAACAGACGAAACAATCCCACACAAATTAACTTACCAAACCAAGTCCCACAAATGTAGAAAAGCTCTGTCACAGCTTGAGAGGACGAAGCTTCACTGCTCAGGTAAGCTGCACTTAATGGCGCGATGATGATAATTAATGACCTATCTAAAGTACTGTGCAAAAGTTTTAGGCACTTGTGAAAAATGTTGCATAGTGAGGATATTTTCAAAAATAATGCCATAAATAGTTTTAATTTAACAATTAGTGTCATACAAGGTGCAGTATACATAAAAAAGCTAAATCAATATTTGGTGTGGCCACCTTTGCCTTTAAAACAGCACCGATTCTCCTAGGTACACCTGTATACCTGATTTTTATTGGTTGTTGGCAGATAGTATGTACCAAGCTTCTTGTAAAATTCACCACAGTTCTTCTATCTATTTAGGCTGTCTCAATTGCTTCTATCTCTTCATGCAAACCCAGACTGACTCGATGTTCAGTGGGGGGCTCTGTGAGGGCAATGCTATCTCTTGCAGAGCACACTGTTCTTCTATTCTAACCTTTTCTATTTGCAAAATTAATGTTTGTGAGTCTAAAATGTATTTTCCTATTGACACACTAAAGCTGAAGATATAAATAACCATCTTAAGACAAATGTTTTTGTGAAACATCTTAAGTACCTAAAACCTTTGCAGAGTAATCTATATTTGGCGAGAAAGCGAAGAGGCCGAATGCTGAACTACTGTTGCTTATCATCCTCAGAGCTCCACCTACATCGCCCCTTGACTTTGTTAGTATATTCTCTCAACCTATTTGGCTGGCACTGCAATCCACTAGTGCTTAAGCACTGCCTCTGGCGGTCAGGGTGAATGAAACAGAACTATTATTTATTCAAATGTCTAGCCTATTAAGAAAACGTTAATTGTTAACTAGTCTACTAGATAATGCTGTAACAAAATTGACAGTGATTCCAGTGAAAATGTTCAGTGGACAAGAAGGCAGTTCTCTTTGGACATTTGTCTGGACTTAAGGGGATTCAGATTTCTTTTGTGTTCACTTTAGTTGTGATATGATATCAGCCCACTTTTCATTAAGAGTTAATTTCTGTAACTCAAGTCAACTTAAATATTAATGTAAGTTGTAATACTATTAATAATAACAATGTTAGAGTTATACAATAATAATATATTTTGACGCAATTTTGGCCTTTTATTTAGCTGGAACACAATATTTCGAGGAAGACCTCGAAGTTTGATTCTGTGTGATGTTCACAGTAGTTTTATAATGCTTCTCATTCAAAATCTGGTGAAATTCTTCTCCAGTGCCATTTTCAATGCATGGTATAAGCTTCTACGTCTAAACAGCAGTGCATCATGAACCCAGTGCATGCTATGAGTTTGTGACAACAGAGCAGCGCTCATGAAACGTGCTACACATGCAGACTAGTAATTTACTTATTAAATGCAGTATTTTGCATTTCACAGAACTAGTGTATGGCTTTGACATTGAATATATAAGAGACATTGAATATAATGCACAAGTCATATGGAATTCATTATTGGTGCTTTTTTAGTTCTTTTATGAAATTTTTAGAGCTTTAACGACCATAACTAACACACAGTATTGATTTAGATCGGTTTTGTTGGGCTTATACCCTATTGAGTTTGTGCTCAATATAACTTGACTAACATATTGTTAGTGTGCCTCATGGAGAAAAATGAAATATAAAAAAAAAAAAAAAATTACATGACCCCTTAAAATACAAGGTACAGTTTGTTATTCCCAATAATGGTAAATTATAATGTCTGTGTATAATGTTATTAACTTAAATTATAGCTCCTACATAGTGTTCTCTAAAAACAATGCATGCCATGGAAAATATTTTTGAATAGCTCTATTTGGTGAAGTGTTTGTGGCAAACTTAAGGCCAAAAGGCGAGGAGAGAAGGGCAAGTCAGATCTCCAGAGTTGTGCTTGTTGTTGTTGGGGTGGTTGCCAGCATTAGTCAGTCTCTCCGGGTGGCTGTTTGACTCATGCATCACCGCCACTGTCCTGAATGTGTTTCTTATAATGATTTTAGCATGCCACTGTGAAACCTCTTCAAAACAGAACAACCTCACACAGCTGAACCACTCTTCCACTAAAGAACTTGTTTATGTCCAGCAATGGCTCCATCAGCCAGGGATGACTTATGAAAGATAGATCCAAGTTAGTGGTGCTGGAGGCCTAAAGTCAGGATTACTCAGAAACCAAGCATGTGGTAATTCTCATTTTTGCAATGTGGTCTTGGCTGCGATGGCTTGTTTTTCATTTTTGGTGCAAAAATTGTAAAAAAAATAATAAAGAAGAACAAAAGGAAACACTTTTTGTAACGAGTGTGTAAGTTAACATGAGAAAAAAGCAATGCACATAAAGAAATTAATATTATTTTTGAAAAATATGTTTAAAATTATGTACACATGCATGAGATCAAGCCTTACATCAATCTTGAAAAATAAATCTGCCAACAAATTGTCATAGCCATGCATTTACTGGAAAAGAATTACAAACCTTAGAATGTCAACTAATCAGAATCAAGTGGTAGAACTTGGTTAACAAATAGAATCTTATTGTAAAGGGTTACCAACAAAAATGTGTGTGCTTTAGTGTTGCTGGGGCTCATGGAGATAAAGTCCCCATATCTAGTGGAGCTTTTGTCCCTGCTTATGACCGTCAGTACCGAGTACGCAACCCCAGGAGACACAGCGGGCCCTGTTGCCATGGTGATCTCTCTGCTGCTACAGGAAACAGAGGAGCGAGGAGTTCCAAAATGTGAGCATGATGAATCACTCTTAAAATCATGGCTACAGTGCCTCATCACTTGTTATCTTTCCTTATTTTGTGCTGGTGATACTGTTTCTAGGTGTGGAAGGAATATAGTAAAAGTTTGTTACCCTTTTTTAATAATTCTACCCTAGTTACTATAGTGAGATGCATGGTAACCAATTACGCACCGTGAGATTATTTTCCAAATGATGTGTCAGGATTTTTCTGTCCACTATTGAGAATATATTATATTGTATGAGTTGAGGAAGGATGTATATCCTCCCTTGCAGGTCTGAGTCAAAGAAGCTTGGCTTGTTAGTGGACTAGTGGAGCTACTTGACCCCGAGGTGACCTCTGTGTGCTCTGATCTTCAGCAGAAGCTGATCTTTGCCCAAAACAAGGTCAAATGGACAGATAGTCTCGGCCTCAGCCGGACCGCCCACAGACACAAAATTAAATGTGTTTACTCAAAACGCCAAGCTCCAATCTAATTTGCTGGTGTACAGGTTTTCATTAGTCTGCTGGGAAACAAAGACAGGTTTACATGTCCAGGTTTACAAGAGCGCAGAAGAAGAACTAATCGCTGATGTTGTCCAAGTTTGTGAGGTTCATTGAATGTAATTTTAGAAGATTCTGAATTTTCTTTTAGGTATTAGTAGCAGTTAAAAAGACCTCTATATTCTGCCCCCATACATCATGTAAACAAGTGCGAACTGTGGTTGGTCAGACAGCTTTTTCCTGTCTAAGTGGGTGGTTCTTGGCCAGAATAAGTTAAGAGGCTAGTCAAGAGTTTGGCTATTCAAGACTCTGTGTTATGTACAATTAGTGTGTTACTCATGGATTATTTGTTCCAGGCTAAAGGCAGTGATTTGAGTGTGGCCCCATCCTACAGGCCATACCTGTTGGCTCTTCTCACACACCAGTCCAACTGGAGCAATCTGCACCAATGCATCAGCTCTCCGCTCAATAAAAACAGAGAGCAGAGGTGAGTGGCTCCTTCTCCTTATACGCCACATGTCTTCTTCTGGTCTCACACCTCCACAGTGTGTGAATCTGTAATTTATCTGTTCTCCAGACTGGACCCTACCTCAGCTCTAGACTTCCTTTGGGCCTGCAGTCACATTCCTCGGATCTGCCAGGGGCGAGATCAGAAAACTCCCCAGGTTTGACCAGAGTTAAGATTAAGACTAAAGTTAATGCCAAGACCATTTATTAAAACTAACAAAACCTAACGAATGTAAATACATTAGCATAAGTTCACGCACCTTTTCTTTATATAGCAATGTGGTGGGGTGTTATGCTTGCTCATTTCAGGTTAGCCAGTAATAGATCTCAAGAAGATATAATAAAATGCTACAAAAGTATTTAAGACCAGTTTTATCATTACTCAGATCTGTGTACATTTGGTGGTTAGTAGCTCAAAATTAGACTGTGTGGCCAAACATTTTATAAGCTAATGTATAAGAGATGATTTGGGCATCAAAGTATGTGTTGGGGTTGGATGTGTCTTTGCAGAAGCGCACTGAGAAGTTTGTGTTGAAGCTGAGTTCTGAGGAGCTAATGAGACTGCTGGACCTCATCCTGTCTGAGTCAGAGCTGAACTGCCATGACTCACCCAGCACCAAAAACAGAGAGGCTTTTCCAACAGAAAGTGTGGGTGTGATTGCAAAGCTTGAAGTCAATGACATGGTTTTGATTTCCTTTTTCCCGAATTTTACAGCCTACTTCTAGTGAACAAGGTCTGACATTTTTCATGCAGAGTATTTTGCTGATGTACCAGCCACTGTGGGACGTGACCTGTAAGACTTCGCAGAGTGATATATTACAATAAATTAGACACAAAGACGCGCGTTTGACGAAACGTGATTATATTTTGAAGACCATGCGAAAGAAAAGCCGCCGATGCGCGTCTGATTTGATGTGTGCATGCAGTGATTGATCTTAGCTGTTAAGAACATTTTCTATGAGAGATTTCATGAACATTCGTTATGTTTTATGTACAACCAGGGTGTGATATAGCACTCACAAAATGCGATGAGACTCAATCCATTTAGCGAGCTCCTCTCCAAATGCATTTCATGCATGAGTAATTTTGCTCATCTAGTTGCAAAAGGCTGGTTGGACACTAGGTGGTACTATGGGGTCATTTTTGTTAAGCAGGGTTAGGGTTGAGGCTGTACAATAAAGCAAGACACCTTGATTTCAAACTTTGAACTTTATTTTTTATTTATTTTAACATAAATTTCAAAAGAAACCGGAAAAAAATTAATGCAATTAAAATGTGTTTTTCAACTTTTTGAAAGATGGTTTCAAAATGTTGACCGGCAAAATCTCTCTGACAAAGAACCTACATTCATACTGTGCATTCTCTACCGGTCGGGTATTTCACTGTCCGGGAAAATACATCATGTGTGTGAATACATTTTTTATTCCCTCCTTCACATTATATATATATCTATCTATCTATATATCGCAATATCCAATTACATTGTCAAACCCAGGGCTGAGGGATTAGTGAATATTCTTGCTTTAGTGATTTTGCATTGAAAATTAAAAACTTAAATCAAATACACTTCTAAATTCAAATTCCACTCCAAACCAAATGAAAAAACAAATAAAATAATGAAATTATAATATATATATATATATATATATATATATATATATATATATATATATATATATATATATATGGGCCATTCTACAGAATTGGTGCAAACTGCTGTCCCTCATCCAAAAAACACATTTGAAAAGCATTTAATTATTAAAATCTTAGATGTTTACTAAGATCCTTCAATTATCTATTGAAACCCACAATAATATTTAAGATATCAGTAAGCTTTATATATATAAAATCATCATTTATGGGCTACTTTCAATTAGGAGGTGGCTGTCCCAAACCCTAACCCCTAAATTTCAACTTGTGAAAATTATATTGACATTTTTTTTGCACATTTTTCCATTCTTGTTTTAAAAAAAATATATATATTTTTTTTTTTTTTAAATGAAGTTAAAAAAATTATTTATTTTATATTTTATTTTTAAATCTTAAACTTTATCTAAAAAAAACGTGTCCTGCATTTTCATGTCACTACCAAAACAGTGAATGTTGTAGTCCATTGGCTGAGACTGATTTTAACCACACCCCTACATTTTTGATCATGAAATATTCCTGTGTCCCTCTCTCTCATGTGCTATATGGTGAGTAGATTGATCCCATCATTTTGAGGTAAACGTGTTCTAAAGTCTAAAAATATGTGTGTAACTTTAAGGAATGTCACTACCAAACTCATTTTTTCTGCTATTGAGAAATTTTTTTTGGATGTTATTCCATAAAATTTAGTTGTTATATGTGTTCAACTGTTCTGACCAGTGATTGCTAACCATGTGCTGATTAGCATCTTCGAGCTAGGCTCAAAAGTCTCTAAAATTGTCAATACCAAAACAGTCACAACCGAAACATGTCTTGAAGTTTCGGTTGTGACATTATTGTTTTGGTAGTGACAAAAGGGAACACATAATCCTTTATTTGGAGGAATAAACTACATTTTAGTACAGTTATGCAAATAATTACTACTGTAGTATGTTTTAGTAGTGTTTTAGTATGCAAGATTCCGTTAAAATTCTGTAATGTGATGAGGTTACAATTACTTAAGGTTGCAGTCCATGATACTAGCTTAGGTGTAAGGTTGTTGTCAGTAATGTTAATTTCTATGATTAACTTGACAGGGAGAATGACATAAAACACCAACATGCCTAAAAAAAATAGAAAAACTACAACAGAGAGACAGAGAGAATACAAACAAAGGTTGAGGGAAGACCCAGTGAAGTACGAGGAATACTTAAGGAAAGAAAGAGAAAGAAATAAGAAACGAAGGGAAGAAGGAAAGTTGAAGAGTATCAGTGAATTATCTGACAGGGAGCAAAGACATGTCAGAAAAGCATGGAGGAAAAGTCAGAAAAGACACAGGATGATGGTGAAAAGACAAAAAGAGGTAGAGACATTTTGCAGGGCTTCCACACCACCTAGCACTTCCAGTGAGGGTGATCAGACACAAGTGCACATACACACTGGGGGAAAAGGGAGAAAACGAGAAAAAATCAGTAACTATAGAAAATGTCAGAAGTTAGAACAGAAGATCAAAGAAATCCAGAGGAGAGAAGACAAATATAGAAAGCGATATCAAAGGTTGAGGCAGAATTCTGACACCAGACCAATGTTCTCCAAGGTCGAAGACTCAGAAGGATGTAAAGAAGCACAGACTTCCCAAACAAGTCAGAAAGACTCTTCTTTTTCACAACACGCTTATGCACCAAATACAGGATAAATACAAGTCTGCAAGTTATAAAGAGAAACATTCACTCAGAAGAGCTTTCACAAACGGGCTTCTTAGAAAATACAAACTTGTCTCTATGATAAGAAAATGTGTTGGTATCTCCCACAAAGTGTTCAACAAGTCTGAAAACCACCAATGTCTTGGG
>JAVLUX010000024.1:11992500-12055000 GCA_032164185.1 Moxostoma hubbsi | reverse complement strand
TTGTTTGTGTACTATAAACTGCTATCAACAGCAATCCAATCGAACAGCAAGTAACTGACCACTGCTTGCATCACTTCTCTTAAAGTGGAATAGATAGACAATACATTTTATGGCAACTAAAGCCTTCATCTGCCAAATAACAAAGGACGCTGCATCTATGTGAACTTCTGCAGTCAATTCAGGATGGACTTCAAAATCATTAATCTTACAGTTCAGTAATTATCCTTTAGTTTTAAACATTGCCAAGCAACATCTACTCAGTTTACTCAAATAATACATGACCTGTATTACACATAGAAAACTAAAATTGGCATCATATTCATGCTTAATATCTGAGGGGAACTGGCTGGATGACCATGTGAACAGCCAAAAGCGCTTTGAATCTGATATTTTCTAATCAGATCTGGGCCACTTTCATATGTGCAAATAAATCATATTCGTATCTGATTTCTTCAAATGTACCTTCACTGTGAACAGCCAGGTCAGATTTAATGCGATTTTTACATCAATCTAACTCAACATTCATCATTTGTGCACTTAATTTCCAGCATACAGTACTGTGAAAGAGTATTTGCCCCTTCCTGATTTCTTCCATTTTTGTGTATATCTCATACTAAATTGTTTCAAAAATTTCAAACAAAGTCAATCTGAGTAAACACAAAATACAGTTTTTAAATGATAATGTTATTTATTGCAACTGGGCCTGTGTGAAAAAGTATTGTCCCTTCTATGAAACTGCATTCATAATGGGGTTCAGCTGGACTAGACACACCCAGACGTGTTTACTGCCAGCCATGTTCAATCAAATCAGCACCTACATAGAACATTTTCAGCAGCATGAAGTTGGCTAAAAGGTCTCATCCAGTAGAACACTATGACAAGGTCAAAAGAAATTCCAGAAGTGATGAGGAAAAATGTGATTGAAATACATCAGTCTGGGAAGGGTTAGTGAGCTATTTCAAAGACTCTGGGACTCCAAAGAACCACAGTGAGAGCAATTATCTCCAAATGGCGAAAACTTGGCACAGTAGTGAACCTTTCCAGAAGTGGCTGACTTTCCAAAATTCCTTTAAGAGCACAGCAACGACTCACCAATGAAGTCACAAAAAAGCCAAGGACAACATCCAAGGAACTGCAGGCCTCTCTTGCATCAATAAAGGTCACTGTTCATGACTCCGCTGTCAGAAAGACACTGGCCAAAAATGACATGGAAGAGTGGTGAGGTGAAAAACACTGCTAACCCAGAAGAACATTTAGGCTCTTCTGAATTTTGCCAAAACACACCTTGATGGTCCTCAAACCTTTTGTGAGAATGCTCTGTGGACTGTTGAGTCAAAAGTGGAACTGTTTGGAAGACAGGGGTCCCGTAACATCTGGCGTAAATCGAACGCAGAATTCCACTAAAAGAACATCATATTTATGATCAGGCATGGTGATGGTAGTGGTAGTGTGATGATGTAGGGATGCTTTGCTGCTTCAGGTCCAGGGTAACTTGCAATAATTGAGGGAAACATGAATTCTGCTCTCTACCAGAAAATCCTAAAGGAGAACATCCGGTCATCAGTCTGTGAGTTGAAGCTCAAGCGTAACTGGATTATGCAATAAGTCAATGATCCAAAGCATAGGAGTAATCGACCTGAATGGCTGAATGACCTGAATCTGAATGGCTCAAAAGAAGAAAAATGTAAGTTTTGGGGTGGCCTAGTCAAAGTCCTGATTGGACCGGATTTGGATGTTGTGGCAGGACCTTAAACGGGCAGTTCATGCTCGAAAACCCTCCAATGTGGCTGAACTAAATCAGTTCTGCAAAGAAAAGTGGCCAAAATTCCACCACGGTATTGTGAAAAAGTGATCTCCAGTTATCTGAAGCATTTGGTTGCAGTTGTTGCTGCTAAAGGTGGCGCACAACCAGCTGTTAAGTTTAAGTTAGTTTTTCAGATTTTGCTTCAATCAAAAAATATATATTTGAAAACTATATTTTGTGTTTAGTCAGGTTGCCTTTGTTTTATGCTATATGTCGTTTAAAGATCTAAAACAATTTAGTATGAAAAATACACAAAAATGGAAGAAATCAGGAATGGGGCAAATACTTTTTCACATCACTGTATATAGGTGTGTTATGGTTTAAAACCTATAATTGCGAGTCATATCTTTTCTAGGTAAAGCATTTATTTATTTGTTTTAAGGAAATAAACCCTAATTAAAGGCTCTACAGTTGGGTTCAGCGATTCGTTTGGACTACGTGCATGAAAAGATGCAGAGAGTGCTCCACTCATGTCACCCGTGTAGAAAACACAGTTTCTTTATTTCTCAAACTGCATCAAAAAGTGAATGCAAGCAAGTCAACTCTTACCTTACGTATATGTTATGCTGTTTTTCCTGTCCTTCGATTTTAGGGTGTGTTTCGCTTTTAAGTAATATTATACTCTGATAATACAAAAGCAAATTACTTTTTTTTTAAATACTTTATCCATCAAGACGGTCTTTTGCAATCACTTGCTGACATATAAGATTCCTATTAGCTTAAAAAAACAGCTACTTATATTTGGAAATGCAATTTAATAGATTATTCATATTATAATATTAAATATGCCAGAGTTTGATACACATGCTGGTCTGTTAACGAGCATCGGCTGTTCAGACCAGTGTCTGATATGGGCTACATTTAAAATGTCGTGTGAACAGCCTTATAAAAAATCAGATTTGAGCATTTGGCTCACATTCTGCTCCGATGTGAACGTAGCCTAAGGCATTGTAGGAATTACAGCATAATTTCCTGTTACAGCATCATTTTCTGTAAAGTTAATTTGAAACAATATGTGTTTACAAAAAAGCGCTTTACAAATAAAAATGACTTGATGTGTGTCTGTGTGTGTTTGTGTTTGTTTGTTTGTGTTTTTACAAAGCTTGACGTTCTGGTGCATCGTCTCATCAGTCTGCTAGCTGACACAGGAGGCTCCAAAACAGCGGAGAACCGTGTGTCTGATGCCAATCTGGCCTGCAGGAAGCTAGCTGTGTCCCATCCGGTGCTTTTGCTCAGGTGTGTTTAGTTTAGCTTAAGAATAGGACATGCTTTAAAAGTCATGGTTGGTTTTGTAATCCAGTGCTGCATTTATGCATTTGTTTAGACTTAAAAGATAACATGAAATCAACATTGAAATGTCTCTGTACCTATTTTGCATATTTATTTATTTTTTATTAATGTTTCATCAAAATGTAATAACTTTAGTTTCTGCTCATTTAACCAAGGTCACATGGACAGGGGGAATATAATACCGTGCTACATTCCAAAATGCAGTAACTACATTGAAATGGCTTCAAAGTTTTTTATGGTCCATCCAATTGTTGATTATCAAATTTTCACACTCATTTTTCTCTGAATCTTAGCACAGTTGAGATAAACCTGTTTTCACTTGACATATCATAGTCTAAGAGACCCGATTTTTTGTCCTAAGTAAATTTTGACCAAATGTGTCATGACTGTGTTTTGCCTTTGCAGGACAGAATAGGCCTACTACTACAAATCCCAATGGATAAAAGTCCCACCTTACAATTTTCCATCTGATTAATCAGTTTCATTTGGAAATGTTTTAAGGAAGTTAAATGCATTGCAATTCACCTTTTTAAGTTTTAAAAGCGCACATATACACACTGTATATATTATTTATTTCAGACACATGCCCATGATCGCTGCTCTCCTGCTGTCCTTCCCTTTGAACCTGCAGGACTTTAGAGAGCAGAACCATCTGACCTTCTTCAGTGATGTTCTTGCCATCCTGGAGCTGCTGCAGCCGCTGGTGTTCCCCTCTGACCACCAGAGGGCACTGCAGGACTGTCTGCTGTCCTTCATCAAAGTTCTACAGGTATAGATAACAGTGAACACCGACTTACTACAATAAACAAAATCACAAATAGTATTATTTTTCCTTAAGTTATTTATTTAATCTATGCATTTGTTGATTTATTTTTGCATAAGGTTTTAGATGCATTGTGACATTAAAAACATTTTGGGTAATAAAATGGTTCTAAGTACAATTATGAGCTTGCCATGCTTCAAAATGTTAACCCAGGTTAAAAAGTGACCTTAACCCAAGTTTTAAAAAGGTTTTAATTCAGGGTTAAGTGTAGTCTTTAAAAGCCTTATACTGGGCTAAATAATTTATCTGTTTTCTACACTCTTTATAAATGTTTGTTAGTATTAAACAGTACAAGCAAATCTATGGTCAGAACTTTTTTTTCTGTATTTTTTAATGTGTCATCCTTGCAGAACTTCAGGAGATCATCCCGTATGCTGATCATAAACAAATTTGTGCAGTTCATCCAAAAATACATTACCCATGATGCAACGTCTGCTGTGCCTTTCCTTCAGAAACACTCAGATATTCTCCAGTAAGAGAGCTTTTGTTTTCGTAGCTCTTCCCTACATTTTCAAAGCATTCACTGTGTTGCAATTTGATTTCTCTTATATTGTAACCTATTGCTTGTCATCTAAACAGTTTCCTTGTTTTTCTTTCAGGGGACTCTCTACAGAGTATCCAGACCTGGTGCAGCTCAAGTCTTTGCGTGCTGGACTGACTCTGCCTGTTCCTCTGAGATCTCTGCTGAGGACAGAGATGGTAGGGCTCCTAACACCCCACTTCATAAGAGACGGATAAACACGTTAGATGCTCTTCATTTAAACCCCCTGTCTTTATTTATTTTTCCTCAGGCTCTCTCCCGCTGGTCAACATCTCGGCCTCCGTGCCTCTGACTGCAGCCGACATGTCCAAGTGCTTGAAGAAGATCTCCAAAGAAGAAGCCATTGAGGGTTAGACTTTTTTTCCACCTGCTTCCTAACAAACTATTTTGCTGCGTAAATAAAGGCCCCTGCACACTTCATATGAAATCAAAGAACGAACAGATGTGATGTCATTTAGAACTAAATCTGGCCAAATCAAAAGGTGTTTTTGAGTTAGATTCGGTGGTTCGTAATGGCATGTTAGGGCAAACGTTTAGGGAATCTTTGTACCGGTTGCTAAACACCTTCTTACTGCCATCGTTGTGACCTAGAGCTCAACCTACTTTAATACCCATCACGTTGTTTAGTCAGTCAACGTGAACACACTTGCAAGCAGAGTTATATGCAAACTTACCTACATCTGTTTGATCGTTCGTGTGGAGACATTTTCCATGAACATGTTTTATTTTAAAAAAAAATATTAGTCTTCAAAATGAGCTGAAATAAATCTACTCAAATGCTGTTCAAGGGATAGTTCACCCAGAAATGAAAATTCTCTCATCATTTACCCTTGTCATGATTCACTGTTGTCTGCCCTGTGTTTTGCCTCTGTCATCTGTTCCACATGGACTACACTTCCCATCATCCCCTGCTCTCATCTCTGCCATCTGTCCTTCATTGTCCTCACCTGTGTTTTCTGTAACGTTTATGAAGAAGTCAAGACAGCTGGATCTAGGTGCGGCTAAGGATTTTAATAAAAGATAATCAAATACAAATAACGGGTAGACACAGGAACAAATAAAACATCCACGATGGGAGAACATTTACATTTATGCATTTGGCAGATGCTTTTATCCAAAGCGACTTACAGTGCACTTATTACAGGGACAATTCCCCCGGAGCAACCTTGAGTTAAGTGCCTTGCTCAAGGACACAATGGTGGTGGCTGTGGGGATAGAACCAGCGACCTTCTGATTACCAGTTATGTGCTTTAGCCCACTGCGCCACCACCACTCCAGAACAGGATCAAAAACACGGGTGGTCTAAATACATACAACAACTGACAATGAATTATAATACAACAAGGCTTTAAATACACAAAGGATAATGACTAAATGAAACACAGGTGAGGACAATGAAGGATAGCTGGCAGAGATGAGAGCAGGGGATGATGGGAAGTGTAATCCATGGGGAACAGATGACAGAGGCAAAACACAGGGCAGACAACAGTGAATCATGACAACCCTCATGCCACCCCAGATGTGTATGACTTTTTTTCTTCTGAACACTGATGAACACTTTCTCGAAGAAAATCTGAGCTCTGTTGGTCCTCACAATGCAAGTAAATGGTGACAATAATTTAAGGTATATATATATATATACATACATACACACACAGTATATATATACACCGATCAGCCACAACATTAAAACCTGATATTGTGTAATGTCCCCCTTGTGTCGCCAGATTAGCGCCAACCCCGCATCTCACCACAATTGTACAGAGCGGTTATTTGAGTTATGTAGACTTTGTCAGTTTAAACCAGTCTGGCCATTCTCTGCTGACCTCTCTCATCATCAAGGCATTTCCTTCTACAGAACTTCCGCTCACTGGATTTGTTTTTTTTGGCACCATTCTGCACAATACTGTACATCTCCTTCCAATGCAGAAACTGGTAAAAGGTAAGGGCCTTGAAAGTTTTTGAATACTCTGTATATTCTGTATATATACAGTAAATGTTTATATAAATAACATATCTTTATGAATAAAATATAAAAAAATAAATACAATAAATTAAATATATAAAGTAAATACAAAATTATGCTTATAATTTCTTATAATTATTTCAACAAAAGGTATGTGTTATTTATATTAAACAATTTATTTTACAAACTATTGATTTTTTTCTTTTAGATATGTTTGAGGGTTTGACAGAAGTGGATGAGAAATCTAAAAGGAATCCTGAAATCATTCAGGTGATTGCACAGTAGACCTTTTTCAAAGTCCGGGTTTTGGAACGTGGAAGTAAACGTTTGCAGGGTAAACTTTGACAGGAGTGAATGGGAGATCGTAGGAAATATTATTTTTACTTACCCATTTGCTCCAAGACCCCCAGAAAATCCACTATTACATTTGAATGATTTTCCAGAAGAGGAAATAAATAGAGAGCGGTGGATCAAGACAGTAAAATGTAAGAAGATGCCAAATTTACTGTCTCAGCAGCTGCCATAGAAACCCCCTCACAGATGTGGTAATTAGTTTTTTCAACTAATTCCGCGGTTATATAACACTAAGCATAATGTTATACATTTACTCTCGATATTTAAAATATTTACAAGATAAAATGAATTGCGACATTTACGCTGCTAAATTAGGTGGACACGCATCATCACAGTCTGTGAAAAAGGTCTATTGACAAAAATTAGCAAGATTAAACAAGTACAACTAATCTGTCATGTAATATCAGAATGATCTTCAGAGGCTGATGAGTTCACCTGAGGAGGTGTGCTGCAACTTGTCATTCAGTCTGGCCCTGCGATGTATCCAGAACATCCCCAGGTCAACTGGCGTTTCCTTACAGTCTATAGATTATTAAATGTAGATCAAATCTAAATTCCATGTTCTTTTTGTTATTTTTGCTGACAAGTATGGCTGCTGAATTCCTGCCAACCTTCATGTACTGTCTGGGCAGCGGGAACTTTGATGTGGTCCAGACAGCCCTGAGGAACCTGCCCGAGTATGTGCTCCTCTGTCAAGGTATACAAACAAGTTCGGACCATACTTAGTGAAGCAATGTTTTGTTTAGTTGTTTAATTAGTTTGTTTTAAAGGAATGTCTTGGGTTCGGTACAACTTAAACTCTTTAAACAGCATCTCTGACATGCTGTCACATTAAAATAATTTTGACTTGTCGCTCATTTTGCAAAAGCAGATACCATTTAGATTTACAGTAATGCACTTTCAAAGAAAGTCTATGGCGCAAGGCATTCCAGAGTGTTTAAAAAGCTCAAATGTGCAGCTTGTATTTTTGGTAAAGCACTTATATTCATTCTTCCATACAAAAATGTGTTATTTGAGCTGTAAAGATGTCTAAATCTCCCTTTTAGTGGTAAGACTACTGTTCTAGGTGGATGAACTTCAGGTTATGCGTTACCAACATATTGTAATTCCTGTGGGTGGACTTTTCTCTATACAGAAAGAGACAATGGGGACAGACAGTCCCCATTATGCAAAAGTTACCAGGTTTACCAGCTTTAGATAGTCATGACAGGAGTTTATGCATTTATATTGCCTTGCTTAATAGATTGTAAGTACATTACTGTAAAAACAACTTTTTACAGATGAGTCTAAACTATTTTCTGTGGTAACTGACAGCTTGGCATAAACGCTGTTGATAATGCATAACTTATATTGAAGCATTTTAGCTTAAATTAAATAGGAAATACCTCTTATGTTGTTCTTTTTTTTTCAGAGCATGCTGATATTTTGCTCCATAAGGCATTTTTAGTGGGCATCTACGGTCAGATTGACAGAAGTTCCATGATAGCTGAATCCACGAAGGTCTTGCGCACGGAGGCGATGGCATAGATTTCTATTTCAGACAGTTTCTCTATAACTCGAGGTGTCATGCACTGCTGACTTTCATCCTGTTATCACTGATATAAAGCTGAAAATCTGGATTTAGAGCATTGGACGTTCACATATTTTGGACTCTTAATCAAATTTATGAAAGATGATGAAAAGCATTTTTTTGTTCCATGTATAGTTGTGTCTACTGTGAGTTTTGTCTGTCATGAATAACTCTTTTTGTCTACAGCTTTGAATAATAAAACAATGAGTCATAGAAATACTCCTAATCTTGTTTGTAGTTGTTTTAGCATTTAACCTTTCTCTCTTTTACTACTTTTCCTCTTTTTAGAACTCTTCAAGATGGGCATTGTTTGTAAAATACTCTTTCTGCTGGCAAATGAGGGAAGGCTATGATCTTTTTCTTTGCATGATTGCAAATGTGTACGTCTGAGCTCGTCAACCCCCCTTCCTACACATTTTATTCCTGACTGATCGAGGCAATGCCACAAATGCTGTGATGGAAGTCTATTTGCCATGAAAGTGCAAGTTGTTCTTGTCCAGTGTCACTGATTTCATCTAAAAACCTCTGTATGGAGTCTGGGGGTAGATTGGAAGAACAGCACGCCAGCATGCCAGTGAGCATCGCTCTCAGCTCCGGCTAAATTAACCGTGGCAGTAATTGTTCAATCACACAGACCAAAGACCCCTGTCTGAATGGTGCATCGGGGCAAGCTGTTTAGAGATGGGCTGAGAGTGAGTGTGTGTGGGTGTCTGGTTACAGTGGGGTCTGAGAAAGCGGGTTATCTGTGTATTGTAGAAGAGAACGGCAGACATGCCTGCACTGGTGGCAGGGGAACGCCATCCTCCGCTGCGACTGACAACCACTCAGCAAGCGCAGCAAAGTTTGCCTGATGAAAGGAGCTTCCTTCTCCGTTTGGTTTCATGCATGCTCTCCACTTTCCTTTTAACATGTCATAGGAGGAATGCAGGGGACTTCACACTTCATCAGTGTTTTTAAAGCTGCCTGCTTTGATTTGTTTCTCCTAATTGTGCTCTCAAAGTAAATTGTTGCCACCTGTCTAACCTTCACATTCAGTGAGAAATTAGACAGAAAACACCCTTTTGTCAGTTAATTGGCTGATCATTTGTTCAAATTTCTATGAAAACTTTTTTGTTGTATGAGTTAAGCACTGATTTGTATCAGTGCGCAAAGGCTAGATGTCTAAATTGTCTTTTGGAGTGTTATGATACTTAAACGCTTTGCTAATTTCCTTTGAGACACTGCCGTTAATTTGTCTTGCGTTGGATCTGCTTGATTACACCTGTAAGGTTTCTTATAACCAGTGTTGGGTGGTACAAATTACTGCTCTAAAATTGTAATCAGATTACTGACTTCATCCAAAAAAGTAATCAAATAACTAATGAATTTTACCCTAGGAGTTAATTGCAAATTTGCCACAAACTTGCCGCAAATTCGCCACAAATCATTTTCACATCCAAATGAGCTTTGTGGCAAACTTGATGTTCACCACTACTGGTGAAGAGCTGCAAACGTTTTCGACGAATTACAAGCTTATTTGCATGCGAAAATTACAAGAGGCAAGTTTAGATTTTTTTTTTTGTAAGGGTAGTTACTTTCCGAGGCGGCTCAGGGGGTAGTGCGGGTTGGCCGTTCGATTCCTGGCCCAAATGACTCCACATGCCGAAGTGTCCTTGGGCAAGACACTGAACCTCAAGTTGCTACCAATGGCAGGCTAGTGCCTTGCATTGCAGCTCTGCCGTCATTGGTTTTCAAGATAATTATTCTGCTAAGCAAATTTAAATTAATGTCTATAGTTCCTTTGTTTATTTACTTGTTAGGGGGCGCACATCCTTCAACAAAAACAGATGCACATATTAAAGGAATATTCCGGGTTCAATACAAGTTAAACACAATTGACAGCATTTGTGGTATAATGTTGCATACCACTAAATTTATTTTGATTTGCCACTCCTTTTCTTTAATAAAGCAAAAATTTAGGTTACAATGAGGTACTTAAAATGGAAGCGAATCAAGCATAGCCACAAGTCAATTAATATGCATGTAAACATAATTTTAGTGTGATAAAATAGTTTACTAACTTTTTCTGTGTAAAGATATAGCCAATTTTACAACTTCATGCCATACCGATGTAATGTCAGCAACCCCTTCACATTTCTGCCTTTAAACCCTCCAAAAACTGTCCCCATTCACATCCATTGTGTTTCACTGTTAACTCGATTTTTGCTGTTTTTAAAGAAAAGTAGGAATGTGTCGAAATACGTATATATTGGACTGAAATATTCCTTTAAACATCATTCATGTCTTAAATGTATTCAACACAGGGACTAAAAAAGGTTCAAGGAACGACTGTAACTGAAAATGGGAACAAAGTCATTTTCAGTTATTCCGGAGTGAAAACTTTATTTTTAAATGCTGGTAACCTGTTATAACCAAAAAAATTTCATGAAACCAAAGGATTTATCACAGTAAGTTTTTGGAACTACACCACTTCATGTGCTTTGATCCTGAAGGAAACTGCAGCATCACACATTTCTTTGCCTTATTGCCCATTGAGGACGTTGCATTATGTGAATGATGACCTTTTTAACAACTATGTATAATTACTACATATACAGTAAATGCTTGGCTAATCCAGATGCAAGGAAAACCGTAGTATATTTCTCAGTTGTTTCCAAGTCTTCACTAAATTATTGTTAGATATGATGCGTTTATACAGATTTGACTGTTTTGACTAAGCAGAAAATTAACTGTTAATTAACTGTTGATAAATGCCCCACATGAAACATGTAATTGCTTTATTTTGCTTATTTTGGTTAGGCAAGTGGTTTATTTTGGGCTTGTTTTTCCAGACCATGTAGATTGTTTTACTTGCGAGATCTGGCAACACTGCAATTGGCAGTTCACCCACTCCTTTTAAAAAGAATGTTATTTACCATTCTTTTATTTTGCACAAAGCGGTTACAATCCGGAACGAATAAATACTGTTTTTGCTCAGAACGATCTGAAATTAAAACATTTCATTTTTAGTCCCTGATTCTGCATATTTAATATTTTATAAGTTGGTAACCGAAGTAGTAAAGTAACTAGTGAAGTAATAAACATAAATGAAAGTTACTGTAATCTGATTACAATTATTTTAAATGTAATTCTACACTGCTTTTTGTACTAAAAAGTAATTAAATCACAGTAAATAATTACTCTGTAATTAGATTACACCCAACACTGTTTATGACAGATTTATTTTCAAAAGCACTGTTAGTGGTGTGTCATCACTTGCCCAAGATGCTTTTGGTCAGATTCCCAGGCAGGTTCTCATAGGCTGGCTTGCGCTGGGGTGGAACAGAGATGAGTGATAGCATGGGTTGGGTGGATCCGTCGGTTTGGTGAGCGATTGTGATGAGCTACTGACAAACCACAACCACTAACCTTTTCACGAGGCTTGCCCTTCCTGCTATACGAAAAAAGATGCACTGCCATGTGTTTAACATGGACATACACTATTAGTTTGTGTAGGCTAGATAATGCATATAGGGTTGGACTAAGACTGCACACTAAAAATGTAGATTGATTAATAGAAGTTTTAACAGATTTACACGCCTAAATACAATAGAGGGGCTTGCTAAGGCTAAATTATTTTTGCTATCATTGGGAGGTCAGACACCAATGTCTTGCAGTCTGTTTCAGTTCATCCAAAGGTGTTCAAATGGCAGGGGTGGGGTTACGATTTCCGAGGCCCCAAGCAACCGTCCAATGGGAGTCCCCTTTCTCCATTGACAAGGGCAGCATGATATGGCTCTAAATATTTGATCTCTATTTTTCAGCCTGTTGACAATATACAGTACAGCTTTTTATTTGTTTATTTGCTCAGAAAGGACATAAAATTTATTTTGCATGAGTGAACCTGGCCTGCAGTACTTTGATTTCACAATACACATTTACTGCTCCAAAACAGTTTATTATGAGCCCCATGTGTGAATATACAATAATGTGTCACTTATTTGCTCTGGGGTGCAATTGCAGACTTTTGTGGTTTAGTAATCACATACTGTATGACAATATCACAATTTGGATATTATTTTGTAATAATTGTGCAGCCCTGAAGAATTGTGAGATTAGTATAATGACGTGCTGTTTAGGCAAAATTGTGACCAAATAAAATGAATCCCCCATTGAGCGTTTTGCTGTCCGAACAGGCCATACTCCATAAATTGTCTGATAGAGGATGACATTAGTCAGTAATTCGTTTAAATGGGGTTGATTTTGTGATTTTAGTGGTAGAGCGGGTCGGCCACCAATCGTAGGGTTGGTGGTTCGAATCCCGGCCCATACGACTCCACGTGCTCGAAGTGTCCTTGTTGCTCCCGATGGCAGGCTAGTGCCTTGCATGGCAGCTCTGCCACCATTGTTGTATGAATGTGTTTGTGAATGGGTGAATGAGTCAACAGTATAAAGCGCTTTGAATACGATAAGGTTAAAAAGGCGCTATATAAGTGCAGACCATTTTAACATACATGAAATTCTGAAATCAGTATGTCGATTTATGTGATGATGATCTTTATGTGATGAAAAGGGCCTCCCCAAACTGTTGCAACAAATTTGAAAGCACTTAGTTCTCCAGAATGTCATTGTATAGCATGGTGTTAATATATGCCTTCACAAAAATTACTGGAATAGCCAACCGCATTAATTAGAAGGGCGTGTTGACATACTTTTTGCCATATAGTGTAGAGAATTTGCTGTCTGGACCACTATCCTTCTCGCCGTCAGCCCCCCAGCCGCTTTCATCATATCCTTTCAGATGGCCGTTGCGGGGGTCTGGAGGATCTTCATAAGGTGCTGCTGGTGTTTCATCTCAGAAACCACAAATGGTGCCTCAAGTATCTTTTCATTTTTCAATGTATAATAACCTTATTCATATACTATGGTATTTACTTGCTATTCCAAGGTCCTTCAAAGAAACCATTGGATTATAAATGGCAATGTTCAGAAAACCAGGTAAACATTTCTTAAAATTCCACTTCTGTTGAACAATTACTATTTATATTTTTGACTACTAAGGTTTAATAGTAAGTTCCCAAAGTTTTATTGTAGCAACAATGACTGTAGTAACTGGTATTTTGATAGAAACTATGGCCACCATGGTAAACGTTTGTAAGGGTTTACTCCAGAACTACCAGCAAGTGACCACAAATGAGAGAGTTGTCATCAAATGTTAAGAGTGGAGCAGAGGACTGCTTATTTCTAAGCTTTGGGAGGGACTCAGATGTGCCACTACCTGCCCATGCACACCTGTTGGCTCTGTGTTCCTCAACAGCACCTTCGACTTAGATCATCTCCTCTTCCTCCACGCATGATTTGTGCCTGGCTAGCGTGGAAAAAATGTAGACCTGCTCTCGCCTCCTTTTCCCTGGTGCTTTGAAGTGTAAAGTGTGATTGCTTTTGGATCGCAGCCGCTCTCCTTGAAGGTTTTGACATGAAAAGCAGCCTGGGCTCTCAGGTTTATCCCATTTCCAGTGATCCAAGACTAAACCAATCAGCTCACTGCATGGGAGATACAATTACCAAAAGGAGAAAGAGAAGGCCACTAAAGATCACCAAAATATCCTTATCTTTTCCCATATATCCATTTAATTGGGAATCTTGTTGTTCTTTGAAAGAGAAAGATTGAAATTTGTTTTGCATGGACTCACCTTAAGGACCATATTAGATGCCATTGACCAAAAGGAGATTTTGAATAATGGATTTTCATTTTCACTTGCACTTTGGACTCAAAAGTGGACAACAACTCTTTGTAAATTAAAGCACACTTTCCCATGACTCATGTACACTCATCCATCATGTTTGGTGTTACAGGTGTTGTGTATTTTTAAGTGTCACTCGAATAAGTATTAATGATATTGTGCATTGTTCCCTCTCTCTGTCATCCAAAAACCTGTCCTGACATATCCTCAGGAGAATTTGATCTCTACAAAAAAATATTAGAGGCTGTGTGGATTGACTTAAGAATGTTATTTTTATTTGCTTGTGTAAACCATTGTTAGTCCAGTCCTTAAGTGTGGTCGTGTCCAAATTTAGTAGTTTAGTAGTAGGAGTTTCGTTATAACTACATTGACATTTCTTTAAAGGTCAAGTGTGTAACTTTTTTTCTTCTCCTATTTCAGGTTTACTTACAGAGACAACTAAAACCATTTATGGTTGATTCCCCCAAAGAAGTGTTAAACACTGTTTAAGCATCCTGAATAGCCTGACATAAGAGTAATTGGCTCAATCAATGGCATGAGTTTAGGGCCAGACTCTCTTTTTGTCTGGCTAATTGCAGATGGAGGGAAACCTCTGTTTTCTATTTAGCCTGATGATGCTACTTTTAAAAGTATAGTTCACCCAAAAGAACATGCTTTTATAATTTACTCACCCTCATGTTGTTCCAAACCCATTTGACTTTCTTCAACAGAACACAAAAGATTTTTTAATTAGGTCTGTCAATCGATAAAATGTTTTAATCGAATTAATTACACGGTGTCCCAATAAATTCATCGTGATTAATCGCATATACAAATATTTGCTGAGAAAGCCCCTCATATAACAATAACTTAATATATAATGATTATACATATTTATATCAATATATAATTATACATAGTTATCTTTAAATATTTAAAAATTATATATATATATATATATATATATATATATATATATATATTCAGATAATTAAAATGCTTTACATTCCTGTAGCAGAAGAGTTCATCATTGATAAGGCCATACAAAAAGCAGCTTTAGAATACATTGTATTGTTTACTAACATATTATTGATCATAAGTCAATCATTGGCATACAGTTCTCAGCAATCCATTTCACAAGGGAATTTGTCAATCAGTTGGAGATTTATTATGAGGGCTTGTTTAAGGGCCCCTCAATTTACACCTACATCAGACATGCCTGTGTAACGTCTCGGGTGTGTTGTGTCATAAAAATAAAATGTTTAGGTCACTGTGTCAAGTTAAATATAGTTTAATACTCAATCTTTAAACACATCTTGAGATCCCTTAGATCACATTTGCGTTCCTTTGAGTGTGCTCATACAGCTGAAATTTCACTTACTGCCCTCTGGAGTAAACAGGTTGTACTACAAGTTTGCATTTCTCATTAATCTTCCTTATTATGGTCTGTAAGCATGCGATTAATTGCATTAATTTTTTTACCGCGTTATTTTTTGTACAATTAATCGCACTGAATTAACGCGATAAATCGACAGCCCTAGTTTTAATTAATATGTCAATTTTTTCAATACAGTGGCAGTACTTAGCTAAAAGGCACCCAAAATGTCACAAAAAGTGCTTAATTTGACTTGTGCCATATTCCAAGTCTTCTGAAGGCATGCAATAGGTTTTTGATGAGAACCCAGACTGATCTCACAGTGAAATCGGGACTTTTCTTTAAAAAGCTAAAATTGGTCTGTACTTTTAAAATACGAATCACTGCCCCCCAGTGACCAAAGCAGTAAGTGTGGTTTGGTGTATGTGCACAAGTAATCTCCACAGAGGAGCACCAAAAGCAAGTTTAAAGTGAGTTGTTTTAAGCTGTACAGGCTGTAATACAGTAAAGAGGAATGCATATTTTAAAAACTGAACACCAAACCTAAACCTATCCATCAGTGGAGTAAACATTTTCTGTTAGGGGTAAACACAACCTCAGAATTGCGCTTGTCGCTGATTTCACGATTACTTCCTGGTATCAGTGCTGTATCCGAACATGGGTCATCCACGCTGCTTAAGTGATGCAGATCTGGTTGCTACAAGAGAAATTACACATGCTGGATTGATGAAAATGTGGCTGATCCGAGGGTATACTGGAAGTATAGAAAATGCAGACCTCACATGTCAGTTATATTGGATAAACAAGCCAAAATTTAAGTCAGTCTAGAGCTAAAATCTTGACATCAGAATCAGCTTTGTTGCCAAGTATGCTTACACATACATTTTTGTCTTGGTGACAGAAGCTTATAGTGCACAACAATACAAAAACAGCAGCAAGACAGAAAATAATAATAAAAAAAGCAATAATCCTCTCAACAGTCCGAACAGTCCTTTGTAGTCTTCTGATGCCGGATTTCGTAGCTGAACCAAACCAGACAGTTATTGAAGTGCAGAGGACAGACTCAATGAATGCTGAGTAGAACTGTATCAGCAGCACCTGTGGCAGGTTGAACTTCCTCAGCTGGTGAAGGAAGTACAACCTATTCTGAGCCTTTTTCACAGTGGAGTCAATGTGTACCACCCACTTCAGGTCCAGAGAGATGGTAGTGCCCATGAAAATGAATTACTCCACTGATGCCACAGTGTTCAGAATGGTGAGCGGGTCAGTTGTACGTGTGTTCATGTGAGATGTACCTTTTTTTGAGTGTTAAATATATATGCTCTTTCATGAACACACAATCCACTGTAAATGAGCTTTTCTCATTGCGCTCATGAACACTCAAAGGATGTCAAGATTTTAGCTTAAAAATTACTTAAATTGTTACAGGTCATGTAACAAGGGAAGGTCAACTTGACTTTGAGTCGATGCAAACATGTCTGAAAGGACTGTCTGCTTGTCTGCATATTGTGGCCAATCCTAGTTTTCTGGGCCTCTGAAACAACATGCCGACTGCCCGTGTGCTCATGTTGACCTACTTCTACTCCATATTTGCTTAACTATTATTGTTGTTGTTGTTGTTGTTTGTAGGCAACTATTAATTATAATAATAACTATAAAACCAGCAATGATAGTGAGGATAATAATGAGAATAAAAAAAATGGAATCAGTAAATAATAATGATGAATTTTATTGAATTCATCCATCTGCTCCACCAAAAGGTTTCATAGCAAACCTCAGAATTCAATTCACAAAACCAAAATTTTTGTATCTTTATGTATCAAGAAGTTGGGTGCTCTGATATTGCAATTCGTTTGCACTTCAGGACTCATACCACATTAGTATACTATCAAGTATCAAGTATACTTTTGGCTAGATACTTTTAATTGAGTAAAGTATACTCAGTATACATACTTTCACTTTAGTATAATTTCTGTGTACTTTTTACACCCCTGATTGTATTGAAAATATGGACTGTGATTTTAATTAAATAATCTTGATTTTGGAACATCATGAGTATGAGTAAATTATGGCAGAATTTTAATTCTTTGTGTGAACTATTACTTTGGAATTGTACTTTAGTTTGATGGGTTATCTGTGTTGTGTTTAGCGTATTATATTCTTTCTATTTTTGTTTATTCCTTGGCTGTTTAAACCTGCCTTAGACAGTCAAATGATAATGCAAGAATCATTGTCTGCTGCTGCAGAAACAATTAATCTTTTAAATTATGATCCAGAATCTGATCAATCATGAAAACATTTTCTTGTCCACCGGCTTATTTGAATTGGATGATGGCAACATGAATTACAGAGCCTATCAAACAGTGTGCTCTGTTTATTGTTTGTTTATGTTGCTGACCCATTCAAACAGTCAATTTCCCATCTTATATTTCAAAGATTTGCTTTAATTATGATTTTGCATTAAAACAATTTAGATTAGAGACTTCACTGTCAAGGGAATTTCCATGCTCTTTTCTTGTTTCATAACTCTGTCTCAAACACTTTAAGCCTAGAATGAATCTCATTTGGTCTTAAGTGCTATAGAGACACATTTCTCTGGCAAACATTGTAGTCCACTGTTGATACTCTTAACTGGATTTTAAGCCCCCTTTGTATTCAAATGACTGCACACAATCTCAGACAACTGTGAGTTTAAGCGATCAATACAGACCTGTAAGAACTGTTGGCATTGCTGTTCTAATGCCCCCTTGAATTATGTAGGAATGAGCCTGTTGGGTTAGTGATGAAGGCCAACAAACCCCTAACCCCAATTTACATAACTCATCATGCACTGTTTATGCTACATAATGATACTTAAAAATCACGTGGCTTGCTGAGTAGACGTGTGCTACTGGTTTTTGTCATTGAACTAACAGTTTTTACCTGGTAAATGATAAAACAAAGAAATACACAGAATATCATAGAGACTGGGCCTTTTTGAAAATCATTTGGAAATTTCAGTTTTATTGGGATGGCTCTTTTGTCTTTAGGACACAACATATTTGAATTTGGCCAGGACATTGGTGCAAAAAATATACATGAATACACAAACAATTACCATTCTTAAAGTATGAGGAAAGCAGATCGGTTAGGACTCAAATTAATGTTTTGACAGGTGTCTGAAGAGTTTTTGTCTTCCATGCAGTTGAGGCCTACAAAGTCAGTGACTCACTCAACCTAGATCGGGCCAGCTGTGTGCCGCCAATGTCTGGATCTGATCAAAGTTAGCTTGGGATTAGCGGTTAACTGATGCTGGTGACAGCTATCAAATCTCTCTGCAGTCTGATCTGATTAGCGGATAGAGGGAGGCTGAAGATGATTGTGAGGTGAAATGTCTCAGCGAATTAATTGACGCACCTGTGTTTTGTTCTCAGAGAGATCATGACGACACTCGTCCTTCAGCGCCAGGCATGCAGATGTTCTGAGGGTGATGCTTTCTGCTTTCGGTAAGGACATCTAGAACAGGAAGAATTCCTGTTATTTCAAGTTATCAGTCATCTATTGAACACCTTTTGTAACATTAATGACCAGTTGTTTTTTTTTTTTAATAGTCAGGACCCAAGTCACTCAAAAATCCATAAAAATCCACTTCATTCAAAAATTACTTGAATGTACATTTTCTATTATTAAAATGTTTTCAATTTGTGAAGTAAAATTAATTTGACCTTTTTTTTAATGAGGCTTAAAGAAAAAAGTATGCTAACAGCTCAGATATGGGAAAAGAATGTCTCATTAAAAGCCTGAAATTCTTGAATAAAATGTAGTTATAATTACAAGTACTTTATTTACAGTAAAAAAAAAAAAAAATTAATATAATTTTTATATATATATATATATATATACACTCACCTAAAGGATTATTAGGAACACCATACTAATACTGTGTTTGACCCCCTTTCACCTTCAGAACTGCCTTAATTCTACATGGCATTGATTCAACAAGGTGCTGAAAGCATTCTTTAGAAATGTTTGCCCATATTGATAGGATAGCATCTTGCAGTTGATGGAGATTTGTGGGATGCACATCCAGGGCATGAAGCTCCCGCTCCACCACATCCCAAAGATGCTCTATTGGGTTGAGATCTGGTGACTGTGGGGGCCATTTTAGTACAGTGAACTCATTGTCATGTACAAGAAACCAATTTGAAATTATTCGAGCTTTGTGACATGGTGCATTATCCTGCTGGAAGTAGCCATCAGAGGATGGGTACATGTTGGCCATAAAGGGATGGACATGGTCAGAATCAATGCTCAGGTAGGCCGTGGCATTTAAACGATGCCCAATTGGCACTAAGGGGCCTAAAGTGTGCCAAGAAAACATCCCCCACACCATTACACCACCACCACCAGCCTGCACAGTGGTAACAAGGCATGATGGATCCATGTTCTCATTCTGTTTACGCCAAATTCTGACTTTACCATCTGAATGTCTCAACAGAAATCGAGACTCATCAGACCAGGCAACATTTTTCCAGTCTTCAACTGTCCAATTTTGGTGAGCTCTTGCAAATTGTAGCCTCTTTTTCCTATTTGTAGTGGAGATGAGTGGTACCCGGTGGGGTCTTCTGCTGTTGTAACCCATCTGCCTCAAGGTTGTGCGTGTTGTGGCTTCACAAATGCTTTGCTGCATACCTCGGTTGTAACGAGTGGTTATTTCAGTCAAAGTTGCTCTTCTATCAGCTTGAATCAGTTGGCCCATTCTCCTCTGACCTCTAGCATCAACAAGGCATTTTCGCCCACAGGACTGCCGCATACTGGATGTTTTTCCCTTTTCACACCATTCTTTGTAAACCCTAGAAATGGTTGTGCGTGAAAATCCCAGTAACTGAGCAGATTGTGAAATACTCTGACCGGCCCGTCTGGCACCAACAACCATGCCACGCTCAAAATTGCTTAAATCACCTTTCTTTCCCATTCTGACATTCAGTTTGGAGTTCAGGAGATTGTCTTGATCAGGACCACATCCCTAAATGCATTGAAGCAACTGCCATGTGATTGGTTGATTAGATAATTGCATTAATGAGAAATTGAACAGGTGTTCCTAATAATGCTTTAGGTGAGTGTATATATATATATATATATATATATATATATATATATATATACAGTATATGGTTGGGAGTGTTACTTTTGAAATGTATTCCACTACAGATTACAGAATACATGCTGTTAAATGTAATTTGTAACATATTCTGTTAGATTACTCAAGGTCAGTAATGTAATCTAAATACTTTGGGTTACTTCTTCAGCACTGATATATATTTAAATTGTTTTGATAATAAAATATCTGCCAGTACAGTAAGACAAAATACACATTTTACAAATACTTTCTCTGAAAAATCTAAATATCTTATGCAGTTGTTAGGAATAAACTTGGATCTCATTGTTGTCTAGAATACAACACTTCTGCCGTCAAGAATTCCTCGGTCCCTTTCACCACATGCCCAGTTGAATGCAGTCGGGAGTCTGTGTCTCTGAAGACTTTACGAAGGGAGGAGAAAGAACAACAACGCACAGAGTGCTTCTATTCAACCTACTCAATGTTTATTACAGCAAGCATGTTATTTATTCATGTGACAAAGAACAGCCAATAGTAAAGTGACAACAAAGGCTCATATGATTAAGGAGGAGAAACTGGGTACACTGGAGAGATAAAGAAACAGGACCATATACGGATGACCCAGACGTCTTGTTACTTAAATATCTGACCTATTCAACTCATGAAGACAAGTCCGTTACTCGGAATAAGGAACTTTAGAAAAGAGGAATTAGAGAAGAGGAACGGACAGAAATTGCTAACTGCCTCGCACACCAACAGCCATGGGGTGCCTCTGAGGTCAACTGAGCATACATACATACAGTTCAGAAACAAAGCAGAAAAGTAGCAGTCAGCATTTAGTTGTTTCTAAAACAAGATTAATCTAACTGATCTTGTTTTGAGGATTTTTATATTTTTTTACAGTGAATTTTCTTGATAAAAAAAGCATACCTGGTAACATGTGCATGTAAAATGGCTAGAAATAGCATTTTAGCTTAGCGTAAAGCTGACAATTTACACAAGGTTTATTTCTATTTCTTGTGCTCCAAACTTACTTCAAACTTACTTCTCTGTCTGCTCGTGTGAATGTAACACATCATAAGAAAGTGTTTCACTGCCGTTCAAATGCACTTTGGATCACATCATTTGTATATATATAAATGGTTTCCATCTGAAAGGACTGTAAAATATAAAATGAAACAAATGACAATATAATGCAAAGTAATCTCTTCAGTAATCAAAATACAAAATGCATTTTTGAGGGCCTAAACATACTCGAAAACTCATGAAACTTTGCACATGCATCAGAAGTGGCAAAAATCTGGTATGGGTTTCAGAATTATGTGTGGTAAAATGGCTCGATAGCAGCACCTACAAACATTCAACGATGTGCGCTTTACGCTACGTTTCACCTACACGTACAAAAATAGGTTAACATGTGTAACATGCCAATACCTACAAAAAAGTCTCTTGGACCCATGCCCTAAACTCAACAGGAAGTCAGCCATTTTGATTTTTCTCTTCCATTTTTGCTCAGTTTTTGCCATTTCCAAGCCTCGTACTTCAACAAACTCCTCCTAGAGATTTCATCAGATCTACTTCATGTCTGTGGCGGCCTGGCAAATTTCGATGTTCCACTATGAAACAAGACGTTGTTGTGTCTCAAACATACAATGTCCAATCTACCCAAAACTTCACATGTTTTATAACAGTATATGTATATAACAGTATATAACAGGCCTGAACATTTTTATATGCCAATATTAAGTTATAGTCATTGCGCCACCTACTGGCAAATGGAAATGACATGTTTTATACTGTGATACACTCTTAACAACATTTAAGTTGAAAAATGCTAAAAAAAATTGGAGTGACAGTCCCCTGGCACAGCAGCCCCAACGTGCACCAGTGTGCGAGGGCCCGTTCATCACTGCTTGCAGCTTTCATTTAAATTGTAAATGCAGTGGAATACAGTTACTTATATTTTTTATTTTAAATATGCAATCCATGTATTCCCAAACCTGCATATATATATACAGTATATATATATATATATATATATATATATATATATATATATATATATATTTATTTATAAACTTTGTCTGCCAGATCAAACTCAGTGTGGAGAAACCAACATGCAGGAACACTGTGAAAATGTTTTGTACCTTTAGGGGAACAACAGCTTGTCACTGGGGCAGAACCCTTAAATGTACACCCTCTGTAACCTTTACATGTTAATCGGAACATATTTTTACCTTAATTGTCCCATAAGGGTACATTTTAGTACTTTAAGTGTCTTATCTGTCCCTAAAAGGTACACGTAAGTACCTGAAGATGTTAAGAAGATACAGTGGGTGTACCTTTAAGGGTACTGCCCCAGTGACGAGCTGTTGTACCCCTAAAGGTACAATTTCTGCTATTTATTTTCTGCCAGTGAAGACAATTGTTCTCAATTGACAAGAAGGGTAATTTCTTTAAATAAATTATTGGCATTATAATTGTTTTAATTAATTAAATAACAGTATTAGTGTATGATTTTCTGTTAAGCTGCTTTGAAAAAAAAATGTGTGAATAGGTGTAAGAAAAGTATTTTAGTTTTCACTTGATGGTTACACCAAGTGACAATGTTTGACTTTACAGTTAATTGAAACTTTTTTAAAAAATGAAAGTTTTTTGAAAGTTTTAAAAAAATTTAAGAATCCATCTTAAAATCAAATAATACATATTGTCATTGGCCCATAATTCTCAGTCACAATACAATATGTGTTTATAAGACACTCTCAATTTCCTCTACCTTTTTGACATGTTGCAGTGAATAGCTCGGCATTCCACTAAACACAATTCAGTATGGGAAAGTGATCTGTTTTCAAAGACCAGAGATCCATGACCCAAAACCATTGTTAGTGAACTCTGTCCTCAGCTCAGGACCGAACAATACACCTTGTTTGGACAGGTGATCTTATTCCTAATGTGAAGGAGGTTTTGAGTGAGATAACAGGCTTAGACGTCTTTTGGAACAAAGGAATCGGTTTTAATCTGACAGCCGAATTCCCAGTTGCCACACATGCTTCATTCTCCACCAAAGACTGGCACACTGATTCTAAAAAATAATCAAAGCCCTTCCTAAAGGTTTTTTATTATTATTCAGTCATATTGTATCCCAAATGAAAGTCATACCAACACCTAAATTCTGCAAATGGACTTGTAAATGAATGTCAATTATGTGGGCCAATTAGTGTGATTTGTTTACCATGTAAACAGAGGTTTGTTTGTGCTCTCTGCAGATTGCAGCTAAAGCTCTGTTTGTTTTGGATTTTCTTTTTGAACATTTCTTAGCTGCAAAACCTTTGATTCTCCCATTATGATTTAATATCCATCTGTTTTAGAGCTAAACCCTTGTACTTGATTGTAACAACAGCAATATACAGACAAAAAGGCCTCTGCGGTGGTTGCACGTGTCTTTAAAAGCATTCACGACTCAGGAACGAACCTTTTAGTTTTTTACATCTCCTAGCCTCACTCCAATTCCAAACGTCTGCTTTGTCATATTAATAAGTGAACACAGACGCTGAAGAGTGCCTGAACTTGTCTATTGAATACTTCAAAATGACAGGCCTTTCCTTACCCCTCCCCAAATGGAATTGGGGGGGATGTTACTCACTTACTTCAGTGCTGCCGAGGTGTGGATTAGAAGGCGTTAGGTGTCACCATGGCCGACTGCTGAAGAGCGATGTTGTAAGAAAGCTCTCCTAAATGAACCATGGAATCAATGGTCCCCTATGATTGGGTGCTTCCTTCAAACCCAGCCCTGATTTACTGGGATTAATGGTCAAAGTTGGGTCATGTGACTTGGGGAGGGTGGGACACCCATGAAACATGAAAGTGTAACTCACACCTGACACAGGTGAGAAAAGTTGTCTTTTGTATGGAGCATGAAATGTTCTCATCCATTGCGCTTGTGGACAATTTTGAAATTCTCGTCCATCTTGTATGAAGATCCATTCAAGAAGTCATCGACTTGCTCTATTTTTAGACAGATTTTGAGCTACCACTTGAGTTTGTGCTACCCTTGGACTGACAGGACCTTGCTGAGTTTGGGCCATGTTTGGTACAGGGCACCTTGTGTCTCCTCTATCTCCTGCAGTCCTCCACTCTTCGGCTGCACACTTCTTCCCAGCATTCCCCAACAGGCTGAGCTCGCCACAGATCCTCATTCCCGGGCCCCTGCTCAGCTACGAACTCCTTCGCAGCTACCTGCAGCCGGAGCCCTGCAAACAGGCTCTGCTATTGTCCACTCAGGCCGCAGGGCATCATGCTGACAATATTGGTGAGCACATTGTAATTACTAGTCAATTTAGGCATTAAATTATTAATTTAAATGATTTTGACAAAGCAGTCAGATCACACAGCTTTAGCATTATATACTGTACTTATAAATATACATACGATTCTTAAACTAACAAGCAAAAACTTCAATAAAGGTATAATATACTGTATAGTCAGACAGTCATTATTGGAAAATAAACTCTGACAGGGGTATGTTTCAGGGTCACCTAGAAGGAGTTTTTTTTTTTTTTATAAAGTATGTCTGACTATATTTATCTTGCAAATTAGAAAATAAAGAAATAAATAGACATGAAGTAGTGATTTGAGTTATTAATTGAGTTCACTATGTTGACTCAATAAATAGAGGAGACCGGGGCTAGTTGTCACCCTTTTTACTCCAGTGAACATTCCTGTAGTATAAGTCCAGTTTCTGCATAGCCACATACCTCAATGTCTTGGCTACTAAAAAGCTAGTGATCATTTTCACTGGTATTGCCTTTAAGAAAAAGGTTTTTGACCTTTTGTCACAACATGCCCCAATACTGGGAAAATCTACACCTGCAACCTGCAATACACATCAAAATAAAAAAATAATAATTAAAAAACAATATATATATATATATATATATATATATATATATATATATATATATATATATATATATATATACACACATTACGAAGCACAAAACCATTCACTAAACAACACAAACGTAAACAGTAACTTGACATTCATAAAAAAATATACTAAATTATTTTTGACCAACAAATATTGTAATTAACAAATTGTGTAAATTTACGACATTTAAAACACAACCTTCCCTGGGTAAAAATGTGACAATATACCGCTTCTTTATTTGAAAAATACTATTAATGACTGTGTCCTAAAAACACATTTAAACCTATTGGAAAAAGACTGTTCTCATAATATAGTTGACCCTTGCCTTGATGTATGTCAGTGTGGTTTGATTATGTTTATGCTTGTTTACTCAAAAGATGTCACAAAAATAAATATGATGATAGTGAAAATTTACTTTTGAGTGTAGAATTGTGTGTGTGTATATATATATATATATATATATATATATATATATATATATATATAAACATATCTACCCTACAAAGCAAATTTTCACAACCATATATATATTTTGAACTGTGTGAAAAAAACATACAAAACCTCTGCTAGAGAGAACGCATATTTGTGTAATATACCTTTAATAATACATATGTGTACCATTCATTAAGAGAAGCCATTTATGAGTCACATTCTCTCATAATTGTCCATCCCCATTTAACAGTATTTAATAGGATTGGAAATGTTTACAAAGGATTGGCTAACAACTCGTAACTAACAATCAATTATCCGGCTCTGCTGAAGAGGGCTTTAATGAACGCTGCACTAATTATCCAATCTAGAGCCATTAGTTCCTTGTCAACCTCTGGCAATTGTCTAATTGGTGGCTGTGATGTGGTTTCCAGATGAACCAAGGCCAGTGAAGCAGCGGCGAGCTCGGGCCAACTACAGCAGCTGGCAGCTGGAGGAACTGGAGAAGGCCTTCGAGAGCACCCACTATCCCGACGTCTTCATGAGAGAAGCGCTGGCCCTCAGACTGGACCTGATTGAGGCCAGAGTTCAGGTTGCCATCACTCCACTCTCTTTTACTGTTGTGATGCACATAACACTGTTGTATAAATATTTTCCTGACCCGTTGTTCAGATGATAATTTTGCTTTAAATAGCATTTTTCTTCTTTAAATTCTCTATATTTTTCCTCCATAAAATGGCTAGCTTTTCTTTTCTTTTTTTTATTGTTGTTTGTTAAATTTTTTCCCCTTTTAAAAATGCCTGTGTTTGTCCAGTTCTCGATTTGAGTCAATTTGAGCTCTGCATTTCACGCACTACTTTATAAGAGAGAAACATTACTTTTTAAAGAAACCCCCCCCCCCCCCACACACTTTTCCCAATGGTCATACTGTATGCCCCTATTGTAACTGATACTAATACTAACACTAAGTGCAATACTAATAGCTTCACCATGGGTCTTTAACAAAGGATCCTCTGCAGTATGCAGGAGTGTCCACCAATTATTGAATTATTAAATACGCATTTAAATATGCATCCTCAAATGTCACAAATACCAATGCTAAAGTTAAGAAACCGAAGTACTAGAAATGTCCTCATAAACTATATTTATAGAATAATACCCTTGTTATTACCAGTTTGTAACCTAAAAAAAGTCCTCATAAACCACTTAAACCTGCCCAAACACACACACACACACACACACACACACACACACACAATCATTTTAGGGGTTAAATAAGGTAGAAATAGTGCCTTTTAGTGATTTTTAGAAGAATATTTCAGCTCTGTTGGTCCATACAATGCAAGTGAATGGTGATCAGACCTTTGTAGCTCCAAAAATCCCATAAAGGAAACATAAAAGTAATCCATAAGACTACACTGTTTAAATTAATGTCTTCAGAAGTGAAATGATAGGTGTGGTTGTGAAACAGAACAACATTTTAATGTTTGTTTTTTTTTTTTACTATAAATCTCCACTTTCACATTCTTCTTTTTGTGTTTTTCTCGATTTGCATTTTTCATGCATTGCGCCACCTACTGGGCAGAGAGGTAAATTTATAGTAAAAAAAGGACTTAAATATTGATCAGTTTCTCACCCACACCTGTCTTATAGCTTCTGAAGATACTGATTAAAACACTGGAGTCATATGGATTACATTTATGCTGCCTTTATGTGCTTTTTTGAGCTTCAAAGATTTGGTCACTATTCACTTGTATTGCATGTACTTACAGAGCTGAAAATATTCTTCTAAAAATCTTCACTTGAGTTCAGCAGAAGAAAGTCTTACACATCTGGGATGGCATGAGGGTAAGAAAATATTAAGAGAATTTTCATTTTGGGGTGAACTATTACTTTTAGGTAACAATCGCAGATTACCAGTTTTTACAGTGTACTTTACACAGTTAAATCTAATTGCCAATTCAAAATAAATAAATAGCAAACAACTGAAAATGACTAAATCAATGTTTTTAATTCCTCCAGGTGTGGTTCCAAAACCGCAGGGCTAAAATGCGCAGACAAACGAAGCTCCAGAGCAAGGCAGGGGAACAGTGTATTAGGAGTGACAGTGATGATAGGCTGTTCGATTCATCCAACAGAAGTACAGCTCCAGAGATCCATGGGAACAACAGTCCATGCTGGGACAGGAAACAGGAGAGAGGAAGCCCCACTTGGCACAAACCCTCGTCATCAGCTATTCGCAGCCCTGTGAGCGGCATGGTTCAGAGGACGAGGTATCAGGAGGGGTCAGAGCTGTCCAGTACAGAGTTCCGCTACTGCAGCATTGCCAAACTGAGGGCCAAGGCGAGGGATTACGAAGCAGAGATCCACAGCACTGTGTCCAAAGCCAGCCGAGAGAGGCAGCTGAAGAAACAGGTATCTGCCACAGTCCTAGAAAGAGACTAAAGCTGGCCATCTGTGTACTGCCATCCGTTACCTCAGTATCACACAGCACAAGAAGACACATTCAAAATATATCATTATTTATTGTCACTTACTCATTATTCTCCCTTTTTACACACCCAATGGGATTAAAATATGACTGCAAAAGCAAAACACAAGTTACATCACTCTTTATTGAATTGTCTCCTGGTTGTCACAATGCCATTTATTGTTTACAATGGCAGATGACTTTAAAAATAAATATATAAATAAATAAATAATTTCAAGTCCCATTTTCTTTGGCTGGAGGTGTTGAATGTATAATCTAAAAATTGTGAATATAATTTGGAAGTATTCTGTTCATTTGCCTGTTTTGTGTTTACTTACTTTTTATGTACAATTGTCTATATACAGACATCATCCTACATGTGAGGTTATATAGTAGGCCTATTCACTTTTAAAAATATTGCTTTTTAGAGTATGTCATATTATACATTTGTAGTCTTTTGTAGCTTATTGAATGTCAAAATTAATTTGTAAATTGTTTAATCATAAATGTGTAACCACTTTGTGTTAAGACCATTGAGACAATAATAAAACCAGATTTTGAGGTTGTTCACTATATGTCTAAAATGATGAATATTTAGAAACAAACAAAGGTTTTCTCACGTTGTTGCTCTGATGAATTAGTCTAACAGTGAAAAGGAAATTCTTGGTGATCTCATCGATGGCGGCTCTTCTATTAGCTATCCTGTTACGCGGTGTGGAAACACAAGATATCTGCAAGCTGCCACAAGCCTTCCATAAACACAATGGGCATGGCTGAAAATGTCATGTCAAATGTGCTTTTTAAAGACTTAAAAATTTTTTTACAAGTATATATGTCCACAACATGTACTGATTGTATTGAACACAAATCTATTTTGTTCACAGAATTATTGCATGCTTTATGATTCTCTATTTTGTGTTGTATGTTATGTTTTTATGTGTCATGGTTAACATTTTTATGGTTTTCAAGAAAATTGCTGGCTTTGTAACCCATGAGAGTAGTATAACTTACTGAACCGCAGGAGCCCTGCTGGTGTATTTGAAAATATGAAGACAGCACCTTCTCCATGTCAAATGAATTTTAGGGTCCTCAATAAGGTTTTATTTCCTGTGGGATCAGTAGAATTGCAAAGTCAGCTTCTGTATTCTGAAGCATCTTTGTCAGTGTTAGTGCAACTAAAGCCCTTGTTGAGAAGCCAGGAATTGATTTGTCTTTAATTCTATATGAGCCACTATGGAGTATGACTGCCCTCCTCTGGGCAACAAGGCCCTCTTGAGTTTATTATCAGTAGGTTTATATTATGAGGACAGTCACTATTCTCTTACACCAACAGTATAAAATTAATGTTTTTATGACTTTCTTCTACAGAATGCAAATTGTGCATCTCAAGAATGTTGGACCAATGTTGCCCAATTGCAAATTAAGATTCTTAAAAGGATATCTCAGCTCTATTGGTCCATTCAATACAAGTGAATGGTGACCAGAAATTTGAAGCATCAAAAAGCACATAAAGGCAGCATAAAAGTAATTAGACTCTAGTGTTTCAACATTTCAGTCCATTTTTACTATAAATCTTCACTTTCACACTCTTCGTTTGTTTCTTGGCGATACGCATTCTTTGTGCATATCGCCACTTACTGGTCGGGGCATGTATAAAGTGGAGATCTGCCAAACACTTGCATTGTAAGGACCTACAGAGTTGAGATATTATTAAAAAAAATGTAGAGGGATCCAGCAACATTTGCGGTAAAAACAAACAAACATTTATTTTAATGTAAAATAAATACGAAGAAAATCATACACATCTTATATGGCATGAAGATAAATGATGAGATCATTTTCATTTTTGGGTGAACTATCCTTTTCATAACCAATGCACAGCCCAAATATTCAGCACCTCTATTTAGTTCCATAAGACTCTTTCAGGTTTCTTTCTAAAGTTCAGTGTTAAAATATAAATTCTCCCATTGATTCTTTACCGATGCACAAATTGAGATACTCACTACAGGTTACCAAAATCAAATGTAAAACCATCAGAGGAGGTTGTTCATCTGAAATTACACTGAAAACAATCTCTCTATGCCTCAGGGCAAAGGAATGCAGTGCTGGGGATCTTTCTGTACACACAAGGTTTATACACTCAAATCATCAACACAATGACTTAAGGAAGTAAACAGAAAAGCATTGCTAGAATTTTGAGAGCTTATTCTTATTAAATTCTGATTACAAAATTAAAAGCAAATATATCTTTACTACATTATTATTTAAGATTTTCACATAGGTCAGTAGAACAAGCTATCTTTGTCATAGGCAGTGAAAGGCTCTCTCTCTCTACTAATATATATATTAGCTTGTTCAATTAACCATAAACAATTAATGAACATGCACCTGTGGAGCGGTCATTAAGACACTAACAGCTTACAGACAGTAGGCAATTAAGGTCACAGTTATAAAATCTCAGGACACTAAAGAGACCTTTCTAATGATTCTGAAAAATACCAAAAGAAAGATGCCCAGTGTCCCTGCTCATCTGCGTGAATGTGCCTGAGGCATGCTGCATGGAGGCATGAGGACTGCAGATGTGGCCAGGGCAATACATTACAATGTTCGTACTGTGAGATGCCTAAGACAGCGCTACAGGGAGACAGGAAGGACAGCTGATCATCCTCGTAGTGGCAAACCACGTGTAAAAACACCTGCACAGGATCGGTACATCCAAATATCACACCTGCGGGACAGGTACAGGATGGCAACAACAGCTGCCCGAGTTACTCCAGGAATACACAATCCCTCCATCAGTGCTCAGACTGTCCGTAATAGGCTGAGAGATGCTGGACTGAGGGCTTGTAGGCCTGTTGTAAGGCAGGTCCTTACCAGACATCACCGGCAACAACGTCGCCTATGGGCACAAACCCACCTTCACTGGACCAGACAGGACTGCCAAAAAGTGCTCTTCATTGATGAGTCACAGTTTTGTCTCGCTGGGGGTGATGGTCAGACTCATGTTTATCGTCGAAGTAATGACCATTACACTGATGCCTGTACTCTGGAGTGGGATCGATTTTGGAGATGGATAGTCCATCATGGTCTGGGGCGGTGTGTCACAGCATCATCAGACTGAGCTTGTTGTCATGGCACTGCAGTACTTAATGCAGCTGGTGGCCACACCAGATACTGACTGTTACTTTTGATTTTGACATTATTCAATTTCTGTTAGTCACATGTCTGTGAAACTTGTTCAGTTTATGTCTTAGTTGTTGAATCTTTTTTGTATGTTCATACAAACATTTACACATGTTAGTTTGCTGAAAATAAAAGTATTTTTTGTTATATGAGATAGACAGCCAACCTGAACTTGTAAACATTTGTATTCATTCACCACCAACATTCTGAACTGATTTATACAGATAGTTTAAGCATTCTCAGCAGCCCCCTGTGGTTACATCCTGAACCTATTCCAAGTTTGTCGCTTATGTTATAAAATACATTTATTTAAATTATATTTATTAAGTATTTATTTTCTAAGTAAACCTTAAAAGTGCACTCAATAATTTGGTTTATTTTGTGCAAGTCAATGGTGATCATCTTGGACTGACACCTAGGGGCATGAATGTAACATAATTTAAACACAACAATTTTCTGTTATTGATACCATTGCACAAACTCACTTTTTATTGTGAATTTCAATTTAACTGAAGAGTTGAAATGCCCAATAACAGCGGTTACTTAAGCGAGTAGTATTCGTCTGGTCATGTGATCCCAACATGGCAGCCCCATGAGGAGATAGGATAAAACCGCTTTTATAAGGTTACTGATATGACTGGAGTCTTCATCTCATGTGAATGGTCCTAATTTTATACATATGTTTAAAAATTACTATTAATTTCTTTAGGAGTAAAACTAAATAGCCTATATATAGAGAGAGTGCACCTTTAATTTCATCACGTTTTCTCTCTACATGGCAAATGCTTGTTATTTGAAATATATATATATATATTGAGAAGAGAAGTCGACAAAACAGAAGAACAAATAAAGCAATTAGCGTTTAATTATTGATCAATTCATGCTCCTCCTCCGTCATTTCCTCTATTCCACAGGTGGCGGCTGCTCTGCCAATGTGGAGCAGTGAGGACACCAGTGTACACAGCTCAAATCCCTGGGCATTCCCGAAGTCTCTCCACCGACATTTCCTTTTCGCGCCTTCACTTCGTCAAGCCGCCGACTTGTTCTTAAGGAAACTTTCTGCAGTAACTTTGAGCGCAGTTGGAAAGGATGGCCGCTATCAAAGCGCTGCAGCAGTGGTGTAAGATTCAGTGCGATGGATACAGAGACGTGGGCATCAGCAACATGACCACATCTTTCAGAGATGGACTGGCCTTCTGCGCGCTTATCCACAAATTCAGACCGGACCTCATGTAAGAGTCGTGTTTTTTATTTTTAAATGAATTGTCCTTAATTTGGATGATGCAGAAATTGTTAGTCCTCTGTAGTTTACGTTCGAAGAGACTCGGGTCTTGTAAGAATGACATTGTGCATCTCAAGTATGTTGGACCAATGTTGCCCAATTGCAAAACAAGCGTCAAGGTTAATACAATGTCAAACTAAGGTTTCTAAAGAAAGAACTGTTTGATGAGTAAAGCGAAGCAATTTGTAATCAAGATATGAATAACAAACATACTGTTCAAAGCTAAGACCAAGTGTTTACTAGTGTCAATGAGATTACACCTGTAGTTACTTTGCTAGGACACCTGTGTGAACTTTAGGGGCATTGACTTCAAACCTTGTGACCACTTGAGTTTAGTAGTAGCTTTGAGAAAATGTCTTATGTCTTTTGTTTTACAGTTGCCAGCTGGTTTGATGTTTTGTTGTCTAATGCAGTGAAAGCGTACAAATACTTTCTAAAGGGCCACTGTACTATCTTGAAATGAAATTATTACAGTAGATGTAAACACTAGAGGCGTTAAACGTTATCTCTCCTCTTTTGGCACAGAGTTGCAACCTTTCATAAGCTTGTGTTATTTACATTTACCTCTTAAAATACTTTGTGTAGACCTGAGGCTTTTGTTAAATTAGTTTAATATTGTATTTGCTTATTTTATATGGTTATATAGGCTAACCCTGTATTATATCCATTTTATTGGCCTATTGCAGTTTCTCAAGCAGATAGATCTCTGATTTTAGTATACTGGGCTTTTACGTTCAGTTTAATTTAGTATCAATGTTGTCATTCATATCTCAAGACTTCTATCAGTCTGCCTGTTGACATTTGTCCTTGTTTTCTTTCAGAAACTTTGAGTCACTCTCCAAAGACAATGTGTATTACAACAACCACTTGGTAAGTTGTGATGTTTGGCCTTGGTCATAGGAAATGACAAAAATCCTGTCTGATACAGAGTGACCCAGCTTGCATGTTTTAATGCCAAATGTAGCTGTATCCTGTGCGGATGTGTGTTTGCTCCTGTCCTGTGGTGATGAACACACTTGAATGTTCTTTAATAGATTTAATGTGTTCTTTGCTACATGCTTGGTGTACGTGTTCTCAACCCAGCCTCCCTTTTTGTCTTGGGACTGACATTGTTTTACTCGTCAATTGTAGCGACACTTATTCATTTGCAGTATTATTTACATTTATAGTGATAATTCAATTTTTAAAAGGTCGTCTGTCTAAGAGACTCGTCAGTGTATGAATGTGCTGTTTTTCTGGTACTGGCATGAATAAGAGAGCTTGTGATGTCCTTTTCCACTGTTAGAGAGATGCATGTGATCTAATATATGGGACTCATTGCTCAGCAATATAATTGATTTATAGGTCATGTTTGGCAGCCATAGCTGTTGGCATAGTCAAGATATCTTTTGGTTTCAGTAGACATTATCATGCAGAAAAACTTCATCGGTGAGCTTCGGACAGAGAAAAGAAAATGAATATGAGAAAAGAATAATAATGATGATATTGTCCTAAAAATCTGATTAGACCTATATTGAAGCCATAGAGACATGTATTACATATCTGACAAGCTGCCTCTTTGCATGCTTTATGCTTTTACCATTTGACCTGTCTTAGGCACACAGTGTTTATCTTCTTTAGGTTGACCTGCAGGGTTAAAGGGTTAGCTCACCCAAAAAGTAAAATTCTCTCATCATTTACTCACCCTCAAGCCATCCCAGATGTGTATGACTTTCTTTATTCCGCAGAACACAAATTAAGATTTTTAGAAGAATATCTCAGCTCTATAGGTCCATACAATGAGTGCCAAAAATGTTAAGATCCAAAATCCACATAAGGGCTAAAAGTACTCCAGATGACTCTGGTGGTTAAATCTATATCTTCTGAAGTGATATGATAGGTGTGAGTGAGAAACAAATCAATATTTAAGTTCTTTTCCCTTCTCTTTCTCCTCCTCCTGTTTTTGGTGATTTATATTTTTCGTGCATATTGCCCCCTTCTGGGCATGGAGGAAAATTTATGACAAAAAAAAAAATGATTAAATATTGACCTGTTCCTCACCCATACCTACCATATTGTGTCTGAACACATTTATTTAACCACTGGAGTCATCTGGATTACTTTCATGCTGCCTTTATGTGGATTTTGGAGCTTCAACATTTTGGCATCCATTGGGTGCCAAAATGTTGAAGCTCCAAAATGGACCTACAGAGCTGAAACATTTTTCTAAAAATATTAATTTGTTCTGCAGAAGAAAGTCTTGCACATCTGGGATGCCAGGAGGGTGAGTAAATTACGAGAGAACTCTTTTTTTGGGTGAACCATCCCTTTAAGAATACTTGCATGTGGTTTGATTTCAATTTAAAGAGAGAATGTATAGCACACATCTAATGGTTTTTCTTATGCCGTTTGATGATGCCCAACACATTTTCGTAAGATTTTTTTTATTTTAGAGTCAGTGTATAGTTTAGTCTAGGGCAGTGACTGACCATGCATATCAGATATCCTTCAGTTTGATATGTGCCCTTTAAGTGGAGTCAGAAATATCGTAATTATGGTTCCGAGCACATGAATGACCTGGGGAAGTTGCATTTAGAAGTGGTACACTCAGAATTGTAGATGACACCTGAGTTACTGAGATGTGATGTTGGAAGGGGCATGTCGACAGAAAAGTTGATGGAAACTAATGATTTTGCAAAGTTATCTCAATTTCAGGTCTTTATTTCAATAAAATGAATTTGTGTGGGCCTGGGTAGCTCAGCGAGTATTGATGCTGACTACTTCCCTTGGAGTCGTAAATTCGAATCCAGGGTGTGCTGAGTGACTCCAGCCAGGTCTCCTAAGCAACCAAACTGGCCCGGTTACTAGGGAGGGTAGAGTCACGTGGGGTAACCTCCTCGTGGTCGATATAACTGTGGTTCTCGGTGGAGAGCATGGTGGGTTGTGCGCAGATGCTGCAGAGAATAGCGTGAAGCCTCCACACCGCTATGTCTCCGTGGTAACGTACTCAACGCAGAGGTGACTGAGATTTGTCTTCTGCCATCTTGATTGAGACGAGTCACTATGCCACCATGAGGACTTTCCAAATTGGGGAGAAATTTTTTTTTTTTTTTTTTTTTTTGTAATTTGTGACAGTCAACTAATGAAACTGTTTGTTTTAAGGAAATGAATGATTCGTTAGATACATGCATCATCATATAGGTTGTGTAAAAGTGATGCAGGTGTGTTAACTTAATCACGTCCATTGGTACAACAGAAAAAGAGCTTTTGCCATGGTTCATTGTGTATTTGTTTAAGTTTGACATCTTTTAATTTTGTTTCCCACTTAAATGAGTAGCTTGCTGTAGTAATGAATCCTCAGAGGTTAGAGCTTTCGAGGTCCACATGAAGGCAGCAATAGTATATGTATTTCATATGGAAAATATGTTTTGCGATTGAGTTGGGGGATGCTGCCTGACCAGGCTTGGTGACCAATTTATTTAAAAAAAAAGTGTCCCTACAATTCCTGTCAGGATGTGCCTTTGAGTATGAGGCAGTGAGACGTACCACAACTGGGACTTTTTCAAGATGAGCTTTTTCTCTCTTTGTTTGACTCCAGATTATAGGCCCCACACTCTGAGATCTGTTACAAAACCTTACCACTTCTTTCGGTAATTGGAACCCAACCCATATGGCGTCTTTCCAGTCCATGCAATATAAAGAAGGGTGACAGCCATCTACAGGGCACCTGATCCTCTCCATCAAGATTAACTTACCTCTGTGCTACTACTGTCCTTACAAATGTTAGTTCATTGATGCACTTAAACACTTATTAATAGCTATATTTATGCCAGTGTTGCCACCTTTTGTTGTTTAGTGTACTTTGTTTAAACCCAGCCAATATTTGAACCTTAAACCTGGTTTTAAAAGTTTTTTTAAACATCAAATAGCCAGTGCGTAGATGGCAGCCACTCTGCTATGTCAGACAAAAGAGAAACAGGAAGTCGCATCTGTGGTTGCAGCGTGGAGGATATACAGCCCCTCCTCGGCCGTCCTGTAAAATTTTGAGTTTGTCCAGGTCAGTCCTAAACAATGCCCTAGTATCCTCCTCTTTTGTCCTCTTTCCGAGGCCCAAAGTGTGCACAGGAAATGTGCTATTCATTATGCACTCCCTACACAGATCTTGATGCGTTGCCAGATCTCATTGCTTACTGGCCTTTTCTGTTTATGACGACTCCATTCTTTGTGCCTTGTCTGTGTTTACAGTTAATTGGCCAAGTGCCTTTGGCCTAGAAAACCATTGACACCGCATGATGCTGGCACCCTGCAGCAATCATTGAGGTCATGTTGATTGAGCATTTTCAATAGAACACAGGGTTTCACAGGTTCTGTAATTGTAGCAGTCTCATTTGTTGTTCTCTCGACATTTTCGGGAAGTTTTAGATGCATCTTTATAAGATGTGGTCGTCTTGTTGTTATTGGTGTAAGATTGATGACTAGTCTCTGTTTTGTGATGCTCTCCAGGCATTCCGTGTGGCTGAGGAGCATCTGGGAATCCCAGCTCTTCTGGATGCTGAGGACATGGTGGCTTTGCCGGTCCCAGACAGGCTCAGCATCCTCACATATGTCTCGCAGTACTATAATTTCTTCATCGGCCGCTCACCAAGTAAGAGTTTATTCACCATCAGTTTGTTATTGCAAAATTATGAAGTCAATAGCAGGATGTTTCATGCTTTCCCGAGTTAGAAAAGTGAGAAGTACTATTTCTGGGCTTTTTGACGCAACTGTCGTATATGAATGTTAGGCTATGTTAAAAATGGAGTACTATTGTACTGCTTATTGCATATTACACTATGTTAAAAATGGCATTTAATTCCACTAGTAGTGTCCAGTTATCTAATTATTTATTTATTTTTTTTTTTTTTAAAAGGTCAAGACTATATTGTATTGTGAATTAGTGTTTACCGTAATGAGCACTGGTTGTATATTTAGACAAATGTAGTAGATCGTGCTTGTATTCTATGCATACAGAAAGCTCGCAGTGCAGGAGTTGTACTAGTGTGCTATTCCAAACGTTGCTTCTATTGGGATGTCAAAAGGACCAGTGTGTGTGCTACACTGTTTTTGGGTTAGTTTTTTTTTATGCAGGATCATCTGCTGTAAGTGAGTATAACATAGCTGTGAGCTAATTAAAAACTAAAGGGTTAAACAACAAAGTATTGGCCTCTGTGAGCAGCAAATTATAGTAGCAATCCTACTTTCAAATGAATTCTATCTGACATGCACGCTCTGTGTTGTCTTAATGTCCATGCACTGTGAAGAGCGTTCACGGTTATGTGGATATGCACCTGATTGGTCAAATGCATTTTAATAATTTGTGAAAAATGCTCATCTTTGTGAGATAAAGATATTAATATATACACAGTCAGTTATGTCTTAAGTAAAAGTAAATGGGGAGGGGGGGGCTGTGGAATTCTGATAGTATATAAAAATATCAGATCTGTGCATTAGATCTTCCAGAATAAATGCAGTTTAATAGACCTGTCATGCCTTATTTTACATTTAGTTACTTATTAATTTTGGAACATTCAATTGAATACTTGATACATTTTGTGAAGTATGAAAAAATGCAGTAATACTTTTGCTGTGACAAATTGCTAACAAGAATTGAAAAACTTTACTTGTATTGCTATTGTGAAAAAAAACCTTTTACTCTTTTCAATGGCTTTTCTAATCAGTAGGGGGAGTGGGAGGCATCAAGCGTCATGCTGAGGATTCAAAGGAGATGCCATCAGAGAAGAAAAACCTGCCTGTGGTTGCCAAAAATCACAATCTCAAAACAAATACAGAGAACCATCCTCCACACACAGAAATGCCAAAAAATATCAGAGAAAGCCATCCTCCATCTCTTAATATCCAGAAAACTGCTTTGGAGAAGCGTGTTCTAACCACTCCAGCAAGGCAAACTGGCACAGACTGGCAGAAATCAGCAGGAGCAAAACGAGTGCCGGCACCCGTCACACCAATCAGAGCAAAATCTCCACAGCCACCCAGAGAGGCTGAGAAGGTGTCAAGCCATAGTGTCTTTCCCCATAATCACATGCAAAACAAATAATTTGCTTAAACTAAGTTATTGTTTTAATATTAACCATAGTCTAATGCCATTAAAAAAATATCTAGAAAACATTATCTCATGTTCAAGCCATGGCATAGTCATATAGGCTCACAAAATTAAATGTAGCGCCCCTGCTGGAATGAAGGTTCTATTTTTCACATATTAAAAATCTCACGATAAAGTGAATAATTTCATTTATGATTTGGGAAACAAATTTTGGCTAAATGTAAAAAACTTGTTTCACAATCTGTTTTCATCTGGTCTTTTACAGAGAACTGTTTTAGTGGAGAGCTCAAATAAAACCGGAACACTGAAAAGTGAATGTGCAGTATGTGGGAATTATGTACATCTGGTCCAGAGACACCTGGTGGATGGGAAACTCTACCACCGGAGCTGCTTTAAGTGAGTTTTCCACTACTGACAAATAATTGTTGCATGCGCCACTATTGTTATTGCTCATAATTATTGGTCAGAGCATAAATCTTAAACTTTAGCACATAATTGTTTGTGCTGTAGACATGAATGTTACCTGAAATTGCATGGCTCACTGGCTTTACGTTATTAAAATGTATTTAATTTATGATTTTTGTTTCTGACTTATTTAGCAGCGTAAATATAAAAGTGATATATATATATATATATATATATATATATATATATATAATATATATTTTTTTTTTAAAGGTGGATCATTCAAAATAATTAGTTTTCAGTTACATACAGTGGCATGCAAAAGTTTGGGCACCCCTGGCCAAAATTTCTGTTGCTGTGAATAAGTGAGTAGAAGCTGAATTGAACTCCAAAAGGCATAAAGTTAAAGATTAAACATTCTTTTTCAACATTTTAAGCAAGATAAGTATATTATTTTTGTTTTGCACAATTTTAGAGTGAAACAAAGGAAAGGAGCACCATACAAAAGTTTGGGCACCCCAAGAGATTTGAGCTCTCAGATAACTTTTACCAAGGTCTCAGAACTTAGTTAGCTTGTTAGGGCTATGGCTTGTTCACAATCATGTTTGGAAAGGCCAGGTGGTGCAAATTTCAAAGCATTACAAATACTCTGACTCCTCAAACCTTGTCCCAACAGTCAGCAGCCATGGGCTCCCCTAAGCAGCTGCCTAGTTCTCTGAAAATGTAAATAATTGATGAACACAAAGCAGGAGAATGGTATACGAAGATGGCAAAGCATTTTCAGGTAGCCGTTTCCTCAGTGTATAATGTAATTAAGAAATGGTAGTTAACAGGAACGGTTGAGGTCAAGTTCAGGTCTGGAAGACCAAGACATTTTTCAGAGAGATCTGCTCGTAGGATTGCTAGAAAGGCAAATCAAAACCTCTGTTTGACTGCAATAGACCTTAAGGAAGATTTAGCAGACTCTGGAGTTGTGGTGCACTGTTCTACTTCTACTGCACAAATATGACCTTTATGGAAAAGTCATGAAAAGAAAACCTTTCCTACATCCTCACAAGAAATTCAGCATCAGAAGTTTGCAAATGAACATGTAAACAAGCCTGATGCATTTTGGAAATCCTGTGAACTGATTAAGTTAAACTTTTTGGCTGCAATGAGCAAAGGTATTCTTGGAGAAATAAGTTTGCAGAATTTCAGGAAAAGAAGGCCTCTCCAACTGCACAGGGGTGGATCGATCATGCTTTGGGCTTGTGTTGCAGCTAGCGGTATGGGGAACATTTCACTGGTAGAAGGAAGAATGGATTAAATTATATACCAGCAAACTGGAAGCAAACATCACACCATCTGTAAAAAAGCTGAAGATGAAAAGATGATTGCTTCTACTACAGTATAACAATCCTAAACATACCTCAAAATCCACAATGGATGACATCAAGAGGCACAAGCTGAAGGTTTTGCCATGGCCCTCACGGTCCCCCGACCTAAACATAAAAAATCTGTGGATAGACCTCAAAAGAGCAGTGCATGCAAGACGGCCCAAGTATCACAGAACTAGAAGCCTTTGAATGGGAAATTGAAAAGAACTGAAAGACTCTTAGCTAGTCACGAAAATGTTTACAAGCTGTAATACTTGCCAAAGGGGGTGTTAATAAATACTGACCTTGCAGGGTGCCCAAACTTTTGCTTCAGTCCCTTTTCCTTTTTTTGTTTTTTGAAACTGTAAAAGATGTAAATAAAAAAAAAAGTAAAATTAATTAAAATATTAAAGAAATTAGTCATCTTTAACTTTATGCCTTTTGAAAATAAGGCCATCTTTTGCCTGCTTAGCTATTCACAGCAACCAAAATTTTGATCAGGGGTGTCCAAACTTTTGCATGCCACTGTATGCCATTGTAGAAATTCTCTATTCAAAGTCAGTCAATTAATTTAATCCAGGAGTGAAAGTGTTCCATAACAAGATGGTTACTGATATTAAGGGAGTAATATTCAGCTGGTCATGTGATTCTAAAATGGCTGCCCCCATGAGGAGACCCTCTCCATATAGAGTAAAACAGCTTTTATAAGGTTAATAATATGACTAGTGTCCTTATCTTATGCAAGTGGTCTCACTCAGTATAAATATACAGTAAACAAGTATAAAAAATACATAAATTATACATGGATATACATGGCGTAGTGGGCTAAAGCACATAACTGGTAATCAGAAGGTTGCTGGTTCGATCCCCAAAGCCATCACCATTGTGTCCTTGAGCAAGGCACTTAACTCCAGGTTGCTCTGGGGAAATTGTCCCTGTAATAAGTGTACTGAAAGATGCTTTGGGTAAAAGCATCTGCCAAATGCATAAATGTATAAATATTATTACCCTGGCATTACAACAAATAATACAAAATAACATTGAGTATTCATATACAGATGCTTTTTCATTCATTTTTTTTTTGAAAAGTTGTGGGAATGTAATACATTTTTTTTTTTTTTATTTTGCTTTTGGAGCAAATGGGAGTACAAAAATAAAGTTTGCTGTGGTGTCCAGTTGACTGCTATAAAAGTTTACACCACAATAGTTTACTTCTGCATTGCAAACCTAGAAATGTAAGAAATATCCATAAAACTTCCAACTTTTTTTTTTTTTTTGTTCTATAAACTTACAGTGACCGTATGGTAAACCCCTTTGTAGCCGCATAGAAACATTCTGCCTGCAAACCACTCTCAACACTCTAGCATTGTGGTGGCTAGTTTTATATACGGCCAAGCACCACTCACGTTTTATTTTGTGAATGCATTAATCTAGTAATTTTATTGCCATGTTGTGTTTTGATATTGAAAACTTAGAGGTACATAAAGAGCTATAACTGTTGTTCTTGTGTAATAGGTGTAGTGTATGCTATGGCACTCTGAAATTTGGGGCATATAAATTGGGAACAGACACTGGCTCACTGGTCTGCACTGTTCACCAGCAGGCCCAGAAGGCCCAGAATGGCTTCAAGCCTACTGTTAGGCCTTTTAAGGACAGTGGCTTTTCACTTGCTAAACTGGATTCAAAGCCTGACAATGGAAGTCAGCCAACTTCCCATCACTACACCTCAATATTATCTATGCCTGTTAAAGCTGTGCTCAAAACAGCTGACCTCAGTCCAGCCCCACAGTCATGGACTGCCTCTGCTCAGAGGACTCAGGCAGCCAGACAGAAGTTCTTCCAATCCTGTACCCCAGTAGCAGAGCTTCGCCCCAGTACGAGGTCACAGCCATGCCCCTCAGAGCCCTCCACCAATCAAAGCACCAGTCTGAAGATGGAGGAGAAAGACCGGACCAATGCACTGATCAGTGGGAAACTACTTGAAGGAAACTGCAATAATAACAACGCGCTTAATTCTCATCCCGGAACAGAGAGGCAGTGAGTGACTGAATGTTTAAATTACTTTTTTATTTAAGTGACTAATTACTCTTATGCGTTCCATTGTTAGAGTTGCCTTGTGTCGACTTGTGGCAAACTTTGTAACAATGTAAGCCAGGTTTATCATTTTTCCATTTTTCACACATTTAGTCATTAAAACTATGTATGGTTTTTAGATTTAACACAGTATAGCATTCGTATTTTCATATTTATGAGGTTCATAGCTTTGAACAAGTACACCACTCCAGTTAACACATTTGCCGTCACTGTTCAACTGTCACCATGCTGTCAGCTTTCCCTCAAACAGTGAAACTAAACGCTGTGTGATTTTTCTGCATCTGTACATAGAAAATCAATATGTAGGTAGTACTGGCTGTAGATTTTAAGGTGTACATTCAGTGATTAATTATATAAAATAAGTTTATACTATTAATAATGCCCCCAGACTGTACACAATTTCCGTAATAAGGAATTTTCCTACCAACAGAGCAATTCAAGCCTTTTTTTTTTTTTCTGCAACTCTCAATCAGCATGGGCTAGTCAGTGCAGCTCAACTTGAATCAAACTGACAGCTGTTCAGCTAGACGGAGCAGCATGCAGGGGTCTTGAGACTTTAAAAAAAGTCTTGCACTACATTTAACTAGGGCTGATGGATATATAGAAAGTTAACGATTTAGTCAAGATAATTTTGCTGATGTAAAATTTACCAATATCGTGAATATTACGATGATTTTAATGTGCTATCATTTGGCCATTTAAGTTTCATAAAGAGCGCATCATTAGATTCAGAACTGCACAATTGATCAAAATAACATAATAACAAAATAACGTCCAAATGGTGAGTTGGTCATTTGTGATTATTAAGACAGATAATCAGTGTCTGTGTGTGATTCGGAAGAAACCGGTGACTCGCTGATCTTTGTACACGCATGGCAGCGCTCTGATCAGTTCACGTGCATTGTGAAATCAAAGTAATTGGTAACATTTGTAACAACTACAAGTTATTATACAAATCTACAAATGTTGCACAGAATAACGGAATAGGAGGAGATTACAGCCTTTCAGGAAATGCAGAACATTGTAGACTGTGAAATACTCATTGCAGTTTCTGTGTCAAAATAAAAGCCCCAGGTGAAAACAGGACAGAAATATATTACTTTTGTATAACACAAATCTATTAATCAGAATAAGAATAATTCATCATTATAATAATAAACCTTTGGTGTCCCACAGTAATAATTTAGTATTATGCAATGTTCAACTGGGGTTTCAAAAATAAGTCTGTGAATTAGCTTTGCACACCTTGTTCATTCACAAAAATGTATTTGTAAAAACATTTGAAGGTAAATAATGCTTTTGATTAAGCTACTATATATCATTGTGTATGACATACCATATATATATATATATATATATAATACTGTGTATATTTCAATGAAAATGATTGAATTTCATTCTCCCTTGTGTTTATTTAAAATATTGAATTTACTTGGCTACAATGGCTGTTTGGATGAAATTATTGTTCCTCTGTTTAAAAAAAAACCAAAAACACACTTTTGTGCCAGTTTAGAGCAAATACATAATTATCAAGATATCGAATATCGTAAATTTAAGACATGTTGCCCAGCCCTACATTTAACTTGTCACAGCTTCAAATAAACTCAGCATTTACGGTTACATATGCTGACAACCAGTGAAAAATGATGCAACCACATTGAGACACTCCAAAGCAGAATGCAAGAATGCGTCCTATGTCAGTGAGAAAAGCCAAGTTTACAGATTCACAAACTCACTTGGAAAATTGGTCACTGTAGACCTTAAGCCACATTTTTATTTTTTATTTTTAAGCACATTTTATTGTCCAATCAATGCTTTATTTGTCTGACACAGTAATGTCTTGAAATATTACAGTACATTGAGGATATGCATAGTGTGATAACACTTATTGAATACTTGGGGAGGACCTGAGCTTTAAATACAATAGCTCACAAGTGATTTAGATCCTTATTAACCTACATAAAGAAACTGAATGTCATTTTACATCAGAACTCTACAGTATATTGCATCATGTGAATTCTGAATATAAGGTGACATTGGTATTGTCTCTCTAAGGCTAAAAATCAGATGCCCTTCTGCTGAGGTCTCCAACTTGGGGCAGGCGTTACACATCCGTGATGCAGCAGGAAGGAACTCAAGTCAGGCCACTCCATCCACGCCTGCTATCAGCAGTAGCAGCTTGAACACCAAGGAATCCCTCTACCATATTGCCATCGGCAAAAAGCACTGCAGACCTCCATGCTTGCTGCTTTCTACTGCCAAAGGTGGCATTCACTTGCTGATGACCTTTGCTTGTGTGGATTGTGGTCTTATTTTGAAATGGTTTTTAAAGGTCACATGAAAAATATTACCATACACATATGCAATATGTAGGAGACAAGAATAGAGGCAGGAAAACTGTAAAATTATGATGAATGACTCAGGCTGGCGTTGATTTATCACCACTTTAGTCATGTTTTCTATGTAGTCCTTTAGAATTTGCCTGAATCTTGAAGGAGTCATAAACAAAGAAGCCCCTTTTCCTCAATCTTTTGGGACAAAATAGCATGCTGTAAAACATGCTGTAAAAAGTACATTTATTGAACGTCATTCACCATGTAATATTTAATGGCCAAGCCCCGATGGTGTATATTATTTCTTCCTTGTTCGTTGACTTGCTGCTTTTGTTTTTGGCTGCTACTATAAACTTTGTCTGATTTGCATAAAAACTGCCCACATGATCTTCAGACAGAGCCACACAGAAGTGACATTAAAATAATAGATTTTTGCCATTTTCTGAAAAGTTACGCTAGCGTGAAGTTAACAATGTTGATGGAAAACAGGAAGTCAGTCTGTATCTCTGCAATGCTTTCTCCTATCGAAACGAAACTTGGAATGCTTCATTAGGACCATGATCTGAGGGTACATACCAAAACAGACAATTTGTAGTCAAAAACATGAAAGCCCTTAAACAGACAATCATTATAATCGCAACTATTTGTTTGACAATTAATCGACAGCCAAATTTCGTAATCGTGAAAGCTCTAGTTGTGCCTCTGCACTAGAGCACTTTGCATTGTACTTGGTGGATGCCAGCAGGGCTTGGCCCTAATCATTGCTGTTTGCAGCTATATTTTGTACCTTTTTTGATCAGATTGCCTCAACTGGCATCATTTCATAATTGTGACTTGTACGTTTTGTGTGCCATAATTTTCCGCTCTTCTCTTGGCTTCAGCCAAAGAAGCTCCGAGCAACGAAGCCCCGGATGACTGCAGATCAAAGGCAGCTCCAAATGGACCAGTACTGAAGTAAGTTCGGTCTGCCTAGTTATCACTAATGCTTTCTAATCCACATGAGGGGAAGCAGGCAGAGTCACTCGGGTGTGAGCTGCAATGACACAGTCAGAGCTGGAGTACTGACAGTGGGGCCTTTCATTTATCCACCCTCTAGCCTGCGGATGCCTCCTGCCTCCCCCTTAGTGTTTGACTGGCTCAGAGTGCATCCACTCACTCTATCCCCAATCCTCAACAGTCCTAAGGAGTGCTGTGCATAAACAAGCCCCCACTGAAATGCTATACTCTTACTTTTGAGTTCCTCTGATCATTCTTTGTTTTATTGGCGTCTGCTGTACCTTAAGGTGAGGCACTGAATTATTAATTGATTAAGTATTGTTTTAAGGTGGAAGGTTATTTTTGTTAATTGTTGTTTAAATTGTTGAAGGTGTTTTTGCCTGGTTAAATAGATTACTGTTACTACTACTACTCAGGTTGGTTAAGTCTTTTTATCAATTTACACCAAGTCAAACTTTTCTTTTAGATCTGAAAATTCTGCCAAGGGGATCATGTTAACTCCCAAGAAAAATAAAAGTTACTTCACCTCTAGCCATAATGAGTTGACAATCCAAAAGGGTCCACCAGCCCCAACCTCACACGCATCAAACAGTCATTGCTCTAACCATATTGCTCAGCAGTATGTAGCTGAGAGAGGGCTGCAGTCGGAAACATGGGGTACCTGGGGTAAGTCTGGAATGTTTGAACACCTGAAATGGCAAGCATGCCCATCAAATACCAAATGCTGATGTGACCTTGAGATGTTTTTCTTTTCCAACCTCCAGGTTGTCCTTCAAATGAAGTGTGGTCTGTGACCTCTTCACCCATCCAACAATTCAGTCCTGTTGTCTCATGTTTGGGTCACAACTGTGATGGGTCTGCTAGACAGGGTAAGTCCAGGCCACATCATTACATCACTTGCTGAGATTTCGGTTGATAATCATTCTTTTGTTTTCCCACAGGTTCTAAAAGCGAGTGTCCCATGTCCACATGTGTCTCACGTTCTCAGTCCCATTGCAAACCTTCATCTCCAGAACAACCCCACCATGGGCAAGTGAACTCAAGTAAGCATTTTATGGAAATGGAAATGTTATTAAATCTTTTCAGCCCATCAGTTGAGAAATAGTTGTGCATGATTTGTATCCTATAAAAATCTTTAATCAAACCTAAAACAGCTTGCCATTTCGAACCTCAAGATGCCAGTGTGATCAATGTTAACCTAACTACAGTCTGTAAAAGCACCCTTTTGTGAAAAGGAGATTCAGTATAACCCAGCAATTTTGGACATTGTTATGTCCATGTGTAGCTGCCTGCAGTCATTTATTTGCTTTTATTAATCCATCTTTAAGAAATTAAACAGTCTGTTCAGTTTTATTATTTATCCCTTAGGGAAATTTTATTTGCACAAGTGTCACATTAAAAACATCCCATAAACGCATTCAATGAGAACAAAAGAAAACTATCTAAATAATAAATAAAATAAATCAATATTCAGGTCAGAAGCAATATGGATTCGTCAGGATATACACAAACACTTAACTCCCAAGTAAACTAAAAAAAGGGCTTTTATATACATTTGTTCATCTAAAATGCCTTGCCACTGTACCTTTTTCAATTTTAAAAATAGTTCTGTTCCGTGATCATATATATCCTTAATTTCATTATCATGGGGAACATCTGAATTTAACCGCAAATAAAAACTATTCAGATCATTAGATATCTGCATATCTGAAGTGTACCCCTTCAGGGAAACCACATTTTTACCCTCCTGGAGGCCTGTCTTAATATTCATACCAGGAGTGCTTTAAAGAAAACCGTTGTGCTTGGAAAGTAGCAGTCTTAAAAGATGAGTAATTTAAAGACAAAAACTTTGTTTTATATCTAGGTTATGAAAAGGGAAAATGCGCTGCTGAAAAGGGCTTGATGGATGAGATAAGGTCACCCACTGTAAGTTCGCAAAAACATCTCACTCATGTAACTGTTGAATTTTCCCAATTGCGCAGATAACTCTTTAAACCACTGTTTACACTATATCTGTCTCAGTTTACACTGTATTTATATTTGCTCAGATAAAGCCTTGCCACATCCCTGAAGACCAAATCACAAAAGAGTTGCAGGAAATTGAGAACAATCTAAACGTTTTGGAGAACGAGGGGATAGAATTGGAGAGAAGACTTCGCATATATGAAGAAGGTAAGTGTGTGGTCAGATGCTGCCCTGTAGTTAATGTAATAAGTGTTTCTCATTTTTTATTTTTAAAGGCTTCTTTTACAAAAGTTTGTTTACTCAAACATCCAGATATTTTTCGTTTTTATTTGATTTTAATTGATTTTTATTTTCTCATACATGAGTAACTTATATGTTTGCAAAATAATTCCTCCTAGTTAGACTAGTTGTTGTTGCTGTTAAGCTGATTTAAAGTGTACTTTGAAACATTCTTATAGGACTTTCAAGGTTATTTTGGACCAAATAAGCTTGTTTGGACATCTGCTATTCCTTTTTGTGCAATATGAGACTGATCATTTACAATGCTTTAGACAGCATAGAGTAGCCCCATTGGTGTGTAAATATGTGTGTGGAGTGTGTTCATAGAGTTCTGGGAGTCGTGCACTCATTCCAAACCTGTTAGCTGAGCCCATCCGCCTGGGAGAAGGAATTCTGATGTAGCCTTTAGGGGAAGGCTGTTGCCAATAAAGGGCTCCCATTTCCAGTAGCCAGGGCCAAATTAGGCGAGGTGCAGGGGAAGCTCCCTCTCCTCCTGTGGGATGATGGGATGGAAATGGAGAAGAGGCAGTGAGAGGCTGGTGGCTGAATGTGAAAAGGGCACCTGATTGGCTCTTTGCAAGGTCACCATGGTCTCGGCACAGTAATATCACCTCCAGTCTCACAGCTATAGTCACCTGTCCTGCTGCCAGCAGCCAGTGGGATTTGATAGAGCCCAACTGCCTCATAGTCCCACTAAAGACTACCACTTGATCAAATTACACAAGGGTGTATGTGCACTGTATGATTGTATGTTTTTGTACCACCTCAAGGCAATGTCAGTGGAAAACATGCCTTTTAGACAGTATTACAGCGCTCTATTAGAAGACAAATAGAATTCATTCTTAGCTCAAATAGAAGTTTAAATTATTTCAAGATGCCCGTCTCCAGAACATTTTAAATTGTGGCTTGAGGTGGAGTGTCTCTCATATGTGGCAAAATGTGAATGGTGTAGGTTGGACCACTAGTGTCCTTGGTAACATTGGCCTGTTTTACAGAGGGACATGGGGACCTACTGATGGATCCCTTGATGGTGGACTGGTTTAACCTGATTCGTAAAAAACAAAGCTACATTCGGAGGGAGTCGGAGTTAATGTATATGTAAGTGATCCCTTTTAACTTATTCACCAAAATGTTGAACTTTGGGTAGAAATGTCTCAGAACCTTTCCCTCAGACCAATAGACAATCTAGATGGTCTCAAAAATGGAAATTGTCCTCTTTGTTTCATGGAAGAAACAAACTCATATGGGACATATTGAACAAAAGGAATTGTTTGGCAGAGTGTTAGCTTCAGTCACCATTCACTTTCATTGTATGGAACATCAATGTAATGAAAGTGAATATTTTTTGGTAAACTAACCCTTTTTTACACCTACATACCTCTTTTCAAAAGTGCAAGAACACAGGATCTGGAGGAGCAGCAGCCAGGAGTGGAGGGAGAGCTCAGGAGACTGATCAATACACCAGGTAAGAGTGAACCAGGTAACCATTGTTTAAAGTAGAAATGAGGCCTCACCTTCTCTGTTCAAACACTCACCAGCGAGCACTAGAAGATGGGCACCAAAACACGTTTTTAGAAGGTTGAAACATTATTAGTTGCATGGAAATACTTTAATTATGCACTTATTTATTTGGCTAAAAGTGAATAACACCTTATTTACAAAGTAGTATGCACTTTTTATTTCATATAATTTGAGGGCTGATTAATAACCTAAATAAGATTTTGCTCCTTGTAAAAAAAAAAAAAAAAAAATCAACACAATGACTGTGACAAATTATGCAATCAGCTAACAAGCAAAGTTCTGTATTGTTACACTAAAGAATAGAGGTCAACCGATTACAGGATACCAATAATTAAGGGGGTGGTTAAGGCCGATAACTGATTAATCCACAGATTGTTTTTTAAAATTGATCTACATAATAATAAAAAATATCTTATTCTTTCCTTACTGTGAAGGGCACAGACATTGAGGCTTCAAAATTAATACAATTCCAAAAGCAGTTTATTGTTGAACCAAAATCCCAATAATAATCAGATAAATTAAGATTTGGTGCATAACGTGGTACTTTCTTCTTTAAGCACCAGTACTCTTATTTTGAAATTACAGACATTTGGCTCTGTTACAATGCTCTATATTTACCAAATTAAGCTTTTTATAGCCTATAGATTAGTACATTTAAAATTAGGACAAAAATTTGTAATAAAACATATGGCATAAAACATAGGCATATATTTTTTTATGATAACCGATATTTCCCAAATGCAACTATCGGTACCAATTAATCACTAAAACCTATATATCGGTCTACCTGTTCTAAAGAGCTTTGCCGTTTTGCCTTATTGGGGCATCATTGGGGAAGACTGTGTATCTTAACCTGTGGTTATGGTGAATCAGAATTTACAACTTCCAGTTCTAAATCTGAATTCTTTCTAGCACAAATTATAGATTAGAAGACTCGTAGATCTCTAATACATGGAGGCAATTATTTGACATTTTAAGTGATTCAGATCATACCAATAATAATTATTTTGCTTTGAAATAAAATATGTGGTGAAAACTACTTTTATATACACATTTGAAATAATATATTGAAATAATGTCAGGTATGAAACTATTCCATAAAATTTGTCCCAGAAATTGGCCAAATCTGACAACTTTCTTTAAAAGTGATTATTAAATGGAGGAGGCTGGGTCTTGTTATCATACTTTTTACTCCAGTGAGTATTTCTGAGGATGGCTATATTTTTGAAAGTCAGTTTCTTCACAGCCACATACTGTAGTACTCTACCTTAAAGTATTAAAGGAAAGGAAAAAAAAAAACTTTGAGCATGCGCTGACCTTTTGTGGCATCTTGTCATAGTTGATGGGGTAAGCACAAAATGATTAATGAAACAACAAATATAGAAACCTTGATTTGGCTAATAAATATTTTAATTGATAAAGTGCATACATTTATACCATTTTAAAATGTGACAACATGCCCCAACCTGGCTATTTGCTATGGGACACCATCTCAGTTTCGTGGTCTGAAGCTCTTATACAATCATGTCAGTTTATTGGTTGATGGGGCTTAAGCAACGCCTCTAGGGAGCTACGTCACAAGCACCATCAAATCATATTCGCACCATGCAGGAAGGCATGAGCCTATGCAGCTGCTGGATAGTATGGCCAGCTGCGCAGCGTCTCGTTCCCACTCAGGGAAACAGGGTTACATTCCACATAATGGAGACGTTCCCTTTCGTAGGAACTGGAGCTGCGTATTTGCTTTGGGAACGATATACTTTCACGCCATTGGAACAGTATCTGCAAACTGTCCAAGCCTGTGTGGCAAGCATATAGTGGTGCACAAGTGAGCTAAAGTGTCCGAATGAAAAGGAATTATGAGTCTACATCTGTTCCAACAGAAAACCTGGGAAGCAGGAGTCAAAACCTCATCCAGATTATAAAATCTAACAAATGTATGCTGAGAGGATGACCCTGCCACCATAAAAATGTCCTCCAAGGACGCACCTCTAGCCAAAGCCCATGAGGATGCCATACTCCTTGTAGAATGGGCTCGAATACCAAAAAGCAAAGGTAAACCGTGCACTTCGTAAACATGAAATTGTATCAATAAGCCAATGATACACCGAAACACCCCTGTTGCTGCCAACAAAGCACTCAAACATCTTTTCTGACTTACCCCACTGGCTAGTATGGTAAACTCGAGGATAAATTGCTGTACACCAAGAAGCAAAAATATGCCAGCTGAAACATATAAAACCTCCTAGTTTATGGAGGTCTAGTATTTAGAATGGTATCGACCACAGCGGTGTCATTCAAAAAAGTGCTCCGTTGAGGGGCCATACCCATAACTTCCACAAATCTGTCTGGGGGTGCCAAATGCTGCCCCGTGTAGCAGACTGATCAGTAGAAATATGAAAAGATGCACTGTCAGCCACTGATGTGCCAATGCATCGATGCTCAGCGGTGGTTCTGCCCCAGAACCAGCGGCACAGCGGAGGGAAGCCTTTACCCCTCCAGTACTGTGGATGGTTGAAGGGAATTTGATCATGTTTTGCCTTTATTGTATTTATGCATAAATGAGCGCCCTGAAATGTATCTACAGCAGAAAGGCTGACAGAATAAACATTTTCCCTTGTATTTTGAATGGGGAAAATTTTATTAATATTGGGGGGAATGTTTGAGAGAACTGGTTTGCCACAACGGCCACAGCATTCTTTTTGGGGGATAACATGTGATGCTTATTGTGGCACGGTGGAGGGCGGGACCGGCGCGTGATTACGCACGCCCGGTCCCGTATTAGGCTAATTACGCCGTCAAGAGGGATAAAGGCCACTCGCAGACGACGATCGAGAGAGAGAGCTCGATTACGGACGTCTGCTGATTAAGCTCTCTCTCCCGATCGCCGTCTGCGAGTGGCCTTTTAACCCTCTTGCCGGCTCAATCAGCCCGATACGGGACCGGGCGTGCGCAATCACGCGCCGGTCCCGCCCTCCACCGTGCCACACTTATGTTCACTGTTTGTGTACACTTGTGCTTGATGAACATCAAATTCTAGTATGCATTTCTCCAAACCGTTTGTCATGGAGACAGAGGCTGAATTTGATCAGGCAATTATAAAAAGCAGTCACTATGAATGTATTTACAGCAGAGAACACCAGATTAACCATCTACCCTAGCATAGAACGGGGAAGAATGTGCGAACATGGAGGGATTTGCGAGCAAGCAGGTTTGCCACAACGGCCCCAGCATTCTTTATTGGGGGACAACGTATGGTTATGTTCACTGTGTTTTTTTTTGTTTTTTTTTTGTTTTTTACACTTGTGCGTGATGAACATCCTCAATGTCCGAATGGAGCCGATATGATCTCAAAGGCATTCCTTAACATGATTCGCTTTGTTGGACTGCAAAACCATCATGTGTTGATCCAACAGCTGACTGAAAAGAGCAACATCCATGCTGCCACCGAAAAATCGCACTGAGCTAGCAGTGCATGTCTTGTCTCGCCAGAATACCCGCGTGGTACACAAACAGTTGAAAAAAAAAAAAAAAGTTAAAATACCTCACATCTCCTGATGGAAACCCAAAAGAATAATGGCACTGAAAGAATAATGGTACAGATGAAGACTCTCCATTGGGAAGTAGTATTTTATTCCAGCCCCCTTGTTCCGTGGCCAGGCTCACCATTCCATGCATGATCCCCTCCACCACGAGCAGTTTGAATGGGAAGGGAAGAAAGAGAAGGGCAGAGGCAGCTCCTCCATCGCTTTATTCATGTGGCTTTTCCTAGAATGACACAAAGACAAAAGGGAGAGGGGGGGCAATTTGTTCCCATCCAACAACAAATTCTCTCATACAGCTTTTTTTTTTTTTATTTTTAATTTTTTTATAATGGTGATGGCTCAAGACGCATATGTTATTTCTTTTGCATGGTTTGCTCGTCAGAAAATGGCCTCCGAGCTAGGTTTTAGAGCATGTCCAACAAGTCTAGTGCTTTCTCTCAGGGCGACAAACACGAGGAAGAATCTGATGTCCATTCGCACTCTAATCCTTTCTGACACAAAACCGAAATCCCAAACATCTCACAGTTGAAAGCTGTTTGGTTCATTAAGTGAAGCTTAACATTGTCTTTTGTATTTGTTTGAGTTGCTACAGTATGAAATAGACTGGCATGTCTTAAGGTCAAAAATGGCAAAAAAGAAACTGCTTTCTCTAGAAACTCATCAGTCAATCATTGTTTTGAGGAATGAAGGCTATACAATACTTGAAAAATATTTCATACAAAGGTGTATACTAGTCTTCAAAGGCAAAGGACAACTGGCTCTAACAGAAAGAGATGTGGAAGATGTTCAACTAAACAAGAGGATAAGTACATAAGAATGTCTAGTTTGAGAAATAGACGCCTCACATGTCCTTCGCTGACCCCTTCATTGAATTCTACCCACTCAACACTAGTTTCATGTATAACAGTAAAGAGAAGACTCAGGGGTGCCTTATGGGAAGAATTGCAAAGAAAAACACTTTTGAAACAGAAAAAAAGAAAAGGTTAGAGTGGGCAAAGAAACAGTCATTGGACAACAGAAAATTGGAAGAGAGTGTTATGGATCAAAACCCCATTGAGCCTTTGTGGGATCAGCTAGACTGTAAGGTGCGTGAGAAGTTCCCAACAAAACAGCCACATCTATGGCAAGTTCTACAGGAAGTGTGAGGTGAAATGTCACCTGAGTTTCTGGACAAACTGACAGCTAGATTGCCAAAGGTCTGCAAAGTTTTCATGGCTTCAAGTTGAGGATTTGTTGATGAGAGCTCTTTGTAGTTTGTAATTTAATTCAAATTGTGGACTGTGGACAAAGATTTTTTTTTATTTATTTTTTTTATATTTTTCGAAAAGATTCAACTCAAATTGCTGCCCGAGTCCACCATGACAATTGTTGATTGAAAGAAGAAAATCCGCTCTAGAGGCCCGTGTGGCAACGTTGAGAATCGTGCACTGAAGAAAAGAAAATCTGACTTGATGCATGAAAGCGAGCACCTTTATGGAGCCCATGACATTGCTCCCTAGGGAAGTCCCTTAAGCACCATTAGCCAAAAAATTGGAGCGATTGTAAAAGGGTTTCAGACCACGTGACACTCAGATCGTGTCCCATAGCGAATACGCAGCTCGAGTTCATATGAAAGGGAAATGCACATTTGCACAATTGGACATTTGACTAGCCGTGGTGACAACTTCCCTGTGTTACATCAAGCCATGGTCTCCCCTATATAAATATTTTTAAGGGTAGGGTTTGGGTTATTTGTAGTAATTATAATGGGCTTTTATATACAAACAATAGAGGTCGTCATGTCAGTAACAGAGTAAACATGTTTGTGTGTCTGTTAGAAAATCTGAAGTGTCCGGCTGAGAAGAAGAGGGAAACTGAGCTGTTGAACAGACTGATGGAGATCGTGAATGACAGGAATGCCATTGTTGAGGGACTGGAGGAGGACAGGATAAGGTGATAAACCTGTAAACCAGCTCTTATGCTTATTACAATGCCTTTTGGAATAAGCTTTTCAAACAAGATAATGAATTAACCACTTTTCAATGTTGCAAAGTAAATGTAATAATTATGTCTCATTTGAAGAGAGGAAGAGGAAGATCAACAGTTGAATGAGATGATGCAAAGACTTGGTGAGCACTTTGCTCTTGTTCTTGCTTGCTGCAAATTCTATAAAGGCTTTTTACAGATTAAACCAGAGGAGAACATTAAATGAAAGTGATTCTTTATTTCCTCTATCCTGCTGCAGGTCTGCAAAAGTTTAAAAACAAACGCAAGTCATCCTTCTCAAAGTTATTTAGACTGAGAAGTAAAACATCCACCATGGGAGAGTGATCTTCAGAAAAACAGGAGTGAAGTGAACCCGATGCTCAACTTTAACTTGAAGTCCAGATTTAAGCAAGTGTTTGGAGATGGTTCAACAATATGGGACTAGAATCACAACTCTGTTTCAGGTGAAATAGTTAGGATATTAGGATATTTCATAGAGCAAAATAATTGTATTTGTTTTTTGCTCATGTTTTAATAGTCTTTCACTTTATATTTGGTTATTTAGCTCACTCTAGCTCTATTTGTTTGCTTTATACAATTAACAATTTGGTCCTATATACTCTTTAGTCTTTAAATGCGTGGGATAGTTTGAATAATTACAGTGTTCAGAATATTATAATTGTTTTTTTCTTTTCCTGTTTTTACACCGCCACCTGTTTAGACACAAATGGTAACTTGATATCTATTGACAGATTAACAAGCAGATGCTCAAACACATTATTTGATTTTGATCCCTGGATCTCTAGAACATCTTAATTTAACTTATCCCTATTCCCAAAAAGATTTTAAGCAGCATACTCCTACATTCAATGTTGTAGTAAAGCCACACTGTCTACAGTGTCCTGAAGGGGGCACTATGAGCTCACATGCACCCATCTTCCAATTTCTAATTTTATATTCTCCAGAATGCTAAATCAAACTAGAGATTATGCAGCAGAGAAGCTTGTATGCTGGAAATGCTTGGATTACTGGTTTTATTAATTTTAGTTTTGAGTCCTCCATCCTAGTTCAATTAAAATAGTACCTCGTTTTACTGATCGAAGACATACTCGGTGCAAAGATGTTTCTGTTCAAATATCAGTATACGACTGTATTGTTTGAAAAGCCTACTGAAGAAAAGTTACAAGACATGTTTTAAAAAGTTTTAAGATCTTTTGAGAGATGGATTGCAATTTGGATGTGCTTGTATGTATTTATTTATTGTATAATTTGACTTTTAAATGAGTTCTCAAATAAATCCCAATGAAGTTTCTTATTGTATTGTAACAACTGATTCTGAGCTTTATTATTCAAAAACAAACGTGTCATACATAAGCAGTTTTCATGCTCACAATCTCTAAAAATCAGCATGCAAATTGTGCGGCCCAAAATTGTTCCATGGGAAAGCCTTTCCATGCATGGGGGAAGTAGTCAATCCATATAGAAATAGTCAGAGGTGCACAATAACCCAAAATGCTTGGTTTATCCCATACTTGCACTGAGATCCCTTCTCATTCCAAATTAAAATTTACACCAATGCTGGTTGCAGCAACCATAATTGTTGTCCCTATCATTGCTCATGCTTTAAAAGCGTCGTTTATGCAGCCATCATTTAATATGGGTTTTAGTAAAATGCAATAAGATAATTTACTCACATTTAATATCACGCCACTGCTTACAGGCCATCCATCCCCAATTTAAGATGCATGAAATTGTGATCATGAACTTGGAACACCATCTCTGTAGCCGAGAGGAGCCGGGGATGATATTGGTGCAGAACGCCACACGCGTGATGCGGGTGACAGTCGAGACTGAATGCGTGTGATATTAGAGTTAATTAAAGCTTTGCGCCCCATCTCCCGCAAATGCTCGCACTCCTGCAATTAAGAATCAAAGGCGAGGGCTTAGTGTCAGGGGGGTGTCTAATACATGGTTTTAACAGGAATGGGACCTGATTTGCCAAGCTCCTAGCGACAAGCATTAACAACAGCCTCAAATTAGGCGGACATTAATATTCATAAGTAAAACAATTCGTCCTGCGAATGGCTAATGAAATGAAATTCTCAGAGGTGAGCTCTCGCATCCACGCCGCCCATGTCCATCAAAAGATGCCATTACTGATCAAGTGTTTAATGCGTGCGAGGTGCCTGATGAAATGGAAGGAATAAAGGATGCTGGCTTTGACTTGTCACAAGCCTGGTATTTCTAAATCAGGCTGCCAGCTCAAATGTGCCCTTCCTAACCTGTGGCACATGCGCACACACACTATCTATCTCTGGGTACATAGCTGAATGACATTTACATGTTTGCTTGATCCAGGCCAGCTAAGCGCGGGTCAGTAATTAACCCAGAATGGATTTGAAATTGGAGTACTGTATGCTTGAGCGTTTTTGTATATTTTCAGAGTTCGGTTTTGTTTAAATGAGGAAAGTGCGCTAATGTAGTGCATAAATGTCGGATGAGCCGAATCTCAAGCGTTTGGTGTAATGTGATGCTTTTTAATTGTTTAATCAAAAGCATACATTATGCACTTATCTAACATACAGCATATTATAAAGGTCAAACTCTGCTTGTCCAGCAGCAGACTGCATGTGCTGAGCTGTTTGTTCTTTTCCGTGTGTGTGTGTGTGTGTGTGTGTTGCAGTTATGGTGCTGGTGCTTCTAGCCCCGTAATTATGATCCTCAAGGTAATTTTATCAGCCTCATTAGCTCTGATGAGTAAACGAGAAGCGTGCTTCTAATTTATTAGCCATCCAGACTGAAGCCCTGGCTCTCATCAGACAGATCATAATATTTGTATTGAGTGGCTGATGTTTTCAGTGTATCATCAGGCTGGAAGAGCTGCAGGAAAGACTTTGTTGCTGGAATCATTAATTGCGTTGTGAACGAAGGACTGGCTGTAAACCCACTCGGATAGCTTTGCATGATTGCAGTCATTCAGTGTACTGTTTGATCTAGAGCTAAAAACTTCAAATGGATTTTCCATCTCGGCAAATGGTCTTATATTAACACTTTCTTAACTGCAGATGCCCCTAACACAAGGGTTACCTTTTGAAAATATCTATATTGTATATAAAAAGCCATTCTTATGATTGCACAATCAAACTCTTCGGCTTGTACTTCGATTTATTTTTCGCTGTGAAAATTCATTTTGTCTCTGTGTTGTTTGGTGTGTTTAAAGAGAGAGGGTAATGTGCTCACAATTTCACTGTGTGCACATTTGCATTGAGGGGAAAATTCACGCTGGCTACTGGGAATGAGATGGAAAGTGCATGACTGGGGAGACTTGACAAGTGCAGCTTTTCATCCATCTCAAATGAATAATTTTCCCTTCCCTTAAACATCCCTAATCCAACCATGTTATCAGCGCCAATGCAGGATTCTGCCCGACTCTGCTCATCAGCAAGGCAACTTTTTCCTTCCTTACACCGCCACAGAGACTTCCCGTTTCATCCTTTCTGCTGGTTTTGTGGATCAGTGGAATGGGCCCCACAACAGAAGCGATACATGTGGAAACTCTTCACAAATGCCAAAGTCTCTTTTCACCCCAAATCTGAGCTAGCTCACTTGATGTCCTTCATTGGCACAGAACTCCTGACAGTGATATCACAGCACTGTGCTCAACAGAATAGTGTCATTTCATCTAGTATCAAATATTCTGAAAATGTTTGCAGTCAAAATGTTGAAATGCGGGCTGGGGAAGATAATTTAATTTCTTTGAATATTTCAACTGAATATTTTTAGCTTTCAAATAAGCAGCTGGAATCCTGAGACATGAATCTGTTGAAATTCTCAGCATGGGAGCTCTTTTCTGTCACTTTACCATTTTACCACTGTGGTGGTGGCCAAGTGAATTAATAATTGCCGTTTAGATCTAGCAAGATCTGTGATGCGTAATGTAATGGTCCACCTTTTTTAGTAATCAAAACACTGACCGCACATGTAGTTTGTAAAAGGTTAACCTCGATTTCAGGTAAATTTCATATGCCACAACATTGTCTTAAAATGTTTGAGGAAGTTTTTAATTTGTCATTAAGTGACATTTTAAGCCTTTTAACTGAACCCAGACGGGGATTTACAGTTCCCTTCCAACAAAAATAATTTTGTCCTCTTCACAGGAAAATAAGTGTAGAGATTAACCGTGAACATGCAGTGCTAGAAGTGAGAATTTTTACACACACTTTAGTGCTTTAGGGGAATCATTTTGATGGGGACATGCAAAAAATCAGGTGATGTCTTAAGAAAGAAAATCTTGTATTCAACCAAATAGCTTGTCTAAAATTCCCATCTATTCAATACTAGTGCAAAAGTGTTTGATTTTATATTAAATAAACATCCCTTCCTTTCACAACCCTTTTTTTTTTTTTAGAAAAAATGTCTAATAATTTTGTTGTTTAGTAAAAATATCTAAAGTATTTAGCAGAGAAAATAACTGACTTCCCCCTCTGTTTGCAAAGTGTAAATGTAAAGAAGTTCAAGGTCACGGGCAAGGAAGAGGCGAGAAACCGGCTTGACATATAAATAATAGGTTTAATGGAAAACTCAAAAGACAAACACATAGGACGACGGACATGTCTGTGAACGATCTCTCTCACGCACATCATCCGCGTTCGGCCTTTAACCCTCTTGGTAGCTTGATTAGCCTAATACGGACCGGGCGTGCGTAATCACACCCCGGTCCCGCCCTCCACCGTGCCACAGTAAAAAAAAATAAAAAAATACAATTAGAAATCTTTTAAAAAATAGTGTTAAAAAAAAAAAAAAAAGCAAGCACCCATATTCTTTGTCATGTAATCTTTGTATCCATATTGGTTTCATGTATTTTTGAAAAGTACTACACACAAATTTTTAACAAATGTCATTTAATAAATCTAAAAATGTCAAGTGGTTTTAAATATCTTAGAAGTATTAACTGCTTCACTGCTTGTAAAAAAGAAAAAGAAAATGGTAGATAATTTGAAATGACCAATTCCCACTACTTAGTAGGTCCTCGTGGTGGCACGGTTACTCGCCTCAATCTGGGTGGTGGAGGACAAGTCTCAGTTGCCTCCGCTTCTGAGACTGTCAATCTGCACATCTTATCACATGCCTTATTGTACATGACACCGTGGAGACTCGCAGCATGTGGATGCTCATGCTACTCTCTACAATCCACGTTAGAAATAAATTTACTGCTAAACTGATATGCTTGTCTATTGTGAAGATTCAGTGTAGCTGTTTACGAAGCACCGCCCACACAGAGATCACTGCCAAACCAATCAACTTCCTATTGGTCGACACCGCAAATTCGCCTGTCAAAGTTCGCCTGTTAAAGTTCACCAAACTTGAACTCTAGGTGAAATCGGTGTCGAGGAAATTCTTCACCACCGGACGTCAATTGCACGCATTCCCGTTGTGATGACTATATTTGACCATAGAATTCGCAGCGCTAAGGTAAATGTGTCTGCGCTTTTACACTTTTATAAATGTGAAAATCTAGACCACATAACTTTTTCACTGCAAAGCTATATAGATCAGTTTTCATTTTAACATACATTCTTCATTGAAATGTGCTTTTTTTTTTCTGGTGCTAGTAATGATCGTTTTGACAGCAGCTATGCTAAAGGGAGCCCAGTGATTGTTTTGCATGGGATACTGTGTGTGTGGCTATGCTTGTATCTGTTTGATGGCCGCTGTGCAGTGGAGACTGTGCTCTCTTCTCTCTGTAGGCTTGCTGCTTTGATGCTCTACCTCTCTTATCTTGAGCCTGACAAGGTTAATGAAGTGCTAGCGCTCTTGGAGGAAGTAAAAATGAACTGACTTGCAGAGACCAGAGGAAGCTTGGAGATGAAACGCACATCTTGGAGCAGCTCTAAGTGGCAATTTTGGTGAATTACTGAGACAATGAGAGGAGGAATGTCGTCATCTTAGACGCAACGGCACTGGGTATCGGGAATGGTCGATTGGATCTCTTTAAACCTGGCTCATGTGGAATTACATTAGCATTTTAGCCTTGCTTGTAATGTGATCTGTCACACCTCTCTGCTAGTGTTGGTTGGGCCAGAATGCCCACATAAACATTTGGTGGATTTTATACTGTGTATTTTAGGGCCAATGCTTAAATTCATACCCAAACACAATTTTAATGGGTGGGCCCTGCTATATAGGGTATGCCATAGAAGACCTTATTTGGGCCCGCTCACCAAAAGAGTCCTAGACAATTTAACCTATTGTATTCTATAGTATTAGAATAAACACAAATTTTGTCTTTTTTATTATTATTTGTCAGCTTTAAACTATAAAGCAAGCCTGCATCTCAAATGAAATTTGAGTGTGTCAAGTTTTACAAAATATCACATACAGCTACCTGGTTCTTGACTAAAGGTTCCATTGACTTTCAGCATGTTTGCTCTTTATATATCTATAGATAGTACATTAGACTGTATAACTTCTATCAGGACAACCACTGACATTTGTATTTCTGTTACCGTATGAATTACACAATGTGTACATGTGTAAACACACTTTCTTTTACATTATTTACTTATACACGTATATACCCAGTAGTGCTCGTGTGTGCGTGCGCGTGTGTGTGCGCGCGCACGCAAATTTTGGGCACCCCCTGGCCAAAATTTCTGTTGCTGTGAATAAGTGAGTAGAAGCTGAATTGAACTCCAAAAGGCATAAAGTTAAAGATTAAACATTCTTTTTCAACATTTTAAGGAAGATAAGTATATTATTTTTGTTTTGCACAATTTTAGAGTGAAACAAAGGAAAGGAGCACCATACAAAAGTTTGGGCACCCCAAGAGATTTGAGCTCTCAGATAACTTTTACCAAGGTCTCAGAACTTAGTTAGCTTGTTAGGGCTATGGCTTGTTCACAATCATGTTTGGAAAGGCCAGGTGGTGCAAATTTCAAAGCATTACAAATACTCTGACTCCTCAAACCTTGTCCCAACAGTCAGCAGCCATGGGCTCCCCTAAGCAGCTGCCTAGTTCTCTGAAAATGTAAATAATTGATGCCCACAATGCAGGAGAATGGTATACGAAGATGGCAAAGCATTTTCAGGTAGCCGTTTCCTCAGTGTATAATGTAATTAAGAAATGGTTGTTAACAGGAACGGTTGAGG